>VWZS01008940.1:1030798-1077941 GCA_013397075.1 Rhabdornis inornatus
CCACGGGCGCACGGCGGGGTCGCGCCGCGGTCAGCGGCAGAGCGGCAGCCCCTCCGCTCCGGCAGCCCTCAGCCCAGCCCGGGGCCGGGAGCCGGCAGGTGGTTGCACAAAGGGATCGCTGCAAACACGAGCACTGCGCGGTGCGCACCCGGACAGACACCCGGACAGACACCTGTCCGCCCGGCAGCGGAACCGGACCCACCCGGACACCGCCGCGGGATGCCGGGGCTCCCTGCCGGACATCACGCCAGTGAGCTGGCGCGGTGGTGAGACCCCACGGAGCATCACCTGTTCTTCCCGCTCCGGTGGGGGCCCGCCGGCACGGAGGGCAGCGCCCTTCGCGTCCTTACACGCTGGGATGTGCGCGGTGCTCAAGCACCGGTGTGTCACGGAGTGTGCGAACCAGCTTTTCCTGGCATTTTAACCTTCTCGAGAGGGGTTAACCCACCTCTCGGAATATCCTGCCCGAGGGAGCGACAGCCAGCCTTTCTTGTCAAGTTGTGTCCCTGTGAGGTGTTTAGAAGAGTAGCTGTTTTTCTGTTCCCCACTTCAATTTTTCTGCCTTCCCAAGGCAAAGACGCTAAGCCCTGCTCTTTATGTATTTTACTTGGGACCTCTCTTGGGAAGAACACGCTTGTGAGCCGAGCGAGATTAAACACTTCTCCCTTCTGCTATCATTGCCATGGCTATCCTCCAAAGTAGTTATTGGAGTTGGATCAGCTCAGCAAAACCACTGCAAGCAGAATCTTAAATACTTCAAAAGAAAAAAATTCTCCTTTCTCGTCTCTTGAACTCCTCCTGCTCTCTTCAGGTATCACAACAACTCTGTTTTTCAGCCACACTCCAGTGTAAATGTAATGTAATGTAATTTTTACATTCCCTAATGTAAAAATTAGGGAATTCTTTCTTTTTCAGAATTTTGTGAAAAAAATTCAAACTCTTCTAATACGCCTTAGCAACTCGCAGTCATACGTACTGTATGTACTTAGCGTACAGCTCGCCCACCACAAAAAAAACAAACAAAAAAAACCCCCAAAAACCAAAAAACAAACAAACAAAACCAAAGCAAAACACCACAAACAACTCAAAGAAAGAAAGAAAAAAAAAAGCCGAAGTTGAACTCGCTGTCTTTTCTGCCTGTCTTCTGCCTCGAATTCCCGGGCAGAGCGCGGCGGGCGCCGCGGCCGTGTCGCACCAGCACCTCCTGCCGCTGCCGGCTCCGCGCTGCAGCACGAGTAATGCTGATAGTGAGAGATACTCACCAGCCTGGATCCCCTCAAAGGCAATACAAGCTGTCAAACATTCCTCTTGCTGCCCAGGAACTCGGGTCTCGTGCAGTTCCGACCCTGAAGCCTCATTGCCCGATGATGCTTTACACTTTCACCCTTTGAAGCCACGCGAGCTGGGCGGTGAACACCAAGTATGTCGTTTGGAGCTGGTGATTGTTGCACTTCACAGTGGTTGATGAGAACAGTACCATTACTCTGAGCAGGAGGCTTTTATCCAGCAGTATTTTTACCAAATGACACAGAATTGCCTCTGTTCTCTGCCACTTTCTAGTCTGAAATAGGTTTAAGAAAACTCCTAGCTTGCTGGAGAATTATTGAAAGCAAAAAACTAATTCTATTCCATACGTTAGTTGGGCGTGTTTTTTGCTTTATATGAATTTGTGGTTCTTTTAGGTGAGTTACGCTTCTAGTGAGCATCAGACTGCCAGTGTCTGCACTGGGAATTCCCCCCAGAGAAAAACCATTGCCATGGATAAGGACACTAGATTTCCTGATATTAAGGTGGACATAACCTCCGAGTTATGCATGACATTAATTTCAATTACAGCTTGCCTCTTGTAAGCTAGGCAGTTAATCAACAGGCTATACTGTGACTACACCCTTAAATCAATAGCTGGGAAAACATCACTTCCCCCAAATACTCCTCCCCCCAACCACATTCTTTGAAAGGAGTACAAGCCAGAGTTTAGCTGAGCCAGCCCTCTGGCTAATAATCCTGCTTATAAGCTGCAATATTTTAAAAACCAGACAATTGGTAGAGGGTTAAACATCAGCCAAGCTGTTCAATTTACAGCATGTTAAGCATTCCTGAAACTGTGATCACTGATATATTTGGGTCAATCAGATGTCTTGTTAGTGCTTTGCAGACATTGCAATAAGCAGCTCAGAGATAAAGGGGAAAGTCTCCAGGCTTCACAGCCCTGTACTGGGGAAGGGAGTGCTGGCCACTGTCCAGGCCCAGAATTCTAGCAAGAAGAAAGATAACAAAATAATTTATGTCTTCCCCATGTTGTTTCTTATATTAACTTGATTTTAGCTGCCCGGCAAAGCTAGGCTTACAGAATACCTGACTGCTGGTGTTTCACACTGTTTTCAGTCTAGTGAAGGTTTTATTCCCCTAATTCCCCTCCTGGCAGCCCAGTACCCAGCTTCTAAGTGATGAGGTGTAGCTGTTATTGCAGGCAGAAATTCCTCCCAATAAAGACAGAAGAAACAGGAACTAAACAGAGACTTGATGATTTCTCCCCTGCAGTGAAAGTTATTTTGTGTTCAAGACAAATGCCAAACTCTAATGGGCTTTGATAGGATTGGGATCGTGGGGAAGCAGACAGGGACTTTTTTTTTCTGGACACTGTATATATGCTGGAGTTGAGTGGCCCTGCCCCAGCTGACAGTCTCTGCTGGGCAGGGAAGGCTGGAAAACTGGGCACAGAGCGAGTGTCCATTGCACCAGAGCCCAAAACATAGCACCTCCAAAGCACCCAGAGGTGTACCAGTGCTCTCCAGGGCAGGAGAGACCTCCTCCATGGCTGGAGCTGCAGCTGACAGAGGGGATGCATCTGTAGCCTGCTGCAGGGAGGAATGTTCCAGCCATGAGTAGGCACCCTCTGGCTCAGGCAAGTTCTGGCCTGTGCTGACATTGCATATCTTTGTGTGATACTCTCCCACAGCTCAAGGCTTCAGTATAATGCTTCCACCCCCACATTTCAGAGGCATTGCATGGAAGTTATTTCCCAGCTCAGACCTTTTCGGACTACCAAAATTAGCCAACCCCCTCCAGTAATGCCCAGGCTCATGAAATTTTCTCTACTTTCACTGAGTACTGACACTTTCCATTCAACATTGGTTTTAGTGCATACCCAAAGCCACACCTATCACACCTCAATGCCAAGTTACCGAGTCTGGTGAGTGCCACATCAGCTGCAGCAGGGCTGTGAGCTCCTTTCCTGGAGACTGCAGGGGCTGAGCCTGAGCTATTGCTTCATGGTGATCTCTCTCACTAGCACAACATATGAAGCCCTTCATTTACTCTGAACTAGGGTTCAGGATCCCAGGATGGGATGGGAATAGTCCTTTTATTCTGCTCCAGTATATTTTTTCTACTTTTCACCCTCCTAAGACTTTTTATACAGCTTGTTCCCACCTTAAGACTTCTCCAGCTCTATCTGCACTCTTTCTTCTTTATCAGTCAGGTTACCAAACACCTCTATTTCTATGCAGCATTTCCTCAACTGTCCATGAACAGCTTGTTCCCACCCCTGTTTAGCACCTTTGGTTGCTGGCAGTGAGCTGGTGCCAGTGAACTCCTGGCACCTAGTGAGAGCCATTTTTAAAGGGACCACTTGAGACTGCTCTCAGGAGAGGGGAACTGAGTACATGGTACAATGTGCCTCCACCTGTGGGGCTTGGGTCTGCTGTGAGAGCTGCTGCAGAAGGCTGGAGCAAAATGATGCCGCTGCTTCCTCAGTGCTGCACTTTCCTGTCCCTCCACATTTCCTCTCTTTGCGTTTTGAGTCTCTGAGTTAAGGTAAATGTGGGTATCAGGAGTTTCCATCAGGGCAGTATCAATTCTCCCCACCCCAGTAACCTACACTGGCTGATTCGCAGGGCTCCTTTTCTGCTGATGACAGGTTCCTCCCCATGCAGCATCCCTGGTGTCAGCTTACTTGGTGGTGAGAGCACCTTATGCTGCCCTTCTGTACTGTCTGAACCCATGGTCTCCCGGAGGAAAGGCAGCTCAGGCTCAGATCCTCTTGCCAGTGTAGCCTGCGTGTTTCAATTCTTCCTGTTGCAAGGAAGTTACTTAGACTAACTGGCTAGGGGTGAAGGGTTGTGCCTGCAAAGCTACCTACTACTGGTGCAGGGTTACCTTCAAAACACTGCTACTGCCAATACAGCTTGTTTCTCCTGGGGAAAGGGGGAGTTTGGAATAAACTATACAGACAGCAAGTTAGTGTGCAAAAATGTTATCTGCTTATTGCCACTGTAGGTCATTCTCACACTAGGAGTGCTTGGTACAAACCTATCAGGAGCATAGCCCATGTATGTGCCTGACTGGCTCTGTCAAGGTGGACTTGTATTTCTCAGCCTAAAAAATTCATCCCTCATGATGAGATATTCTGACAACTGAAGGGCAGGATTTATAGCTGGTTGTGACTGGGGGAGGGCTGAAGAAGTTAAGGTGCTCTGCATTTCATATCAGGGAGGTGTACATTAGAGATGTTACCCTGCAGGCATGTTGGCAATTTCTGGAAGTATTTATGAACTTGTCTCAGCCTGGAGTAGAGAAACCTGGAAGCTTTTCTGTTGCTTTGACTCTGTAGTTGATTTCACAGAAAAGCTCTCAGACATATGGGACTATATAAGGATTTTTTTTGTTTTGTTTTGCTTCGTTTTATTTTGTTGTGTTTGTTTGGGGGCTTTTTCCAATCTGATGTACCATGCAGAATACGAAGCTTGGCAATTTCTGTACGTAGAATGGAACCTATCTCTCCAGTGCTCTGGGACTCTCTGTTTTTAATATCAAAGAAATAAATAAGTGCTTGAGCTCTTGTGCCTGGCTCTTGAAAGTGCTCATAAGATATGTCAGGTGCCTGATGATGCAAAGTCTTTTAGGTGATTTGTTCTCATCCCCATTAAAAGTGAACAGAAAAGATGGAAAGACATTTGTGCTATGCTCAGACTGACATTCTCAGGGTCTCTGACAAGCAGACTCTGCAGAACTGTCATGAAAGAAATAGATTGAAATGATAGGTCAGCAGCATCCATTATACAAATCCAGCCCAGCCTCCAGACAGCTGATGATTAAGCTGGGAGGATTTTTCATATGAGCAACATCAGGCTTGATGGCCTTGCTTTTCATGGCTTGGGGGGAAATCCTTGGCTGATCTGAACTGGCAAAGCTGCACAGTGACGAGCTGCTCACTGAAACTTGCAGCGTGCACATTAGAACAGTTCTTGGAGGTCACCACTCACCCTCAAATACAGTCCACTCGGGAGGGAAACGGGAGCTGTGTGTGTCTGTTAAAAAATACACTGTTTTTTAAGATCAGGAGGTAAAGAGATTCAAGACCTCTTGAAGTGAAACTGCTGAGGTGATTTAAGGAGAGAAAAGGTAATTAACCCATAGAGGATAAATAATACATTAGGTATTAGCCTCTGCTTTCAGGTAAGGTGTCCTGAAAGCTAAGACCCTATGGCCTACACTATTCACGTCAGTTATATTAATAACTTTTCTTCTCTCCTTCTTCTGGCTGCCAAAACATATGAGTGAAGAATATTGTTCAATACAGCCCTGTTATTCAATACAGTAATTCTAGGAACCTGCCCTGGTGTAGCAGAACAGAACAGAGAGGAGAACTCCAAATTTGGTGTCTTTCCAGAAGAGAGGCGATCAAACCACCTTGATAATAGCCTACAGACCTTCTTTCCTCCTGACCCCTCCTGCAAACCCATGGGATTTTATGTGGAGAAGTATGTATGGTTTGGAAAGATGCTGTCTTTAGATAGAGAGTCTCCATCACCTTCTGGTAAGCTGTGCCAGGGGTTAAATACAATATCATCACTTTAATATGATGATAAAATATCACTTTATCATCACTTTAATGTGTTCTCCAGGCACTTAGCCCTGTGATGGGTCCAGTTAAAAACTGAAGTGGACAAGACTTGACTAGAAAAATAAAGCCAGGCTAAAGGTAGAGTTACTATTGTCACAGAAAGGAAGGAAAAAAAGTCGTGACATTCAGCTTCTACTGCAAAAATACACCCAGGACACTTAAAATTTTCATCAAGTCCTAAAAAACTGCATCTTTTCCACTGCCAGTGAAACTGTTCTAACTAGTTTTAAGGTAAATCCCCCAGCTGTGCCAGTGGAAAGCCAGCTGCTCAGTTGGCTCTCAGTGAAGCAGAGAAAAAGACCAGCTTAAATAGCAAACCAAGTTTCCAGACCCCTAATACCTTCTCTCTAATGTGTTGCCTAGAGAGGCAGCTGGGTTCTTTCCAAGGCCAGAGGACCCTCTTTGGCTCCCAAGAGTGCTGAAGTGGGAAGACAGATGAAAGAAATATATGAATTCCCTGGACATTTGCTTTTCTTCCCCCAGTCTCTCCCCTCCTTGAAAGTGTCCTCTGCCCCTACATACAGCTGTCATTGAGGCAATAAGAAATGTGGAACAGTGTCCCTCTCTTTTGGTGCACAGGTCCTGCCAGAGGAAGTTTTCTTACACTGTGCCTGGAGTCCGCAGGGTTCTCAGCTCTGTCTGCCTCTTACCCACACCAGGCATTCAAGGGAGCCTGGAGCTTGTCCATAGGGATATCCCTGACACTCAGGCAGTTTGGGCTGTACAACAGCAGGCAGGGTACACATCAATATGGGCAGCATCCTCAAGGTTACAGGGTACAACATCCAGGCACATATGGGGAGCAACTCTACCTCTGGGAACAAGTACAGTTCCATCTCAGGTGACAGTACAGCCTTTTGCATCAGGCCACACTGAGGCTCCCTCCTCTCTCATGGGGGCTCTTCCTTTTCCGCATTCTCTAGGGTTTTGTTTTATCCAATTTTAAGGGACTCAGATGATGAGATTTCCACTCCTCCTCGCTCTATCCAGCAGATGTCTCTGCTGGAAGCACTGACTGTGGCTGCAATACCTGTTGTAACAGTTGTTCTACACATTCCTGCTGTTGGGATCGAGTTATTGACTGACACTCTCAGACTTCAAACAAGAATAAGGTCTACCTCTTACTGCTCTTCCACGTGGCAGGTCAATGAAGTCACAACACACTTCAAGGGGCATCAAAAGAGACTTCAGAGCCTTGGGACAGATAAGGGAATATGGAACAGAGGTTATCTTCTCACCTATCTTTCCAATTACAGGCAGTGACTTTGGAAGAAACAGATGGGCTCAGTTTATGAAATACATGGCTCTGGGGCTGGTGTCACCACCAAAATGTTGGAGTGAGTCCTTGACAGGGGATACCTCACATATCACCAGGCCTGCTGGCATCAGGTGGGATTCATTGTTCCCAAAGCAGGAGGAGTGTCTTCACTCAGGAGCTAGTGGGGCTCACTGGCAGAGCTTCAAACTAGGCTTGAAGAGGGAGGGGATAATACCAGGCTTGGCCTGGACAAGCTGTGGGATGAAACACCAAGGTTAGAGAGATGGGGACCTGGTGAGGGCCCTCAGCTGGTGACTCTGAGACATCCTGGAGACACTTGAAATCTGAGCAGTGCAGTTGACATGCCTGAGGGGTGAGATGTATCCAGAGGGACCTGGACAAGCTCAAGAGGCTCAACAAAGCCAAGTACAAGGAGCTACACCTGGATCAGGGCAACCCCCAACACCAGCACAGGCTGGGGGATTAACAGATTGAGAGTAGCCCTGCCAAGAAGGACCTGGGCATGCTGGTAGATGAGACCCTGGGATGTAAGAAATGTAAGAAGACATTTTCAACTCAGAAAGCCAGTCATGTCCTGGGCTGCATCAAAAGCAGCGTGGCCAGCAGGTCAAGGGAGGTGATGCTGCCTCTCTACTCTTATGAGACCCTACCTCGAGTGCCATGTCCATCTCTGGGGTCTTCATCACAGGAAAGACACGGACTTGTTGGAGAGAGTCCCAAGGAGAGACATGAAGATTTTTAGATTTCCTCCTGCGAAGAAGGGCTGAGACAATTGGGATTGTTCAACCTGGAGAAAAGAAGGCTCTGGGGTGATCTTGTTGTGGCCCTTCAGTAGCTGAAGGGACCTAAGAGGAAGCTGGAGAGGGACTTTTTACAACAGCATGTAGTGATAGGACAAGGAAAAATGGCTTTAAACTGAAAGCAGGTAGGTTTAGGTTGGGAAAAAGAATGAAATGCTTTACTGTGAGGGCAGAGAGGCACAGGAAGAGCCCAAAGAAGGTGTGGCCCATTCCTGGAATTGTTCAAGGATAGGTTGGATGTGGTCTAGCTGCATTAATGATGCTCCCTGTCTGAGCTCAGGAACCCAGGTTCAGTTATTAGCACTCTTTCATTATTAGCTGAAATTAAGGCTCAAGTGGACTCAGGGGTTTGTATCTCTGCAGCTTCAGTGATGCATGCACCACTGCTCATTGTGCAGTGGAGATGTTCCTTGTCAGGATTTTTGTGTGTGACAGGAGTAAAAGGCTGTAAAAGATCGATTGTGAAGCAGAAATTGAGACACACACATACACACATTTGAGTCATCAAGGTGACCCAGTTTTGAAGGTCCAAGCTCATGATTTTTCTGTGATTAGGGTTGGTGACATTGAGAATTTTCCCTGTTGCACCCTCTACATCTTAGTGTGACCCATTTAAAATTCTAAGCCTAATTAACATTCAGTAAATATCTTATTGATTACATATTTACTTATCTGATATTTATATAGCATTCTCTCAGGGAATAAATAAAAGGTCAGAAACAAGCAATAATTATTGTATGTGATTTAAAAGGAACTCTGTAAGGACCCTAATTTTAAGCACTACACTCAGGAACTGAATCTGCCCTGTATCTAAGTGCCATGGACATTTTTATATTCAATGAACTTTATTAAAAACACCATGATGCCTTTTTTCAATCAAAACGTATTTTAACTAAACGAAATCCAGTTTACCTACAAACAGGGAAGCCTCTCAGTTACTGCATAGCTTAACTGGCCCAAAGCAGTGCTTGTTTCCTCAGGCTGCAGAGTCTGTGGCTGCCACTAAACAGCGCAGCAGGAAGAGTAACTGAGCTCCAGCTGCTGAGTGGCTGGAGCTTTGGGCTGTAAAACTGCAAGATAAGGATAATTTAGAGTTCTGCTGGAGCTAGGCTGTGTGTCTTCCATGTGCTCTGGTAGGATAAGCCTCCTCCACCTTGCTGGGGAAAGAGGTGCTGCTCGTCCTGCTCCAGAACCCCGAGGCAGGGTCAGGAGTCCTGGCAGCTAATTTATGGGCAGTGTAAGAAGCTCTGTTGGTGTGCATACCACGTGCTGCACAAAGTGTGTCTTTCATCAGGAACAATGAAATGCAAAAGCAGGAGTCTCTCCCTCAACCTTTCTTCCATCCAACAGTTTGGCAAGACAGTGAATGTAGGTGTTTGTTTCTGCAGCTGGCCCTGTGCATTCCCCTCTGCCACAGCAGGTGAGACATTTAGCTAGCCAGTGCCTTGGATTCTCCTCTTGCAGAATGGGATGCTGTGAAGATAAGTTACTTGATAATATCTAAAGAGGTCTTTGAGTTCTCTTTGAGAGCTAGCAATTGCTGGTGGACACTCAAGAAAGTCAATGCAATGGAATTTTTTTCGTTGTTGCTATCCACTGTCATTTCACATAACTTCTGGTTTATGTAGGTCTGTGTCCTTCTCACTGATCTCAAACTAAAGATTGGAAAAAGCCAGAAGTTTTGAGGCATAAATGAATTTCACTATCTTCCAGACCAGCTACAGTTGTTTCAGTTTTCATCCTTACCCAGTTCCCCATTTTATCCCATTTAAAATTCTCCAGTATGTGGGTGGAGGGGAAGAGCAGAACAGACATAACAGAGAAAAACCTTTTTTCCTCTGGGAAGCTGACCAACATTTTTGTTTTAATTTAGCCCAGTTTCCTTGCGAATGACTTTCTGCCTAGCTGTTGAACTTTCTGTAAACAGTTCAGTGAGAGTCATAAAACAAATCCCTCAAAGAAGAGAAAAATAAACATAGTCATGAGTTACTGAAATGAACTCTCTTCTCTTCCTCCTGCTCTTTGTTAGGCATCAGAGAGCTGTTTTTTGACTTACTCACAAGAAAACAGACGAGGGAGATAGGAGAACACAGCACAGATTTTATATATCTATATATATATATAAAAATTTTTTAAAAGCTTTGAAATAGATTTGAATAGACATCTGAACTTCCTCAGACACGGAGTGGTAGTAGAGATGTGGCTTAATGTAATGTGCACCACAAGAAGTGGCAGGTTTGGTGGTAGGGATGAGCTGAACAGGTACTGGGTGTTTCTGGGCTGGACAAGCAACTGCATGGGCTCATATTCTGTGTCAGCTTCCCTGTTCAGATCACCAGAACACAGCTGTACCTCACCCTGCCTTCCAGTCCTTACCCTAAAATTGTTCTTAAGTTTCGCATTGGGATTTTGAAACCACTGAGGCAGACACAGGCATTTCAGGTCCCTTCACAAATCCTATACCAGATGGTCCATTATTCTGGAACAGAACTAATGTAAAGAAATACATTGTATTTCTCTAATTGCCTTTTTACACGGTTTCTCAAATTAAGCACCAACAAGGGGCAATTCAGCTTTGTAGGGATTGCATTAGCATGAACGTTCTCCACACTCTGTGCTGCTGTGTTGTGCCAGTGTAGGGACAGGCAACCTGAAGCAATTCTCCCCAATTACTTTTGGTGCTCTCTCTGCCTGCTAGAACAAAAGACAAGGACAAAGCCTGTGTAAAGACCTTGGACCTTCCTTCTGTAGATCCTCTCATCAGGAGCTGCAGCACTCAGGAGCCCACACAAGGACTTTGAGAACTTCCTGCCTCCTGCTGCCAAAACCAAAGAAAGCACAATATTTACTAGGTTAAATATGCAATGTGAGGATGATGCTCAGGCTCTGATTTAGACTACAGCTGTAACATGCTCAGATGAGCTCATGCTATGAATTCTGCTTAGGAAACAAAATAATATTTAATGTGCAACATCTATCTTACTTGCTTTATTATCTTAAAACATCAAGGTTAAATCTGCTCATGGTCAAATGCTCTGAAATGTCAAAAGTTGTTTAGATGCTGACAGTGTATCACTAAGGATCTCTACTTAAATGCAAGTTATTCCATGATTTGTTGTTTTTAGTAGGCCTTGATGGTCTGAATACCAACATAGCAGTAAGCAGCTCAGCTCTCTCAAAACTTGTCTCCATGACACTTTTTTCCCACCTTGGAAGTGGGGGGAAGTCCTGCATCCAAATCATTTATGAAGATATTGAAGAGCTCAGGGCTGAGGATGGAGCCCTGTGGAACCCCACTGGTGACAGGTGACCATCTGATGTCACCCCATTCACTGTAACCCTTTGTGCCCATCCTGTGAGCCAGCTGCTCACCCATCTCATGATGTGTTTGTCCAGCTGTGTGCTGGACATTTGTGTTTGTGTCTATCGCTGTGAGTGGGGAAGTCAAAACCACACAATCAAAATCTGTCTTCTTGATGAGAGCTCTACAAATTGGGATGTCAGATTTGAGATGAAATAGCAAAAGCCTTCTGTGCACATGTGCAGATGTCCAGAAGCCAAGGGGAGTCAAGTGCCAGCTGAGACATTTCTTGGAGCTCAGAGCCTTTGACATTCTGTATTCTTGGATGCAGCTGACTGGATGCAGCTGACACAGGAGTCTAATTGGCAAAAAGATGACATCATCTGGATCTGGAACTTTGAAATAAAACAGCAGAAAACGAAATCAGTCTTTGCTCCAGAAAAGTTGGTATGAGTTCCCTTCAGGCAGCCTTGGTAGAACAGTTGTGCTATTAAATTTCAAAAATATTTCTGTTGGTGGAAATTCAAACATTGAATTTAGCTTGTGTATTAACTTGGCTGGTGAGGGGGGCAATTAGCTGGGCAATTAGGCTGGCTGGCAAGGAGGTAGGAACAAAAAAGTCATTTTTAGCCTGTCATGTACAGAAGGGAGCTCAGAGAAGAGAAGATGAATCCACAGCTGCCCCCTGCCCCTACCAGGGGTAAGTCAGCAGCCCTGTGCTAATAAGAAACTTGAGCTGAGGATTTCCAATGTGCAGTTTCCATACGTGGTTGTATGTCTCTAATCTTTGTGAGAATCTGCCTGTATGGATCTTTATTTCGGATCCTCTTTAGGATCTTTTCAAATCCTCATTAGGATTTTAGGTGCAGCTTGAGCTTTTCCCCTCTCAAGCCATGGTTTGATTTTCACAATTGCAGTTCTGCTGTGCAGCATCACAGTATTGCTTAAATGTACATCTTGATTTTGAAAATGTTTTTACATCCCCCTTGTTTTTTACTGCAGGCTCTAATTTGACTTGCCCAGAAATGTGCACATTCTCTGATAGCCAGGGAACCTGGAAAAGGAGAAGATACAGATCCCCTTACCTCTCAGTCCTTACTAGCTACTTGTGCTTCTGGCTGGGAGCTTAATAGGCTTCACTGTGGGTCCTAGCAGAGCTAGAGAGACACAGTGATATGTTCAGAAAAGAGAAATCCCAGCTAGAGACCCTTGGTAAAGGTCAGGTATTGTCCACCATTCATTTGGCTGGGCTGCCTGACAAATGAACCTGTAATTCCTGCTCTGCTGCAGAGCTGCTTTGTGCTATGCCAGCCCTGTCAGCCTCTCTGAAGGGTCTCCACAGGGAAGGCAGAACATCTGCCTGTGCTTTTGCAGAGCAGTGGCTCTTCATGCTGCTGCAACAAGTTCCTGCATTGTTGCACAGTGCTCTGGTAGTGAGCCTTGGGGATTCCCACAGCTGATCAACATTTTTTGCTTCCCTAACCATGACTTACCCAACTTCTCAGCCCTGCTTCTATTGTTAGCCCTCTTTTCTTTTGGACTCTCAAGGCAGTCCAAATGAGAAACTTACACCCTGAGGATTTTACTAGTTTCCCCTTTGCCAGAAACATTCTTTCATGTGAGAAGTTTAAAAAAAGAAAAAGGAAAAAGACAAAAAGATACTGCTTCAAGAAGTGGTAGTAAAAATAAATCACCGTAGTATGGCCAACAAGCTCTTAATTGAATTTTTTTTTCTCTCAGGGGTTTTCCCTGAGAAACATAACCCATGAGTATTCAGGAAATATTCATCTAAAACCACAAAAAAACACAAGTGGGTAGAAACCAGGAAAATTGTTTGCACTTGGCACCACACTTCTTATTTTAATCTCATGAAAAGTCCCAGGACTGATCTTAGATTTTCTTCTCCTTGAAATTCATGAGGGTCACGGATAGCATTTGAATGAAAAAAGTGTTAAAATTAAAAAAGCACTATATTAAATGTTCCGTTTGCAAAAAAAAAAAAAAATACTTCCAATTTAATTTAGTTTTCCCCATTTCTAAAATTATCTGTGTTTTTAATGTAATTTCTCAGTACATGGCTAGCATGTACTACTGCTTCTGACATATTACAATATGACATAATACAGTAGCTAATGAAGCTACTTAAGTAACAAGAATGTTTTCTTATTTTAATGCAATGTAGTGAAATGTATAATGTTAATAATTAGCAGTAGTGGTTACATAGAGCTAGTTAAAACTCAATGCTATATTCCCCAGAGTGCTTTATCCTATTCTTTCAGTCTGTAGTGCGTTGTAACAGATTTACACATTGTACAGCCTAAATAATTTGAGTGCCAGGGTGAGTCAACAGCAATGTTTTGCAGAAAGCAGTGCTAATAATGCTGTAAGAAATAGCTTTATATTACTGGTACTTTGTGCTTAGCTCATATATTCCATCCTTCCATCATATCTGTACCAGCAGACACTTTACTAAGGCAATTAAATATCTATTCACTACTTTTCTTTTCCAGGTAGACAACCAGAGGCTCAGACCTGAGTCAAGCATCTCCCACCCCAAAAAATCAGCCTGACAAAAGCATAAGGATTGCTGCTGTGCCAGAGGATGGCAAAGGTCTCTTCCTCTCCCTGTCCTTGAAAGGATAGGTAGACCTAGAGAAATGAGATGCACAGAAATCTCTTTACTTCTTCCTCACTTCTCTTATTCACCTTCAGCTGTGCTGCTATTCCTAGACACAGCACCTAAATCTGAACCACAGGCATTTACATGACTTGATATTTTTATAGCAACAAAAATGAGTTTCCCTTTAGCCAAAAGTGGCTGGAATCCCAGGTCTGGAATTGTGCTGATGGGGTAATGTCTGGAAGGAAAAAAAAAAACGAAATCTCAAACATGGAAACACTAAATGCCATGGCAACAAGAGAAGCAACAAACGGGGCTTAAAGACACAGGCTCAGCCTTAATTTAAGCAGTGAGAGTTAGAGAGAGGGAAATATCAGCATTTTATAATGCTGTGTTTTATCTCGAGTGAGAAGGTAGGGTCCTATGCCCAGCAGAAAGGTGTATCTGCTAGAGGGAGACAGGCAGCATCCTGCTGCAGGCTGCTGGCTTTCATGAGAATCCCTTCTGGCCACTCAGCTGACATTACATGTGAGCTCTTCTCACATTATCCTTTTTTTCCTGAGCCCTCTTTCCAGTCATGTGCTGTAAATACAGAGGAGGGAGCATATCTCTGTAATTTGTTAATCCAGTGATAGGAGTTGGCTGTGCTGCTGCTGCCAAACCATCTGCTCTTGAGTCACGGAGAGATTCCTCCCTTCCCTGAAGAGCAGAGATTTTTCTCCAGTGACATCTGACTTGCTCTGTGCTAATTGACAACTCTGCTGAAAATGATGTATCTGTTCAGGATGTTCTGGGGTTTGTTCCAGTTTATCGTGGCCCTAGTGACGACACTTCACAGGTCTCCCTTCAACCCCTAAATCCCTGGCAAACAGCTATTTTCCAGACATAAACCTCCTGAGTTCTACCCAGAGTAGCCCAAAGGAGGTTTCCCTTGTTTCTTTTATTTCCTCTGTGGCTCTGAATCTCTAACCACCATGCCACAGTAGTTTTCCAGTAAACATCTGGAGAGGAGAGTCAAGAAAAAAGTAGTCTGAAATTGCTCAGTGAAAGGCAGGGGCTTTTGAAGTCGGGACACAGGCTTTAGCTCAGCAGATCTGAATTTATTGTGTTTGCACTTCTGCCACAAAACTCCCTTGAGATCCTTGACAAGACATCCCCTTTCATTATGCCTTCAAGCTCGGAAGTGTGTATGTTAGAGAGACCATAACCCATCTGGGTGAGGATTCTCTCCCTGTGCATGCACAGCATCTGCCATAATGAGGCTTCATCTGGGGAAGCTCCTTCCACATAATCACTGGGTGAAATTGGTGTGTAAAGTATTGCCCAGCTGCTTGCATTTGCAATGCAAAGCTCAGCACCTGGATTTCCAGGCCCCTGTAGCTGCTATCTCCTCGTGATGTATGTACAATAAGCTGGAAGTCATCTTTGTGAAAAAGACATGTTTCCTTATAAAAAATGGCTCAGGTTTAACTGTTTTTTAGCTTTAAAAGATGACATCACAAGACTGCTTCTCAGCACTCAATGGCAATAACACCTGAATCTCAGGCAAAGTGACTACATATCTGTTTCTTATTCAGCAGCTCTGAGCATCTCTTTCCCAGACTGGAATTTTCTCCTCCTGTAAGGCGATACTGCATTTCCCCACTGCCCTTGCCCTTACCACAAGACTGTCTCAGGCTGTGAGGATTCTTTAGGAGGAGACATATGGCCTGGCCATCTGCTGCTCTGAGGACAGGACAGGCTATTCCCACACAGCAAGGCTGCTGTGAGCTGCAGTGTGTGTGTGCAGGAGGTTTGTGTGGCCACTCAGAGCACTGACTGCACTGCAGCAAAGCGATGACAGTCACAGCACACCTGCCCTCTTCAGTGATGCTGTTTCTGTGTCCAGGCTGCTCAGGGTTTGGAGAAAACATGGCAGGCTGGAAAGAGAGGAAGAAGAGTAGCAGCAGCAGTAGAGGAGAAGATGAAATTTCGTGTTAATTCCTCCCTCAGAAGGTCAGACTGAGGAAGCAACTCTTACTTTCAGCATGTTTCCCAGGGCAAGCTAAAGATGTGGGACAGGAACAGGACAGTGGTTATTTGTCTCTCATGATCTACCACTTGATCTTAGACCAGTTCCTTCATTACTAGTTATAAAAGTTCCCTTTTGCTATAATGATAGGATAAGAATGCCCTCCTTTGTGAGGTGTTTTGGAGTAAAAACATCATATCAAAGTTACAAATTATTAGTTTTATCACAGCTATCTTCCTCTTGAATAAAGCCTCCCATTTGTACAAAAGACATCATTGTTGAGTATCTCTCCCTGGTGTCACACTGAAATATACCTGCTTTCATTGTACAGAAAGAGAGTTGTGTTCCTTCATTCAAGGACCTGGTAAACTTTTCAATGTGTGTCCTGGCAAGGCATCATGAGGAGAGGGTAAAAGAGTAAATGAGAATAATGACAACCTTTATCTTTGGCTTCTGTCTCAGTGGATTTCTTTTCCCTCAGCTTCAGCAATTTCCAAGTAAAAAAGAAAAAAAAAAGAAAAAAAAGAAAAAAAGCAGTTTATGGTTTTCATTATTACATCCAAATTTCCTCAGAACTGGGGCCAGGTATCTCCTAGACAAAGGGATCCTTTCTGTCCAAAGTTCTCAAGTGTGTAACACTCATTCTATGCAATGTTCTGTTTCAGCTGAGCACATTTCACACAGCTTTGTTCAGGACTGGGGCTCTCATGTTACAGCAGTTTTTCAAGGACAGCACAGTGCAGTGTTTTCACCTCACCCTGTTTTGTGCACACATGAACAGCTTGTCTGTGATAAACTGTGGTTCAGTGCTGCTCAAGGAGCACTGGGGCTTCCTGAGGCAGCCCTGGTATGTTTTGCACGGAGGTAGAACCCAAGATTCTTGAAATAACACTGGGATCAGAGGTATTATTGTTCAGATGAACATCTTTTGAAGGCTGAAAGACTTTTGGTTTTCACTGCATCACCTGTGTGCCTCTAGCATAATGGAAAGCAGCCTACTGACCCAGAGCAGGAGAAATCCAAAAACTCTTAGAATTAGGGGATTATTTAGGTTGCAAAAGATCGAGTCCAGCATAAACCTGCCACTGACAACTCCAGCAATAAGCCATGGCCCTAAGCACCTTGTCTACACACCTTTTAAATGCCTCCGTGGTGACTGCACCACAGCTTTTCCCAGCTTTTGGAGATGACACCAAGGGAGGAACACATAAGTCCATGTCCTTGCTTTGCATTCTTCTATCTATAAAGAAAGCCTGAAAGTGTTTGCATTTTACATATATTGTCAGAGAACTTTCCAGCAGATACCTTGAAAAACATTAAAAATTCAGATTTTGTCTCAACTCTTTTTCTTGATAAACCCTCTGGACAGCTTAAGAACTAATAGGCTTATGATATCTATGAAAAAGGTATGGCTCAAATAACTTGGAGAAAGAGTAAATTATATCTTGACTGTTTAAAATTCTGGCTTTTGTTGGTACATGTTTAATGTAACACTGCTATAGAGAGCTGGAGGAAAAAAAATATCAGTTTTCTGAAGACTCATCTCAGTCTGCTCTATACAGACAGTAACACAGATATCCTTGCATTTCCACAAGGAAAAGCAATTCTGATAAGTCTTGACCTTTCTGATCCTTGAAACGTTAAAAACAAGAAGAGAATGGAGGTTTTTCAGGAGGGAGAAAATGTCCCACTTTTCAAGCCTTTTCTTATTTGTGTCTGAAAGGAACAAGGACAGCACACACTCACCCTGCACTTCCTTTTGCCATTTCTCCTTTCTGCTTCTCCTTGTGTCTCAGCAAATGTCAGAAAGGAGCCTCAGTCAAGGCAGGAGTTTCTGGCTGGAGAGTTACCAAGGCAGAGGCAGCCCAGCTGTGCATCTCACCCTGAGCCACCCTGAGCCTTGAGAAGCCAACCTTGCAGCTCGTTCTGGGCTTGAAATGTCTCAGAATGTTTAAAATAATGGAGTAAAAACAAAACAGCAATTGCTCAGACTGCAGGGTTTCCTGGGAGCACTGGAAGTCCTGAACGAAGGAGCATGATCCAAACAAGCATTTCTACCAATAGTTTTGCTTATCTTGTACAAAATCACACAAACAGAGAGAGCTTTGGGAACCGGTGCCTTGGGGTGTTTAACCAAGGGTAGGAAGTGGTCAGACATCTGCCTTACAGCCTGAAGAAACTGGCAGTATTGTGGAGAATTAAATCAGGGAATACAAGGAGAGGATGCCTTCTGCTCTAACAGGCAGAATCCAGCAGATTTTATCCACAGTTCTGTTGAAGAGTGGCACAGAAAACCCAAACATTTCATCTGGGTTTCTTAAGCTGAGCTTTTCACCTGTTTGAATTTGGTTTTTCCAGATTCCTTACTTGGCATCCAAAGATGTGACCACCAGGATGGTCACTGACAGCACTAATGGAAGCCAATGGGAGTCTACTCTGGTGCTCTTAGAAGAAACAACAGAATTTAAAAGTAAACAAAAGAAGAAACAAAAAAAAAATTGTCTAAGCATCTAATTTTGGACCATGTAGACAAATACACTTGTGAACTTAATCTGTCAGCCCATCTGTCTCAGCCCCTCAAGTAAAAAATGAGATATAGTCATCATGTCCCTGCTCAGAGCTGTGAGAAAGCATTCATTATTTCCATGAGTGTGAGAGTAGGATGCTTACTTGAGTGTGTTAAGAAGAAATATACTCAACAGTCAACAATGCCAAGCCTTCAATTGCCATAAAGTGTTTAATTCCTTTTGTGTCTTCTTCCAGTCGAAATCCAGTCAGGAGAAGTATGGGGTTATCTCACAGAGATGCTAATCTCTGTTAAGGTACAGATTACTGTCATGTGTGGGGTTCAGTGTAAGGTCACAAATAAAGTTATACACATTTATGGCTGTGAGAGGATGGGGAAAGAAGCACAGTGCATGGGCAAGTGGTCAGAGAAGAATGGGAAATAGCACCTGGTACACTGCAGGGAAAAACAAATAACCCATATTTTAATGAAGAATAATCAGGATTTTGCCTGGATAGAAAAGAAATAAATGGATTTCAGGGAGAGGGGTCAGATGCATTCTCTGGAAGGCTTCAAGAGGAAACCAAGCATGAGGCCTGTGGTAATCAGAATTTCTGAGGGGAAAGGCAAATGGCAGGACTACCCCTGCCAGGTGGGCATGGGGAAAGGCTAAAATGAACTGCTGGGGAAGAGAAATATCTGTAGGAGGCAGTCCTTCCCTAATGAATCTCAAATTAGTTTTTCTTCCATAACTTCAGCTTTGCCTCTCATAAATTTTGAGACAATATTATCTATTTTGGATCTCATGAAAAAAATGCTTTTATTTGTAACTGATTTTATTGTGGATTGAATTAAGAGCGATTTCAGGACAGCAAGGCACTTTTCACCCAAGGCTGTGCCAGTTTATAAAGTGGGATGCTAGGACACTTCACTGGGCTCCCTTGCTCCATACTGTGGCCCCAGAGGATCCATACAAACCAAGTCATAGAGAGGAAATAGCTCTTCTAATACCAAGTTACACAGCTGGGAAAAACTGACAAGCTTCTGGGCTCATTTATGCTTGTGTGCTTGAAAGCTTGTCTGTTTTTTCCAGCTATATCACTTGGCCTGATCAATAATTTTCCTGCACCTGTGAACTGTGCCATATCATTAGCCATGACATTTTGATCACGTCTTTTCCTTCTATTACACAGGGATAAGAGGCTGAGTTAGGAAAGAAAAAGCAAAGAACAAGGAAAAAACCAACAGCTTATCACTTATGCCAGAAATAACCACACTTCTGGAGACATCTGAAAACTTTTTAAACCTCACATTTGATAAGCCAATTTAAACCAGATTGTGATCTTATATGAAATTCCAGTCCACCTCCATTCAAGAAAGCATTTTGGGAGCCATTCAATGGTAAACATTATCCTCATGAAGATAAGCATCTCTCTGAGAGGTTTCTTGGCTGTGTATGCTCCACCACAGGATGGGTTTGTCTGGTTTTGGTGCAGCTGCCCAGACCAGCCAGCCCCCAGATCCTGGCTGGGGGTCCCCATAAGGTGCCCTCCCTTCCTGGCTGTATGAGGGCACTGTGTGCAGAGGGGCTGTTACCCTCTTCAGAGCACTGCTGTGCCCAAAGTGCCCCTCTGGAAGTGCTGCTCTGGCATCCTGGCTGCTGCCATCCTGAGGGACACACGAGTAGGAGCCTCTCTTCTGGCATTTCTGCCTGGAGGGTGATAATACTGTAACTCCCACGACAGAGAAAGAAAATCCTTTGGATGTAAAACCTTGCAAAATACAATGATTTACTTAAATAAAAGCAAACATAAAAAAGGAAAAAGTAGTGAACAAAGTAGAAAAAAAATGTATCTTAGTTTTCTTTGACAGATGTTTGAATTGAGCAGTAAATAAAATTTACTTTGTTCTTCAGTCATGGTGTTTTTCTCTCTCTTTTCTTCCTTGTTCAAGAACAGCTTGCTTTGACTACCTATTCCCACACTTTAGGAGAAGACCTTCTGCTGTGAAAACATTTCTTTGATCCTCTCACCTGCTAAGATTTCATGTCCTTTGTGAATTCCTCAGTTTTACACAGCCCACCATCAACATCTGGTCCTGTTGTTTTGATGTGAAGCACGTTTCACTTCTCTCTTGCAGAGAAGTTGGAGAAGCTCATGAACACCTGTTAGCCAGCCCTTCCTCCCAAAGTGTTTCCCTTAGGCAGGCTGTCAGTAAGTCTGAATTAGTGACACCTCTTTTTTTCTGGCAGGCACTTGTTGAGATGCTCCACCTTCCATGGCAGAGCAGCTCTGGACACCAGAGCTCATGCTTGGGACTGAAGCACCTGCTCCAAAGCAGGGTTTCTGCTTCCAGTAAAAATACTCTTAGAGTGTGGTAGGGCATTCACTGTCATGCTGGCTCATCACCAATTTAGTTCTGTGCCTCATAAATTAAAAGTTATTTTACACAACAGATAAATGGGTAAATTAAAGGCAATTTGCAATGCTAGAGAATATCTCCAATAGTGAGAATCTTCTTTTTGGTGGCCAGTGACAGAACTTGAGGGAATGACATAAAGCTATATCATGAGAGGTTCAAGCTGGATATTAGGAAAAGGTTCTTCTCCCAGAAGGTGGTTGGGCACTGGGAGAGGTTCCCCAGGGAAGTGGTCACAGCACCAAGCCTGGCAGAATTCAAGAAGCTTTGGGACAACACTCTTGGGCATACAGGGGGTTTTTCTGGTCTAGGGCCAGGAGTTGGACTTCAGTGATCCTTGTGGATCCCTTCCAACTCAGGATACACTATAATTCTATGATTCTATGATTCTATGATTCTATGGTTCCATGATTCTATGGTTCTATGATTCTATGATTCTATGATTCTGTGGTTCTATGGTTCTATGGTTCTGTGGTTCTGTGGTTCTGTGGTTCTATGATTCTATGATTCTATGGTTCTATGATTCTATGATTCTATGATTCCATGACTCTATGATTCTATGATTCCATGACTCTATGATTCTGTGATTCTGTGATTCTATGACTCTATGACTCTATAATTCTATGATTCTGTGACTCTATGATTCTATGACTCTATGACTCTATGATTCTATGACTCTGTGACTCTATAATTCTATGATTCCATGACTCTATGAGTCTATGGTTCTATGAATAGTGTGTACCCAATGCTGCACAAACAACTCTCTGGCAGTTAATACTGAGAACACCCATGTGGAAATTTATGAAGAGTCAGAAGAGGGTGCAGCAATGGCAAATATCTTTCCTGGGAAACCCACTATCTAGATATTAGTCTTCTATAAATACATCCCTTATTCTGTGCAGTTACAAAGAATAAAAGAAATAATGACACTTTCCTGTAAAGGCTGATATTATGTGTTCATTGTGCGTGATCTCCAGGGAGATCATATTTATTTTATTGAACATTTTACCAACACTGGGAAATACTCTTTTTCTGAATATTTTCCCTTTGTCACATTGCCAAAGCCTTACAGAATGATGAATCACTCTTTACTGACAGTAGTGCTTTTATTTCTTATTTGTAACATTAGCAATATTTTTGGTGCAGGAATTTCATACACTTGATACTGATGTTCCATTGGGACCAAGTGCCTGCATATTTGAGCCTATGGGGAAGAAGGGCATGAAGACATATTAAAAAATACATATTTGTGTGGTAAAAGTAGGTGATGTTCACAATGATTGCTCATACCAATAGGGCTGCATGGGAGACCCACATAATAAATAATGGAAATGCATGGGTGAAAACAGAAGTTCAGCAGCAACCATCTGAGGCTGCAGCAGATGAGGACAGTGGCAGCTGTGCTGGTGCTGGGAGGATCTCTGGCCCCAGAATAGTAAGGGGCATTGCAAGACAAAAAAAACTGTGAATTTTCAGGAGAGTAAAGCAATGGGTAGAGGATGGGTGGTTGTCATAGCTCAGACTTCCCTGCAGCCTCTTCTGAGGTGCCTTATAGAAGGACAGAAATAAATTTAAACAAACATGGCTCAGAAACAAAGTTTATGGGTCAAAACTGTCTGAGAGATAGGAAGAAAGAACAGGCAAATGAGCTGGATCCTACTCTGGGCAGGCCAAAGAGGTGATGGCTACAGTGGCAGCTGCATTCCAGCACAGCAGCAAGTATGACACAGGAGAGCATCATCAAGAGAGTGATGCAATGCTTTGATCTAATCAGCAGAATGACCCCAGTGGGATACTCACCTCATCCCAAGCACTGCATTTCAGAGGGATATTGTGGAACTAAAGGATGGAGAGGAAAAGGGGAGAGGCAGGGTAAAGAATACTGAACTTGCCTATTGGTGGCAATAAAAAAACCAGTGAGCATTGTCTTAACAAAAAATAGCAACCTGGTGAGTCAAGAAAATGTTAGAGAGGTATGGTTTAACTCTCTGTCTTGGTTTTTAGGGGTAATTTAATGAAAGAGAATGTAGGAAGTTCAAACCTGACTTGATAAAATTTTCTTGCTGAAAAGTAGAGTTAGATAATCGATCAATTCCACCACACATTTCTGGGAGCAAAAGCTTAACACATTTAAAAGGGGAATTAAACATATACATAGAGAGAGCAAGAGGTGAGAAGCATAATTACTAAACCAAAAACACTTCAGGAGCAGAGCTGGCCTTTATTAGTAGAGAACAAGATAGAACTGTGAGCTAGAAAGGTCATCCCAATGAGTTTACTGGTTTTATCTGTTGAAGTAATAAGGAATTATCTGGTCATTTCCAGAGGCAGAATGCTATACAAAGAGGATACTTAATCTTGTCTGGCCTGGCTGCGTTTATGTGACAATATTCCAGCAGATCTGTGAGCCCTAGGCCTGAAAAAAAGGGAAGGATTGAGGAGTGAGGCCTTTTGGCAAAGCAGTTTGTGGTCCAATAATGAAATAGCAGGGGATACTTCAGGTTAGTCCTGAAAGTGCACTGCAGGAGCCATCCAGTAATAGAAGTCATCCATTATCTCTCAGGCACAAATATTTTGAAAGGAAAATTTCTGCACAAGCTTGGAAAGATGGCTGGCTCATCATTCTGATGAGATTTCCATAGAGAAGTTACAGTATTTGCAAGGTTGCCAACTTTTAAGCAATCTTCTCTCAGCCAATTTCTTTCTTTCCCTCCCGCACTACCAAACACGATTAGATCATATTATGAATATATTGCCTGCCAAATTTCATATCTAGTTAATCACACTGAGCACTGTGACCATATAAAAGAATCTTAAACGGATTAAAATCTTTACTCTGTGCCTACACACAGGGAAAAAAAAAAGTCTCACCAACTTATTTTTAAGTACTGTTTATTAAGGCATTTTGATTTATGTTTTCTTCTTCTTTTTGCAGTTGATAGGTCATACTTCAAAGAGAAAAGCTGTAAAAGAAAGCAGTGGGTCCACCTTAATTATGATCACAGGGAGGAAGAGGATAATACCAAATATACTCCAGATAGCTGGGAAAGTGCAGATTTCTTTCATATGCATCTTACTGTTCCATTTATTTGTGTTCAGCGAGGCCCACGTGGCTTATTTTGCTTGATAAAATTATAAAACATGTAAAGCAGCTTTACTCTGCTAGAACAGCAGAGCAGGGCTGGCACCAAAGGCCAGATCCTGCCACCCTTCTGGCACATGCACTTTGCAGAAGCAGACAATGTTGTGCTTCATGATGAGTGGCAACCCAAACCAGCACTACCTGCCTGGCTTTGGATCAAGTTTTCTTTCGATTAAAAATGCATGAAAGGAAATCTAAACCAAATGTCAATGGCCAAGAGATTTTTCACACAGAAAACAGTGATTGAATATAAACAATGGTATTATGGACAGAAGGAAATATATAGGAATAACCCCCCCATGGTAGTCAATAATCTTACAGCACAAACTAAAAATTTTCTACTGGATCCAAGGTCCTTCCTGAAGCAGTTTAAACTACTTGAACCAGATTTTCTGTGTATGCTTTTTCTTTTCTTGAATGTTTTTCTTGTGTCAGTGTGATAGGAATTCATGATGGTGTCATATAGGAAGTCTAAACCTGTGCTGCCCTGAGGCACGTGCTCTCATTGTGGCTTCAAGATAGAGAAATAATAAAGATGGAGAAAGGTGGATTTTCAAGCAGGACAGAGTGCAATGGAATAGACTATTCTTCTATTTTACTGCTCAAACTTGTAAGATCAAAGCCCTGCTGGAGAAAACAAGAATTGCTATTATTTCTTTTCTACTCCCTTTTATTGCTCCTTTTCTAGGAAGAAATGTTCAGAGTAGTAAAAATCAATACCCTCTCTGTCAACTTGCATGCCACTGAATGCTAAAAGCCAAGGGGAGCA
Organism: Rhabdornis inornatus; assembly: GCA_013397075.1. Lineage (NCBI taxonomy): Eukaryota > Metazoa > Chordata > Aves > Passeriformes > Rhabdornithidae > Rhabdornis > Rhabdornis inornatus. Next base: position 1,055,550 of record VWZS01008940.1, read on the forward strand.
ACAACAGTGTGGAAAAATCTTTGATTTTTGTTTCAACTGACTTTTTCAATCTTTAAAGTGAACCAGTGGTGTTGATTTCTAATCCTGGAGGCTTCTACATAAATACTTGCTAAAAACTCTGATACACTTATTAACAATGTATGTTGAAGGATTTAGAAATCAGAAATTCCTGTCACTCTTCCAGTGTCTCTGAAGCAGTGTTCTGGTGCTAGTGTGCTGGTAATCCCAGCTCTGATGGAATCTATTTCTTTTTATTTCTTGTACAAAGCAGGCAGCACACTGCAAAATGAGGACAGCAACTGCAGTACTGATAGTGATGTTTCACATCTCTGCAGGTGAGGGAAGCCCAGCCACCCCAGGACTTGGGCAGAAAATTTTCCACGTCACCCTTGGCATTGTCACTTCTCCCAGTTCCAGTTATGGCTATCCACTGGTACTTTCAGGCTTCAAAAACTTGAAAGAGTCATTTAGACCCACTGAATTCAATGAGCCAAAGTTTTGGATTTGATGTAACCAAAGTTAGGCACATGCTGAAGTCTTTACTAGGTCAGAGCTTAAAATACCATTGTGATGAGCACTGTGTAGTATCTTCATGGGTATTTTAAACAGACATCTTATGGGCTACACAAGATCTTCTATTAACTTGAATAAACATTTTAGTTCACACTTTTTGTATACAGAGTATTTTTACTTGAGTAACACCTTATAAGTCTTCTAAACCTCCCCAGTTTATGTAGCTACATAAGTAGCAGAATTATGTCAAGATGCATTTTTCTGTGGTACTCGATACACAGAGGGGGATTTCCTGATACAAACATATCCTAGACTTGCTGAGGATGCATTCCTGACAAGTGCCACAGTTGGTGATTTCACAGATGCAAGTCAAATTTTCCCCTAAGAACTATGCAAGGGCAGTGGGTGGGATTTGTGCTTCAGAATTATGCACAGGTTAAATACTGAGGGACAATATTTAACAGTGTATGATCTGATTCATATCCCAATATGCCCGCCTAAAAAATAACAAAAGAAAAACTTCTAGGAAAATTTTTATCAGATTTTAAGTGAAACAGCAGTTGTGGTCTGGCACACCAGATTTCAAAGATGACAAGGATGACGTGGAGAATAACTATGTGGGAGCAAGACCATCAGGACTGTCCACTTGGCACATCAGTGCTTGGGAGGGACAGAAAAAGTGGATAAAATATTTTTCAGCAACTTGCTTCTCAGTACTTGGTTTTCAGAAGCTGAAGATGGTGATGACTTTTTTTTTTTTAAATAAAAATTGATGACCTGGCTGCACATTGGTCTGGGATTTTGAGCAGTATATATTTTTATAACATGAGATCAAATTTTGCAATCCCCTGGTGACCTTGTCCAACTGTTCTCGGAACAGACTACTGGTCTGAAAGATCTCAGCCACTTCATCTATTAGTTGGAGTAATTTTGTTCTCTCTTTCTGAATCACTATATATATTTCTTTTTATCATCTTTGTCATCTTGTTTCAGTCTCTCCCTTTATGTCAAGGTCAGTCAAGTCAACCAAGGGAGAAGTACAAAAAACCTGAGAACTGATTAGTGTAGGATGGTGTTAGACGATGAATGGCAGAACTCCCAAAAGTTGCATCAGGAAAATGAATGGTGTGTTACTGTACTTTCCTGGTTATTTACTTGTATGACAAGTAAAACAACTGCATAAAAGGTGAATGGTTTTGTTACTCCTTGTTATTAGAATTTCACTGTTATTCCCAGATAGATCTTTTCACAGAACCTTCCTAAGGACATTTTGGCAAATTTGACCTACAGGGACAGAGAAAGTGAACCTTAATTTCAGTTTTTATGAGGATCAATGAAAGGAGAAAAGAAGATGACAAAAAAGCAGTACTTCAGACTAATCTCTTAATTTGTTAGACAGCACTGCCCAAGTCCTACATCACTCCATTACCTCCATTGCCTAGCTGCAATACAGTTACAGCTTGTGTGAATTGTATTACCAAAACTGCTATACTTTTACATTTACAGTTTGAAAAATTAGACATTGAGCACCTCTGAAAAGCTGACCTTCCACCAATTATTTCCCACGTACATGAAAGCATGCATTTTGTTTCATGCATCCATTCATCTGACTGGACTTTATGTTGCAGTTGGCCTTCTTGGTGGAATATGGTTAGGTTTCTGTCCCAAAACCTTACTCTTTTCTTGGCTTCCATCCTGATTCACGTGTACCCAAGACCATAAAACATAAGTCCAACTTAAATAAAATCAAAAAAACTCCTGTTCTTCTCTGTCTCTGATGATTTGGTGATCAGTTTGAGTTTGCTATACGGGCCAGAAGTTTTATTCATTAACCTAGAAAGCCTTATTTGTTAACCTTCAAACCAAAAACATGTATCACAAGAATGACTGAATCTACAAGCTGTTAATTACCACATAGGGAAATAAATAATTGCAGCCCTTTTTTATTATCCCCTTAGGCAGTAATATCAGTTTCTGGCTGATTGTTAAGTAGGATTGACTACTGGCTAGCTTTAATTTCAAGCCAAATCTTCCACCTGTTTCTTTTCTTACACTTTGCTATGGTGAAGATTATCATAGACTGCATACAAAAGTGAAACACAGAAGGATCACTGAAAAACCATCCAAAGACATGCAATAATAACTGAAAAAAAGCATACTGCTTGGTAGGTGCCATTAAGCAGTCATATTTTTCTGGCCATATTTTGCTGTTGACCTGTCCAGAAATACATTTGGAATTGTAAACTTTAAACTGTTTCAACTTTCCTGACAAAATCCTTCTAACAAATACATTATCAAATACAAATGCTTTGTAACAAAGCATTATCATTGTCTTTGCATGTCCCATTAGGTCAAGGGCTGTATTGTGTAGGGCTGGCACTGCAGCTCCTACCTCTTTTGGCCACTTTTATTCACACCCAGCTAGCTCTCCTGGACTGTAATGCTTCAGTCACAGGATTAACACCCCACAGAGTGATGGGAATATTTTGCAGAGCTCAGGCCAGAAAAAGCCAAACAAAGGACCCTTATCTGTAGGTGCCTGTGTAGGTAGGCTGCCACAATTCCAGTGTAATTCATGAGTACTGGATATTTGCATTGCACATGTTCAGCAGAACTTGAAACCCAAAGGGCAAAGTATACTCTTGATAATCCTAGGAACTTATTAAATGTTCCCCAGATATACCAGTAAGGCCTGGAATTTAGTTGAAAAGCTTTATTTTAACGGCAAACACTTTATAATCTCTCCTCTAAAAGGACCCTCCCTATTGGGCAACAATGTTTTGAAGGGAGAAGCAAAATATTAGTGCTAATCTTTCATTAGCTTCTCTTACTGTTACTCCTAAAGTGCCAGATCTGAGTTTCATCTGAACTTCATTTCCCCCTGAGACACAAATCCTTTCCACCCTCTCAATGGGTCCATTTTCTTTTATGATGTCTTCCCAGTGGTTTCTTCATATATTGTTTGAGTGGGATGGGTATTATTGGGCAGTCACTAAAACTCAAGATCTAATTCCAACAGCCTTCTTGGGAGCATGTTTGAGTCCAGATGATTCAAACTCTTTCTTTGGCAGAAGACTCCTGTAGTAAAGTGGGAATGTTGCCCATAAAAAAGAAATGGACTCCAAATGTTCTTGTAAGAAGGAAGTCTTGAGAAGGCATCTATTCTGTAGTAGCAGAAGCGAATAGCATTGAAAATCACAGATTTCCTCCTAGCAGAACCTCTGGAGCTTTGGACGATGATCAAGAGCATTTGGGACAGAATTGTCTGAGCAGAAGTCACAAAAGCAGAAATTTTTCTGGCAACGTTCCAGTAATAGAAACAAGGGATTTCCATAGTTTGGGGGGAAATAAAAAGTTCACTAAAATTTTAAAGACTGAAAAGCAATCATTTTTATTTCAAGTCCAAACTGAATTTATTCAGAACTATATAGCCATCCTTAATTATTCTTCACTGAGTCCTCTCAAGCAGGACTGTCCAGAGCTACAAGTACCAAATGGGATAAAGTTTCTGTGTTCCGCTCTGGACCCGCCACTGCTTTTCAGGATATGTGCCCCAGCTCATATCCCTGCATGTCACTTTTCTCCAGTATAAAATAATGGCATTCTTTCTGTTTTTGCAGGTTGGACCACACACTGTTTTTCAGATTTCATGGCAAATTATTAGAAACATGAGCTGGTGGTATTGTTTGCATATTAATTATGCATTCAGTGGTCAATTATTAATTATTAAAGGTCTTGTTTTACTCTAGGTTGAAATGGATTGCTAGGTGCTTGGAAGTTATTAATACATAATAACTCTATCAGTTTTTGCAGCACTCTGTTTTACAATTCAGTTTCAGTGGAATGTACTTTCCAAACCTTTACATTCAACAGTAAAGCAGATACAAACATTGAAGCCAAATGCTACATTGAGATTCCTCAGCAGCACAGACACATGGTTAAGAGCTTTTAGCTTTCTTTCATGGGGGATTACATACAACCTGAAATATTTGGCTGGTGCACAGTGCCTGGTTTGGTCCCTGCCTCTTAACAGGAACGCAAAAAGGGCATTCAGGAGCACTGTGTAAGTTGCCCAGTCATTCCTGGGACTGAAGCTACATCCCAATAGACAATCCATGTGAATAGGCCACGTGCAAACTTGTGGGCTCATGACTGAATTCTCTTGTTGGCCTGCTGTGCCATTCTCTAAGCAGGCAGTGGATCCACCAACTAAACTGATTTTGCAAGATGCCAAGCTATGCTAAGCACTGTAGAGTAATGCTGAGTGTGGTCATATCTTCTGGTGGCATAATTACATTCCCTTAGAGATAAAAAAATGAAAAAAATTTGTCATAAATCTACCAGTTAACCCTTTAGTTCACACCCCCTTAGTAGAGAAGGACCACTTTTCTACCCTAAAACAGAAGGTGTCCCTGCAGAGCTGATTCCTGCAAAGACACAACTTCATCTACTCCTTTTCTACACTGAATGTCTCACCACAGGAATTGACTCAAACGAATAGTTGTGGCCATTGTGGGTATATTTTCCCAGTGGTTCTGGCCTTTCTGAAACCAAGTATTGAGTCCTCTTATGTCTGGCCTTAAAACTCTGTTTCCCTGTGTCCAGCCTCACTCAGTGCTCTGTGATTTGCATTCACTTTGCACACCAAGCCCAGATTTTGGCTTACATCCCCATGAGCCTGCCCCTCAGAGATACCTAAGCCTCAGACATCTGTAAGTCAACTTGCAGTCCAAAAGGATCTTACTAGCTTAAATAATTTAATTGCTTACTGGAAAGAATGGCTAGGAAATAAACTAATCATGACTCCACAGGCTTTAAAACAGCTTAGTGTTTCTTTGTGAAGATGTAAGAGCTTCCCATTTTCACTGTTTTCATCTATTCTTGGAGGCTTAATTTTTTTCCTCAGTTTTTTTCCTCCTGCCACTGACCAGCAATAGCTTGTTAGAGGAACCCAAAGCTGGAATCAGGAAGGAGTTTAGAGCATACATATGAATGATCAGAAAGGAACAAGGGACCACCAAGGCAGGGTTTCAGGACTCTGGGGCAAGAGATGCCCATCAAGGGCTCCAGGAAAATGTAATAACTGAGCCATAATAAGGCCCAGTGGGACTTGGAGAGCTTTGGTGACCTCCTCCTGAGCTGCAAAGCACCCAGGGCAGCAGCCAGGCTGGCTCAGCAAGGATTATGTGCCATAATGGTTAAAATCTTGGCACCCACCTCGGGTCTTCTTCTATTGGTATTCTCAATGGAAGGTTTGTATCAGTGTTAAGAGATTTGGGAAAAAAACCCAAACTTTGGCACTGTTTTATATGGAAGGTGCACAAGCCCTGAAAAGACTGTCCACAGTGTAAAGTCAAGAGGCTGGAAGACAGACAAGCCTAGACTAGAGAGATGTCTGGTTAAAGGAATTCACCCCATGAAAAGCTACCTGAAGGTGTAGGGGATTTTGCACTGCACTGAACTACTCAAGATTTCCATTGGCAATGGCTCTCAAATTTTTGAGGCGGCTCAACATGCCTGAGTTTACAAACTGCTGTAGGTATTTGTTAAAGTTTTTGGGTTACTTGATTTCCTACTCTGAAGCAAGTGCCAATTTTTCAAATTTTCCCCCTCATAATAGATGCAAATTCTGAAATCTTGATATAGTAATCAAGTTGAAAAAGTCTAATTTAGTGGTAAAAAACCATGTCCTTTGGAAAGTATTAAAAATTGTGCAAGAAAAAATTTAGAGAAATTAAGTATGTTGCTATGAAATACGCATTGAAGACCAGAAAAAAGTCGGTAGCATGTGCTAATAGAAAAGGAAAAACAAAATATGACACAAAGATAAAATCCAAACTAAATGGTCTCCTTTGTTTGGATTAAACATTTCCTCGATATCAACACGTTCTGACAAAACATTTCAATTTTGCCAAAATTGCGTTTCCTGGCAGAAACGGACAGTAAAAAGGTTTTGACTAGCACAAGCACACGTATGCCAAGTGATTCCTTTTGTGTGTTGTGGTTTTCATCCACTGTGGAGTGAACTTTTACTGAGCCTCATTGATTCATCTGCCCCGCCATAAACGCAGGGCTATTTTAAGCACGTTGTAAAGTGAACCGTGTCACTTGGCCGGGCTGCCCAAGGCAGCAGTGTGGGACAGGAATCCCTCTGTGCAGCCACCCCACACCCAGCCTTGCCACCGCCGGGATGCACCAGCCCCACAAGCCCAAGGGGAGCCAGGACCAAGTGCCTCCTCCTGGAGATGTCTGTAACTTCAGCAGCCACCGGGATGGCTCACACAGAGGGAGAGCTGCACTTCTCTCTCTCCCCGCTTTAAAACATCCTTCTTTACACAAGGAAAGCTGCTACCTCTGCTCTGAGCACTGAGCCAACAAAGCCATCACGAAAGGGATGTGTTGCCAGAGTCCAGAAAGGGTTAAGGCAGCACTTGGAGAGGTTTGGGGTGACGTGTGCTTCTGGACGCCGGAGAAGTCTCTTGAAGGTAGTTCCCCTCTGGTGAGGATGGGAGCGTGCTGAGGTCTGAAATCCGAGATCCCTCGCAGCCCGGAGCTGGTGAGGTCCCAGTAAAAGCTGTCTGCCTGCTTTCCCTTCCCGAGCAGTCACAGCGCTGCACTGGCCTGGGCAGCATGGAGCGAGCACCCTGGACACTTGTAGGACTCACCCTTCTGCAGCTCCTGCTCATCTCCTGCTTGCCAAGAGGTACTGTAAGAGAGCGTGTGTGTTCCCGGCACGGTCGAACGAGTCCCTTCCCTGAGCGTGGCCAGAGGGGTTTGATCCCATGCGCTGTCATGGGAAGCAGAGAGGTCTGCAGGGACAGCAAAAGAAGGGGCTCTGCTTTATGTACTTTCTTCTTGTCAGCATGGAGTGTGTGTGTGTGTGTGTGTAGGTTTACTCAGGAATGATTTTCAGGCAAACTTAATAGCCTTAAAGAGAAACAACTGGCTGAATTTGTTTGCCAATGGCCATTAAGAAAAAGGTATGCAATCACTTCGCTCATTACTCCTTTTATTTTCTCAACACTCAGCGCTAAGGAAATGATGACAAAAAGAGGCATTTAAGTCTCTGAATTGTAAAGCGTAATTTGTTTAGTTTGGCAAGACAGAGATTTTCCTCTCCAGCCCCAACACCAAGAATGAAGGCAAGGGAGAAAAAAGTGAAGGAAAAAAAAAGAAAACAAAACCCACACATTGTTTCCAATCTGGGATTTAGTTCTTCCAATATTATTCTTTCGAAGGGGAAGCCTTGTTAAAGCAGAACGATCTTTTTTATACTCAAGCCCCATCCCAGCTTCTGCTGAACCAGCATGTATTATCTTGATAAGGCTGAGCAAAAAGCATTTACTGTTGAGTGCAAATTTGCTGTAGTTATGGCCACGAACGTGGGCTGTTTACACCTGGAGGTGTCCAGACCTGCTTGCAGCAGCCAGCTGTCAGCATCGGGGCTGCTTCCTTGGGAGCTGCCCCCTAAGGACTGGCAGGTGAGGTGCCCTCAAGTCACCCACCCCTGCAGCTGCTGCACATTTCGGCACTGCTGACTCCTCGTGCCAGGGGAGCTGCCAGATCTGCAGGCACTCAGATCTCAGTGACTGTAAGGAATTGGTGTCAAGGATGGTGACCCCTCAGGACACAGGGAGCGGGTGATGACCAGGGTCATCTGCCCACCAGGCTGGCCACCAACACCTGCAGCCACCCTGGGAGGCTGGCCAGCTGCCAAAGCTTCCCCTGGGTCACAGGCACAGGGAGCTTCTTGCCACCTCTGTGCCACATGCACTGCCTTGTCCCTGCAGTGGCCTGTCCCTCAGACACGTGCCACCTCGCACGCTGGCCAGGCAAGGTGGCTCCCTGGCATGTGCCACGTGCTGCAGTGGCACAGAACTATCCCTGCCAGTGGCAGAGCATCCCTGGGCACAGGCTGTGGCTGCCAGGAGGCTGGGTGGGCACAAACCCCTCCTGCTGCAGGGGCTGCACATCGGGGTCTGCAGGGTGATCCAGCGCTCAGTCCCCTGGGCAGCGGGGACAAGGGCAGGCAGGAGGAAGGACAGCAGTGCCCAGTGGGACACAAGGGCTGCGGGGCTTTGGTGGGAGCGTGCTGGTTCCCCCAACACCCACTCCTCGCACAACAGTGAGCAGGGCCCTGTGGGACACACACAGGGATGCCAGCTGTCCCCCTTGTCCCCTGCCCTTCCGTGCCATGTCCCCCCCTGTCCTCCTGCAGCGGCTGGTGGCACTTGCGTGGCACACAGCTGGCAGCAGGGAATGACCAGGAGCTCCCCGCAGCCACAGCAGCCACGGGAGCCATTCAGGAGTGCGGTGGCCTCAGCATGTCAGGGCAGGTTGGAAAATAGCGTTTTGTCTCCTCCCCACAGATGTATCCAATTTTTATCCATGTTTATCACACCCAGTTGCACAGGGCCTGCCTCGAGAGCTGGGGGCAGGAGTCAGGGCGGTCTGGGAATTTATTTTTTGGAATAAACTTGGAGTGCAAGTGACTCATGTTTCCTTAAAAATATATGTGTGTTTTTGTGTGTTTCTGCCTATCTAAACCCTTCCCAACCTCTCTTCCCCCTCCCCCTCCAAGCTCTGTCTAGAGAAGTGAAGGCCAGATGCACTCAGACACATCCAGATGCATTCAGTCTTAGCAAATGGGTTACTTCAGTTCACATGTTTAGGTTCCTAGCATGGACAAAGGGAAAGAGCCTTGCTTTTTGTTTTGGAAAAAAGCTGGGGTTATTCGCTTTTGACCCTGGGGTCTCTTCAAGTAGCTCCCAGGAGTCCCTGCAAGCCTGCCAATGCCCAGGATTTTTCTCCCCACCAGCCCTGAGCACCACAGGAGGATGCAGCTGTCAGCAGCAGGATCTCCCCTGGACATGTGGATGCCCCTCTCCCTCCTGCAGGAACAGGGACATGGCGAGGGGCCAGCTGGAAGGAAAGCCACAGGGCAGGGAGGCAAGAGATCAGCAGGGACTGATGCTTGGCAGGCTGAGGGCATCTCCAGTCCTTGGTTAGGCTGGACTACACACTACACCAGAGCTGTAAGGACTAAAATTTGAGGAGGGTTGCTGCTGTCTGTGTGGACTATTTCTATCTGGGCAACATTAACTGCAAGATAATTGGTCAACATGTCGTAGGGTCTCACAGCATTACAAGGTGCAAACCCTCAAGGCAGGTCCAGCACCACTCCTCTACGTTTAGGACACGAGCACATTCTCATGTTACGTGGTCATGAATTTCAGTACTGCAGCTGCCTCTTCCCCGCAGCTTTCCAAACATTCTCCCTTATTGCAGAAGTCTAACATCATCAATGCTGTCACTTACTCAAAAGTTCTACACTCATTACCTGTTCCTGTTCCTTGTCTTGCAGCACAGAGAAAACAAATTCTCTTCCTGATCATACTAGTATAACTTTTCTGCTCAGAATAAGATCCTCAGTCCCAGAAAGAATTAAAGCCTGAAGGGTAATACGGCAACCTCTGAAGAGCCTTAACCTGCCTATTTCTTCCTGCCACAGCTTTTCTCAAATGAAGCCACAAGGCCAAAAATAAGATCACAAATGCCAGGTCATAAATACTGACAAGAAACTAAAGGGGAGTGGTATGTAAAAAAGACAGCTGAATTAGTATGCATCTATTAAGGGGACAGATTCCACTTATTGTAGATTTCCTCCTGTGCTCTCCCACTGGCTTTGAATTTTTTTTCTAAATAGAAATCCTTTCTTTTTGCCTTTCCCTTGCCACTGTGTGAAAACACACGCTACTGGCAGAAAAGGATGTCAACAGACTCTGCAGAAGCAGCAGTCTAATTATTCAGCAAAGGTCTGTGACCATAAAGTAAGCATACCGAGTAAAACTGAAGCAGGGATGTATTTTAGCTCCTCTTTTAATTAGCCCAGCTGCTGAAAAGAGTAATAGGTACATAATTTCTAAAGAGAAGCAAGTGGTTTTAGAGGCAGTATTATCCCTTTCACCCTCTTAACACATCAAATAGACAAATGGACAAAATACGCACAATAGTTTATCTGAGGCAAAAAGGTTAACAGTAATGACCTGTACTTTCCTTTATTATTAAGGGCTTGGGGTACATAATTTTCCAAGAGCCCCAGTAAAAGTCTCTTAAAGGGAACATCCTTCTTCCCTTCTAAGTTGTCTTCCTCACTGAAACCAAATGGAGAATTTTCCTATTCATCACAATGGAGCCACAGTGTTGCATCAGAGCAGTTCCTGTGGTCAATGTTCACACACCTGGCTGCTGTCGGGTGAGGCTCAGCTTGCATGTCTGTACAATGGCAGTAGAGCCAAGTAAGAAAGGAGCAGAAAAATGAGACAGACCTAAAGAAAGTGTAAGCTGCTACTAGGTTTCATCTCTGTGGAAGCTGTCTTTTCTTTAATGAGAAGTTAAAGAATCCTTTCAGAATTATTACATGGCCAAACATTCCCTGCTAACAGCCTCAAGAAATTGCTCCTTCAAATTCAACTGCTTGTTTCTTCAGCAGAAGACAGTAGTTGCTGTTGAGCAGCATGTTGAAAAATTCAGATGAAATCAAACACAAAGGGGCATGTTCTCATCTGTGGAACACGAACTGGTTAAATAATCACTTCAAAAAACTCATCCTCTACAGTCTCCAATTCTAGAGATGTATCTATCTGTTTGTATCTGGCCTTACTTACACTGCACTGTTACTGCAAATGGCACTTTTCAAAGCAATTTGAAATAATACTTCTTAGAGATTAAGTAGTGTTTACCAATGAATGTACTGATGGATTAATCGAGGCATGGAAGGAAAACTTTAGCAGGAAAACAGAATGGACTTGTAGCATAGGAAGTTCCCTCCAAGGACAGATAGGGCAAACTGGTTTTTTGCTCAATCAGTTGTCTGATCCCTCCACATAGCAGCTACTGTCAGCACAAATGCAGGGATGGGAATGGGAAGTCAGGGAGAGAAGGGAGAAAAATGTCCCATCTCAGCAGCAGCACAGGCTGATATCAGCTTAAAATGACTGTACTCTAAAAAAATTCTCATTCTTCCAAAGAAGTGGAAGACACAAGAGACAATTGGTATAATTGGGCTTGCTTCAATTCACCTTAGTTCTTAGCTACACAGTTTTCCCAGCTCTCAGATCCTCGGAGCAGAAATCCCTTTCCATCTAGCGAGGTATCTATGCTATACAAATTCACTATGTCAAAAGATGAGTCAGCTGAAGCTGACATTTCACCACGATGAGCAGCCCGACCCACCCCTGAGGCAACAATGTGCTTGTGGATCTGTTCCTGAATCACCAAAGCTTTAAGCCTGATCTCAGCCCTGGGGACGAGTGGAGGCAGCAGCATCACTGAGGTGAATTGTTGTTGGATGGAGCATTGCCTCCAGCTGGTGTCCTACCAAATCCATCACTGACAGCCTCTAGCATCTGACATGCTGTAGGGATCAGGAGCTCTTGCTAGGTGCAGATGTAGGTAGCAAGCATGAATGTGCTGCCATCTGAACCTGGAAATGTTGATCTCCCACCTCACAGTCCTGCTGAGGCTGGACCCAAAGCAGGGTGAAAGGTTGTGTTGGGCTGTGCCAGGCTCCTGAGCCAAGCAGGTCTTCCCTCCAGCACACACCCTGGATGTTTGTGTGCTTTCCCAACACAGGCATTTCTTGCTTGGTTTCCATGGTCTTGAGCTGCTTCCATGTGAGCTGTTTATGCCTGGATTTAATGGGCTTTTCTTCCATCATTAAAATCTCATAAATTAATCCACTGTTTATTTGCCTGTCCAGGGTCTTGTTTGTTCTTTGCAGCTAAATATTTTGCATGGGTTGTCAAGCAGCTTCTTCCGGCTTGTCCCAAAATCAAAGACACAGTCACTGCCTGTAAGCCAGACTGCCTGCTTTGGAAGATTATCAAAGTAAAGCTCACAAAACACCCCACAGTTATCTCTGCCACAGCTGGCTGAGGCCTCGCTTTCAGTATTTTACTCGGTCAATAAATCTTCCCCCACTTTTCTCTGCCTCATTCTCTTCTGTTTTGGGGTAACAGTGGCCAAGTGTGTGTGAGGGAGCTGCCAGTGGTTGCCCATCCCCAAACACACAAGGGGGAGCAGGGTTATGCCTCTGCCTCCCTGGAGCACAGGCTGAGCTCAACCACACAAACAAACATTGATTGCACACATAAGTGACTCTCTGCATAGCCCTCTTAAACTTCTGAGGCAAAGGTTTTATTTGCCTTTTTTTTTTCGGTAGCTCAGAGATAAAACAAAAGGGATCCTGCTATTATTAAAGGGACGCATAAACTCTTCAATCATATTTCTTTAAAGATTAACTTCTACACAACCTCAAAATAATAGATTCCATGATTTCTGTGAAGAAAATCCTAGAAAGGCCACTTAAAAAAATCTCAAATCCACATATTTCCTTATCGAGGCTATATAAATTGCCAAACTCAGAAACCGAGAACCTGAAAGGGAATTAAATTGTCAGTAAATCAAAAGACAGTTTATTTTCATTGTCTAAGTTGAGACAAAAGAAGTGAGAACAGCAGCAAGTATAGGTGTCAGTGAGTATATTTTTACAATCTTTTAAGGGCCAAGATCTGCTACTCCCTTCTTGATACTAAATATTACCTCAAGGCCAACTTATTCTGCAAATACACACATTTGATCCACCAAGAATAAGTGTGGCCTCTGCTTTTTTGGCTCTGTTGTATACACAAGCTCTACATATAAAAATAAATATGCATATGCACATATTCACACTACCTACCTACAAATACATTTAATCGTGTAATATTTTAAGGAAGAATAGAGTAATTTAGGCTGAAAGGGACCTCTGGATGTCACATAGTCCAGCCCACCTCTTGGTGCTAGCTTGAAAGTTAAGTTGTGTTGCTCACAGCCTTATCTTGCCAGGATTTGAGTTCCTTCAAGGATGGAGGCATTCCTTTGTCTCCCCAGTGTAACTTTGCTTGTGAATATTTGGATCATTTTACAGACAAAAATTTCTCTTGGATAATACATCCACTTTATTAAAATAAATTATATTTCTATTTATTTATCTACATGAGATAAATTACATTTCTATCGAGTTAGAAAAAAATGAGAATTTGAAGGATTCTCTACAAAAGCTCTGAGTGTTGGGTAGTTATTTATTAGTCAGACCTTAGAGAGTGCTGCTTCAGGAAGGAGTGACACCCCCATCCCATACACCAGAGACACAGTTATTGACTGTCTTGTACGGTGAGATGATGTATCAAACTGAGTGTCAGTTTTAGGGAGATAATTAGATGTGTGTAATTAATTTTCTCTGGAATCTGAATCAGATACAATTCACAGATACAAGGCTTAATTAAAAGGGAACAATAGCCATAGGTTAAGAAGCCCCAGCTTGGCCAAGTTGATTGACTGCCATTCTGGAAATTAGAAGGCATGAGTTTAATTCCCAGCTCTACTATTGTTTTTGCCTGGGACCTTGAGCAAAGTCACTTCACCTCCCTTGTGCTTCATTTTCCCATCTGGAAAGAGAGCTTTGTAAAGCATGTCAAGATCTACAGGCAAAAGGGTCTATAACTGCTGAACACAAAGATTATTTCAATGCAAGTTTCCACTACTAGAATAAAAAACTACAAAACCTTATTGGATGGCAGGAACAGCTTTTTCTTTTTGGAATTATTATAGGGGCAGAGAGAGGAGGGATGGAAAGCTTTCAGCCCAAACAGCAGCCTCATTCCTAAACTTAGGGCAGCAGTGGTTGGTACACCAGGCACAAGGGAAAGGCTCAGTTCTGAGGAGCACAAAGAGCTGCATTTCATTTCCCAGCCAAAGAGGGGGGGTGGGAAAAAAAAAAGAAGGAACAGTTTGGTGGTCCTTTTTTTAATGGAGTCAGTAAAAATCATTAGGGGAGAAGATAAGCTTCTGGGAACCAGGCTTCATGAGGTCATGGAGAGTCAAGTGAGACAGAGCAGCAAGGCTCAGTAGCAGAGAGCTCCAGCAGGCACAGTAATTAGGTTATCAGCGACAAAAATGAAACAAAAAACAGTTATGTGAGAAGAGAGCCAGGTACAGGCATGGATGGGAGTGTTTCACCTTAGAGATGTATAGCTTGTTTCGTGACAAGACAACCCTGTTACTTAGTTTAATACACAAGGAAAAAGGTTGTTACCTAATCACAATTAAAAAAAAAAAAAGAAAAGAAAATAAAAATAAAAATAAAAAGAGGATAGAAGGGGAAAAAAGAGCTAGTCTCATTAAGTTTCCTTCATGTCTTATCTTTCAAGTCTGCTCTCTTTTTACTATCAGACTCCATGAAAGCAGTCATCAGCTGGTTAGAAGGCACGCTGACAGCTCTGTGCACTCCTTGGATCTCTCTTTGTAGAATTTAGACAGCACACTGGTGGGGAAAGACAGGATCTGCAGTTATTGTGGCAGTCCTGAGTCACAGTCTGAGGTTGTTTCTTAAAAGGGTACTTCCAGCATAGCTTAGATATATGAGGTTATGCTAAATAATAGAAAGATGTTACCATATTAGAAATGCCAGGCAAAAATGAATGTTAAAAAATAACAAAAATATTGTTTCCTTTGGCAGTGAAGTTGAATGTAACAGCATGTGCTTCTGGGTGAAAATAGGGAGTGAAACCAGCTAAAATCCAACTTTAAAAGTGGCCTTTCCTGGTGGGCCCCCTAGTTTTCAAGAACAGCAAATTCACAAGCAGAGATGCAACCAAAACATGCAGTCGTAGTTTAAATAATCTATACTATATATGATGCTTTAAATCAGTCCTGCAATCTGAAGAAACTCTCTCATGTGATGTCATCCTCTGTGGTTTTTAAAGCTATTTTTTCCTCACCACAGAAGTGGGGAGGCCTTACAGAGCAAGCAAACATGGTCCTTCCCTCTGGCCTGTTTGCTTGCTCTGGCTGGTACTGCAAAACCCCTGCGTGTTCTTTTGATATGCAAACCACGCTGACATTTCAGGCACATGTTACCGCCTAGTTTGGGTTTTTCTGGGCTGAAGACTTTGGCCAGCCTCATGCCATCCATGATCTGATGAAACACTGGATAATAGATCCTGCCACTGCCCATCAGATAATGGATTATTTCCGTGTGTTCTCCTCTCCGTTCTCTGCAGAGTACACAGTGATCAATGAAAACTGCCCAGGAGCTGAGTGGAATATCATGTGTCGGGAATGCTGTGAATATGACCAAATTGAGTGCATCTGCCCAGGACAGAAAGAAAGAGTGGGCTACACCATTCCCTGCTGCAGGAACGAGGAGAATGAGTGTGACTCCTGTTTAATCCACCCAGGTACGTCTGTGGCTATACTGTGTTCACACCAAACCTTTGGCCAAGGCATCATGGCAGATGCTGGGCAGGGGCAGTGGTGAGCAAGCACATCTCACTGAGGCATGAGATTGTCCTGCATTTCCTCCAGAACTTCCTCTGCCACTCAGCTGATAGCAGCAAGACACTTGGCAAGGCTCCCCCAAAGCAGGTAGCATCACTGGCCAAAACAACCCAACACTTTCTACTAGTAGTGTTGTCCTCAGGATGTCTTGGGCAGACCTGGAAGCTGCCAAAGGGCAACACTGCTATAGCTGGCTTCACAACAGGAGTGCTTTGGTGGTACTCTTGGTTGATTTGCATCCCCAAAGCAAGAAAGGAGAGACAAGTCCCACAAGCAAAGAGGGAAAAAAAAAAACAAAGTGAAAGGAGAGAGGAGAAGAGAGCAGGAGGAGCTAGGACCAGTTTAAGAGTCATCAGAATAATTTAAGCTGGGCCCAGGTGGCATCAGCACATGCATTCAGACCCCTGAGAGAGTCTTTTACAGCTGGAGCAATGAGATTTAGAGGTTTGGGCAAGTCAGACCAGGAGTTTGGTTCCAAATCTCAGTCTGAGCTGACTAGGGCGTGGAGGTTGGGTATGGTTCCCAGCAGGAAAGCTGTCAGCACCTCCACAGTCATTAACATCGTTGGCATTTTTTGTGGAAAAGACAGAGAGGCTGCTCCTCTTCCTGCAGGACAATCCACCTTGGCTTTCATCTAACACAGTGGCTCTCTTTTCAGGCTGCACCATCTTTGAGAACTGCAAGTCCTGTCGCAATGGCTCCTGGGGAGGGACACTTGATGACTTCTACATCAAGGGAATCTACTGTGCAGAGTGCAGAGCTGGCTGGTATGGAGGGGACTGCATGAGTAAGTGTCCTACACAGGCAGGGAGGGATGTCAGGGACAGGGAGTGGTGGGACAGAGCCAGGGCCACGCTGTGCCTTTCCAGCTATTCCTGTACAGCGACTCTTGCAAAGGGCACAAGCAGGAGAAGGCAAACACAACCAGGCAGTAAGCAGATCTACAGTCAGGAAAAAGACTTCTCTCCCAGTGCTTGTCTGACAGGAATTGGGCTGCGCCTCATGTCATGGTGGGTTAGAACCCTACTAAATGTCTGTTTGGGTTTGGTTTATTGTAAAACTAACTACTGTGACTCCGGAAATCTTCTGTAATCTGCATTTCTTGGACACGCTTCATCCTAGCCCTGGAGTATAAGCATAAACATTTACAAGGGCAACAGCTTTATCAAAGAGCTTACCCTCTGTCCTCCTTCAACCCCTGGCAGCCCCAAGGATATCCCAGTGTTTCCTTCCTCTGCCACACATCTTCAACACGCTTCAAAGCACCTCTAGAAAACACTGTCTTGCAACTTCTGATTATGTCACAACAATGAGCGTTTCAGGCCCTGGTACCAATATGTAAAGCTTTTGTTCCTGACAGTGTACAAAATCTCCTGGTTTTTAGTTTTGCTAAGTTGTTAATCCCAATTCTGTCTTTCAGTAATGAATTCCATCAGCTAATTGTATAGTGTTTAAGACTGGTATTTCCTTCACCAATTTCCTACCAGTGAAGGTGTAGCTCTTTCAATTTTTATTGACTGTCTCTTTGTTCATATTTCACTGGAAGGGATAAAAGCAGAGTCAGCTTTCCCTACTTTGTTCTGTCCATTGTGCTACATACATTAAGCTTATGTCCTCTTAGTCATTGATTTTAAAGCAACAATTTAATTTGCTTTCACAACACTGCCCATGACCGTTCAGGAGGTGAAAGCATATAAAATAAAATCATTGCTTCAAGCAGCAGAATGTGAGGAATCAACATGTTTCAGCAACAGAGCTAACTCAACCTCCAGGCTTTGGAAGTTGATCAACCGAGTCTCTTGCCATTTATGGTGTGATTTCTGAGAACACTTTAAATCCCATTTTCTCTAGGTCCATGGAATTCTCTTTAAAAGCAGAGACAAGAAAGGGTCATTAATTCGTCTAATTTTTCGTCCATCTGCCTGAATATATTGGTTGCCTACAGTACATTTCAGCTTATTCTTCCCACTTGTATTGAAGCAAATACACTTTCACACAGGCATCTGTTTGGACATTTTTGCTGTCCTGAAATTTCTGACAGCTTTGTCTTACAGTGTTTTTCTTGCTACTTGCTCTTTCAAGGCAAGCAGTGTGACCCTGAGGCTGTGGTACTTCAGAGGTAGGGTGAGAAGGTTAGATAGTGCTGTTGTTTCTTCTGCTCTTAAAGTGAGGACACAGAGGATAGTTGTGACCCCAGCACATCCTGAGCTCCCCTTTTGTGGCTTTCATGGCTATCTCAGTTTTGGCCTTGATGGTAGGCTCAGGAGTGCAGAGAACTGCATGTCTGGAAAGCAGCCTATAACCATGCTGGGTACTGGACTGTGGGCTCACAGCGATGTGGCATTGGGTCTGGAGGGTGGCCAGCAAGTATCCTTGGCGTGCCAGCAGGCACTGGCTGCTGGAGCCGTGGATGTGCTAACACATCACAGCTGGGAGAGCACAGGAGGAGCCATCTCTCTTTGGTACCTGCGTACAGCATCACAGCTGAAACTTAGCATCCAGCCCTGGGTGCCTCGCCAGCGGCAGCGGGCCAAGAAATCCCAGAATTACAAAGAAGCGCCACCACGGTAATGGCGGGATGCAATCTGCCGGCATCGTCCTGCATCGCCGAAGCCAGCGCAGCCGGGGCCCGGCCCGGCGGTGCCGGAGCGCCGGGCTCTGTCTCCCTCTCGCGGGGCCGGCGGGCGCTGCTGCGGCTCCGGCGCTGCGACCGCCCGGGCGAGCAGCGCTGCGACCGCATCCCTGCGCTGCCGGGCCGGGCTGGGGCAGCGCATCCCCGGCGGGCACCGCATCCCTGGCAGGCACCGCATCCCCCGGCGGGCACCGCATCCCCCAGCGGGCACCGCATCCCCCGGCAGGCACCGCATCCCCCGGCCGCATCCCCCGGCGGGCACCGCATCCCCCGGCAGGCACCGCATCCCCCGGCCGCATCCCCCGGCGGGCACCGCATCCCCCAGCCGCATCCCCGGCGGGCACCGCATCCCCCGGCGGGCACAGCATCCTCCCCGCCGCGTCCCCCGGCAGGCACCGCATCCCCCGGCCGCATCCCCCGGCGAGCACCGCATCCCCCGGCCGCATCCCCCGGCCGCATCCCCCGGCGGCAGCGGCACCGCACGGGCGGCAGGTGGCGGGAGAGGTCCCCCGGGGAAGCCGCGCCGTGCGGGTCCGGCATCCCGCGGGATGCGCGCTGGCGGGAGCGCGGGGATGCAGAGCAGCTGCGGGCAGGATCGGTGACCATTCCGTGCTGTACGCGCCGGGGAAGCCGTGTGCCAGCGGCTGGGCACCTCCGGGAGAACAACGAGCCCCGGCCCCGGGAGGCGCTCAATGGGCTGAGTGCATTCGCCAGCGCAGCGTGAGCCCCGGGAGAGATTAGTGGGAACTGCCAGCTAAAGTAGTGATGGTGGAGGGCCAGGCGAGGAAGACGTACCATGGGATGGCCCGTGGTCTATCCGGTCTGTAGTATCCACTGGCATAGCTGGAAGCATGGGTATGTCTGAAAAACCACCAAAGGATACCAGATCATTTGGTAAAAAGATAAATTATATAGGGTAGGCAAAGGAGTGTTATTAGGAAATAAACACACTGACTAGATTTAATTGGGTGCTAGTATATATCCTAGTGGGACTTCTTTTGGATTGAATCATCATGACCTAAAAGGCACATCAGGCTCTAAAACCAGAAGAAAACCAACCCTGCAGAGCCCTTTCCTCTGTACCCTGCCCTCCAACAGCTTTTGCCAACCCCAAGTTATAATGTCACTTCAAGGCACATGCTCCATCAAAGCAGGGGAGAAAGTGGTGTTTTCCAACAGCTGATCTCAGCTCTGCTGTCCAAATGTGAACCCTGTGCCAGACAAGAGTACTTGTAGTTTTTGAAACTTTCGGAACATTAATGTTTCACATAATACTAGTGACCAACAACCAACAGGAAGCAACAAGTTGTGACAAGTGACAGCTGCCTTCCCATATCAGCCTGTTTCTGAATAGCAGTAACCTTTCTACTGTCTTTCTCCTCTGTTCAGTCACCTTGACCTCTGAAGGAGCCTCATGTCTAAGATGCAGCACTCAAACAGAAGATAATGAGCTCTTACCAGAGGTCATGTCAGGACCTCTCCCTCCATCGACACACAGGTCTCTGTGGGCTACAACTCAGAGGTCTCCTGAATTTTTTATTCTCTGTTAGTAACAAGCCTTGGAGGAAATCTTACTGTGGCCCTGAAAGCTGCCTTTTTTTCAGGAACAGGAACGGAACAAGGATGTTGATACTCTGCCAAAGCGGTTTATTTTTTTGTAAATGAGGCAGAATTTGCCAGCATTTGTGTTTATGATGTAAATTATTTTTGAGAGTTTTCCAGGTCTCCCGCAGATTTAGAATAGGAAGAGAAAAGACTCCTTTTGATCAACATATGATTGAACTGTTGGTCTGGGGAGTCAAACTTGTACTAGAAGCGCTGGAGATTTAAGAGCACAGTTTTGATGTGATTGCAAAGGTGCTTCGTGCAGAGAAGGGTGGGAGCAAACCTGAGAACATTCTTTTGGAGAGTGTCACTGAATGGCTCCTCTTTAGTCTCTGGACCACCTGCTTTGCTGGCCAAACCTACTTCCTCGGCGCCAGTGTTCAGAGGGTTCAGGCTGTACCACAGCACACAGAGAAGTGTGTTTAGTATGCCGTGCATACAAGTATCTCTTTGCACCAGTTCTTTGGCTTTCCTTTGTTAAAGGCATCGAAAACTCAAAAGCCCTTCAGGACGAAAGGGAAACTTTCTTTGAGGTGGTCCAAGCCCCCTGTCAAACCCTCTGAAGATTTCTAGCAGCTTTGTCTCAGGTTGTTTTTGTGGCAGGAGCCAATGGCAGCACAAGGGCCCGTTTCTTGCTGTGGGAAGGAGCATTATCATTTTCACCACAGCAGATCCTGCTGTACTCATTGAATCCTAATGTGGTTGCTGGGCACACTCATTAATCCTCGCCTTTTACAGAGAGAACTGAGTGAGCCACTGAAGAGGATGAAACACTTTTGAGGAACTCTTCTGAGCAGCATTTCTGTTTCCTTGGGTCCTGCTTAATTAAGGGTAACTGAGGGTAAATGAACAAAGGGTATTTCATTTGAGCAACACTTTCTTAAGAAGAAAGAGGAGGATTTGACCTGCAGTCTTCATGTTTCCCCAAAGACCAGATGCAGCAGGATTGATTTCCAGACATTGTGATCAATGGGAACCACAGATGCTCGGTACTTCACCAAATCAGGTCACTGTCACCCTTTCTCCCTAGGGGAGGAAGGGCCCGGAGGCGAGTGTTAAAACCCTCTGTTTCAGTAGGAAACATTCATCCTGGGTTACTGGTTAAAAGCTTAGGGTTTTTCTAGGGAAACAGACGGAAGCAGCAGAGCTTTCTGTTGGACTAAAGAGGTAAAAATAAGTGAGAGAATTGCTGTGGAGGTCTTTTGCGTCATTTGACTTTTTACTTATCCTCATCTGCGGTGTGTAGACTCTCCTGATTAGGTGATGCTGTTAGACTGAATTGCAATTTTTGGCTTACAGATACAGCCTCATACTCCAGCAAAGCAAAAGAAGGTTTAGCAGGGGATGTAGCCATGTGCAAGACTCCACTCAGAAAGATGTAGTCAGGAAAGTAGGAACTGAAAAATTAGCTATGTCTGGTACATAGAGATTTAACTGTGCATTTTTGCTAGGATGTGCATGTGCAGATCACAGTCAGCTCGGCAAAATTCACTAAACAACTTTTCATCTTCCACAGAGGAAAATATCATTAGCCATATTTTATAGCTGGGGAAAAGGGAGAGGTTACTGAAGGTGAGAGAACTCTCTGGGCTAAAAATGTTCAGCATTCAAGATGAGGAATTAGGACAACTATCCCTGGACAGATGCCTAGGGACAGCTGCAGGATAGTCATGAAAAGATATTGCTCCCCCAGTGTGACCTTGTCTGCTGTTTGTTCAGCTCATTGTCCTCCGATGGTTTTCTTAGATTGTGCACAAATGACTGGAGCACTTAATCTTATCCTGTTGGTGCTGAAGTACACTCCATAGTGTGGTGAAAAACAGAGCAGCACAAGCAGAGTGGAACAAGACTAGAGGAAGGATAAGAATGAAACTGAAAGAAGGGATAAGGGCTGTATATTCTATATGTGTCACACTGAGTCATCAGTGTCACACTGATGATAGAGGAGCTGTGATGTTTCTACATCTTCACTGGCACAGTGGCATTAACATGCAAGGAAAAAGAGCTGATGTATTCCTAACGTGTCCTCTAGGAATACATCAGCTCTTTTTCCTCCCAGAGTCTCCTTATGAAGGACTAGCAACCACGATGTTGGGTGCAACAGATTTTTTCTCTCTTTCTTTTGCTCACTTGAGCTAATTCAAGTGTTCATTGTAGTTTTTGTCACTTTCCCACCAGCTTCCTCAGCCTCAGTGGTTGCAAATGTCAGCATGGGCTCCGTCAAAACTGTTCTGAGCTAGAGCATCAGCCAGGTGGGTGGG
>VWZS01008940.1:1077963-1121334 GCA_013397075.1 Rhabdornis inornatus
AACAGAGAGGCAAAAGCTGCAAGGAACGGTTTCATGGGGCTACATTGCAAACCAGGGAGAAACAATCAACTACAACTCTCCCAGGGGTATTCTTAGCCTAGACAATACTCCAATATAGTTATAACTCTTTACAACCATTGTGTGGCTGTCCCAATATCTTATACACTACCTTGTAAGAAACGGCGTATCTTCCTAAGCTGTCTCGTCGTCTCCTTCTGGTGTTATTTCTACAGATATTTTTTTCAAATATCTCTTGATACCTCTTGAAGGTCTTTCGCACAATTTTTTTCCCTTCTTTTTCTCCCCAGGATGCGGGCAGGTTCTTCGGGCTTCTAGAGGTCAGATTTTGCTGGAGGGTTACCCACTGAATGCACGATGTGAATGGACTATCCATGTTCAAGCTGGATTTAACATTGAGTTAAGGTGGGTCCTACTGACTTTTAGCCAGCACTGATTTCAGGTGGACATTGGGGCATGTGGGTAACCAGGAGTCAATGAGGTTCAGCAGCTGTGAGCCCTGGGGCAGTGAAGGTATAGCTGCCACTTTGCATTTGCTACCACAGCTCTTTCCCCTGATCTGGCTTGTGATGGACAGGCACTGGACAAATCAGTGCTGTGCTTTCAATTCCCATTTAGGACAAACGGATGCTGAGGAGAGTTTCTCAGGCATTGGGCACAATGTGTCTCTTTAGAGGTGATTTCAAGACCTTGACAGCAAAGCACCCAATATTTTCTGAAGACTGTACCAGGCTGACCTAAGACATTATTTAAAGAAAAGATGTAGGAACATTTTAATATGATGTCTCCTGCAAGGACAGAGTTGCCCAAGAGTCCTACCTTGCATTTAGTCTTCATTTTCCCTCTCTTTTTTTTTTTCACTCTTTTAACCAACCCTGTTTCCTATCAGCCTCAGTTATTCCTCTCACCATTCCCATGCCCAGAGGATGTGATTGGTTCTCCTGCAAGTCACAGAACCATAGAATTAACTAGGCTGGAAAAGACCTTTGAGAACACCAAGCCCAACCTATGACCTAACACCACCTTATCAGCTAAACCATGGCACTCAGTGCTGTGTCATCCAGTCTTTTTTTAAACACCTTCAGGGATGATGACTCCACCACCTCCCTGAGCAGCCCATTCCAGTGCCCCATCACTCCTTCTGTGATTAATTTTTTCCTAATGTCTAGCCTAACCTTCCACTCACACAGCCTAAGACTGTGTCCTATTGTCTGGTCATCACTCTTCTGAGCTGTGTATGCTTAGACCTGTTAACCAACCCCTAGTGACTCAAACTCACAGTTCCTGCCTAGTGCAGGAGACTCTCTTGTTGGGGAAATTAATAATGTTTTCAAATGTGTGCAGCAGGGTGCTCACACATGCCACAGGAAGTATGGCAGGGGATGATATTTGAAACGCACTAGTTAATATGATAAAAATAATAGCTTAACCCTTCACATCGATATTTCACTGACTTTGGAGCCCAGGCAAAAGAACTATGCCAGATACACAAACAGTTAAAATTAGTTTAAACAGTTTAAATATGTTCCTATATGTTTGAAGAGAAACTCAACTGGAGGAAGAACAACAAATCAGTAGAAAAGAAGACTTTGTGGTTTTCCTACACTAATGCACTTTTTTCAGACCTGGAATTGCAGCCTATTGTGTAGTTATGAGCCATTATTGCCTTCATTGCAAAGGAGCAATGCTGTGAGGAAGAGTTTTGTGTTCACATGACATAACCTTGCATCAGTGTCAGTGAGCATGGGTTGTACCTGCCTTCTTTTTAAGAGATATTGTTGGTGAGGCTATGATTTGCACAGCACAAGCTTAGGGAGGTGATATATTTCCACATTTCTGAAACGGCTTTGTCAATTTTGAGGCTTAAAAAGTTCTCCAAGACCTACAGGTGCCACCTGTCTTCACTGTTGTGGGGATGGATGTGAGAGTGGAAATGGATTCTGTGCATGCATGTACCTATCTCTGGGTGAAGTGTTCACAGCCAGATGGCATGAGGCACAAGGGGCAAGAAAGAGACCAAAGGTTGTTTTAACAAAGGACACTGTATCGAAGAGCAGGACTTGCTGTGGCTGCACTAAGGAGACTCAGATAATCTGTTTGCAAAGCAGTAGAATGGGGAGTGCTGTAGTTAACAGATGTAGCAACTCTTTGGAGAAATCAGACTTTCATTCTAGACCCTGAGGGCCACCCACACACAGGCTAGGAAGATGTGTCACATGAGATCCATACAGTTCACAGGGTGGTTCACAGTTCACTGCTCAACTTCACTGTTACAGAAGATGGAAAACTTTAACACAAGACTGCCTTTCTCGTCCTCCCTATGTCAATCCTTCCTGCAGTCAAACAAACATACCACTAATAAACAAACTACTACAACTTGATGTGAAATAATGTTACATTTCAACTGTGAAGGTCTCTACCAGGGAAGCCTGAACTACCAAACTTCTGTTGTCAACATCTAATTTATTTGAGCTGGGTAATGTTGGAGAATCCTAAACCCTTTGCCTAGCCTGATGATGAACCTAATGGCTGAATGCCTGGAAATCTCAGCAGATGACATAGCACTCCCAGGGAAAGATCAGGAGCTCTCCTGAATGTCCACAGTTATCCCTGCCACCCTGCAAGTCCTGCAGGAGGCATAGAGGAAACCTTCATGGAAAAGATGGAACAGGAGGTCCTCACAGAAGGTAACCCTGAAGTGTGTTCTGAGTCATTTGACATATTCAAGTGCACCACCTCAGAGCTGTCCACTGAGGTACTTCAGCAGTTAGATATTGTGGAAAACATGTACATTTAACCTAAAACCTCACCTTTAGGCTCTTCCTACACAGAAGGCAGGTTCACCTAAGCTAACAGAGCCTGTCTCCTGGGTCTGCCATCCACGTTTCCTTCACTGTGTTTTCATATAAACGTGCTGATCCCCTCTGTGGGTGGTAACTGCTTAGAGCTGTAATGCACAGCCAACACTGAGCTGAATCAGCACAACTGCCAACAAAAGTACTTCTTTTTTTCATTCTCTTTCTGCACAAATCCTGTTTGCTGCCACCCTGGTTTGCAGGGGCAGGGATGGGGACTGTAATGCAGAAGGTGAACAAGGTGGTTGCATTTGCTTACATAGGGCAGGAAGAGTGAAGCTTCCAGGAGCACAGATAAATCTTCCCTTGCCTTAAGCTGTGCCATGCAGTCCTTCGGGGGTTGGCTCAGTACAGCTGTTTTGATAAATAGTGTCCATGTTGTGGTGGTAGTTTGTTTTCCCTGCTTTTTTTTGCCAGCCATGGGTTTTTTTTGGGGTTGTGATGTGTAGGCTCCCCCAGCCTGAGCCATGTCAAGGATATCATATCACAGTAGAAGCAGCTCACAATTTTCAATTCTTTTCTTTAGTGCCTCAGCACAGATGCAGTTTTAAATATGGCCTTTGGCTAGAAGCTTTCCTCAGAGGGGTTGGCCAATATATGCTCACTGCAGGCATTGATGAAATCAAGACAATACTTTTCATTCCATTGTGTATCTGATGACCTGTAGCACAAAATTGGCATGCTTAGTTTTATAATATCCAAGAGAATTATGATATAATTACGCTTTCACTGGTGGGGAAACTGAGGTCTGTTGAATTGTGTGTACCTGTGGTTTAAACAGCAATAGACCTCACAGTCTGTAAAGAGTCCTGTCAGCTGGGCTGTGGCCAAAAGGTTTTTAAAAGCTTTGGCAGGTTTCCTTACCTGCCAATTCTGAGTCTTAATCACAGGATCCCATGTCGTCAGTACAGTGTATCTGCTTCTTTGCCAAGTTAAATAAAATGCAAGTCAGAGCCCCTATGCCTTTCACATTTTCCACTCTGTTTCCATCATTTTTTAAAACAGAGAAAGCAAACAATTAAAACCAGTATTCTGTGTATGGTTCTTTCATTCTCTATGTGTATGTCTTGATATTCTATGTTCAGGGACACACATCAAGACACAGTTTACCTTGACATCTATAAATAATACTGCTCCCAGTACATGGTGGGCATTCCAGAAACTTTCCTTCTGTACTTGCACACATACTTAATTTTAATCAGAAATGTACCAGTTCAGAAAACCAGAAAATATTTTTAGGACTGGGTCAGGATAAACTGTAGCCTGATAAGTGTGACAAAGATGAATGGGTTAATTTGTATTGCTCTGTAACTTCCATAAGGGTAGATCCCTGGGGTGTGTTTCACCAGTGAAAGAATGTTTTGAAAATGTAGTGTATAACCTGATACCTGTGAGGATGTCTCTGACAGACCTGACAGAACTAGAATTCAACTCATGCATTTTATGCAAAGCAAAGTCAAATTATCTCTCTCTAATGCATATTTAAAACAGATGTATTTTTTTTTTCTTCTACATTCCATCAGATGGTTTAAAAAATGAGTGGCTCCACTCCATTGGTGTAGCTTCCTACAGCTGCTCAGTCATTTCTCTGTAGGTAGCATACTCCTGATGCTCAGAAATCAGCCATATGACCTGAACAAAGGTGACTGAGTGAAGAGCCCTCTTAAATCAGCTCATGAGTTCTCAAAGGAAGATGGAGGAACATGGAAGCCTCCTTAGCATGGGGGCCTGAGTCTCAAGATGAGAAGAGTATGAAACAGGCTCCAGAATTCTCTTCCCTTCAGACTGTGGTGTCCAGGAGCAGATCCAAAATGCGCCTCACCTCTTTGGTGTGAAAATGCAGTCTTTGAAAACCACTAGGAACAGGCAGTGTGGGAGATACAGCCTAATCCTAAATACACATCTGCAGTGTTAGGAGTCTTCAGGAAGATCGAGTACACGATGAGTTTCATTTATAAAATATCCTGCTGAACAGTTAGCAGCATGGCCTCTCCCAGGCCCATTTCTTCTCCTTTTCCTGCTGTACCAAGGCTGAGCCCAGCCCCCTGACCATTGCACATTCTCCAGAGGCACTTGGTGTTGCTCCCTCTGTTTCTCGTTCGTATTCTGGTGCGGTGCTTTGGCTCTGTGCCCACCTGAATTCCAACAGCAGCATATAGCATGGCTGTTAATGAACAAAAGCCTTGCACAGTGCCTGGATCCAAGCTAGGAAAGGACAGGCATTGTGGGAAAAGGCTTTAAGTATTTCCCTTCTGCACTAATTCCTGTGCCTTATTTCTGCTCTCAAAAGACAGGCAAGTGCCACACATTGGGGGTTTACTACCATTTTGCTTTCTAATGCAAAACGTGCTGTAGTATTTTGATTCTGTTTCTCTGGCTGTTTCTGCTTCTGTTACATCCCCAAGCTTTCCTTGTGTCCCTAATTGCTGATTTCTGAACATCACAATGTAAATAGCTTTTGAACCTTGTTATTTGATACTGTAACTTTCAGTACTTAGAACTTTATTTAGGGCAAACAGAACAATTTTTAGCAAACAATGACAATGGAAATATGCCCTCTGACCCTGGATGATAGTTCTGACATTGTGTTTTGGTTAGGCACCTGATGCCTGTGAATAGACTGTATGACCTCAATTTAGATTGACTCTTCTGACACTTGGATGTTCTCATGGAGCAACTTGTACAGAGTTGAGCCAGCTTCTAGGTGTCATGATGCAAAAATTGAGATGAGTGAGGGGTCTTTGTGTGGTTGGGGACTTGTTGATTCACTGGGCGGGGTAGGCCCTAAATACCTAAATGCCCAAATAAATAGTATTCAGGGTGCACAGGTAAGCAGTCTGACTGTTTGTCCTTGTTCCCCAAGATTTTCCATGCTGAGCCTGGAGTTTGACTACATGTGCCAGTATGACTATGTGGAGATCCGTGATGGGGACAATTTGGACAGTCAAATAATAAAGAAATTCTGTGGAAATGAGAGGCCACCTCCTATCCGAAGCACTGGGTCTTCACTCCATGTCCTCTTCCAGTCTGATGGATCCAAGAACTTTGATGGATTTCATGCTGTCTTTGAAGAAATTACAGGTAACATAACCTAAAAGTGGAACATGCCACTCATTCTCATTAATTCAATTTCACTAATCTCTTTCCCTGTTTTGCTTCATTAAAAACTTTCACGCTGCGTTGCCAACAGCAACTTACATAAAGTGAGTGTGGGGAAGATTCAAAAGCTGTCAGATGGCAATGTGAATGTGAGGCTCTTCTAAAAAAGACTAACTTCCTTCTACTTGTGTGAAGAACAAGCACATCAGCCAGCAGAGAAAAGCTGCTGTTTTGTGTGACTTATCTGCTTGAATTGAAGAATTAAGAACACAGAGGAAGTAGAGGAAGGGGCATGTGTATCTGCAATGGCAGAATTGCTCAATGTTGTATGCAGGGGCAGAGTCACTGTCTCAAGCAGCAAAAACCTGATGCTCATAGATAGCTCAGTTAAAATGCCCTGACAGAACTCTTGTGTTAGCTCATGTACCATTAGGAATAAAAAAAAAAACAACCCAACCAACCAAGACCAAAACAAACAAAAAATCTCCAAGTGTGTACAAAGAACGAATTATTTTTTTTAAGAAAAAAAAAAAATGAAGAGGTGTTTCCCATTCTGTGATGGTCTCAGTGTTAGGAATGACAGAAGTGGGGCACCAGAATTTCTGGTTTTGTTACTACTCAGTGCTTCAGTCCCATACATTGCTTTCCATAGTTTCAAAATAGCACTGAAAGTGTAGCTGGCTCATCATTTTGCCATTGTATTTATGGGAGCCTCCACACTCATCCTGGATCTTCCTTGTTTAGCTATGCAAGGAATTTTGGTCAAATGCCTCTCTATCTACAGTACTCCTGGCAGAGGTTAATCAGACTGTGCTGCTTTGCCATACATAAACGCTGCAGGATCCATGACTCACCGTAACTTTCCTTCTGTACATACACCTTGGTGACCCACATTTCATGAGGTCATCCAGGGTATATCTGGCTCAGGAAATTTAGTTAGTTTATATAACCCTGATGTGAACACACAAACCTAGCTCTTAACAATGATCAGAGGTGTAACTAGCAATCTGAGATGTTCATACTTCTGGATGTAGAACCTATGCCATTTCTCAGCCTGCCCTGTTCTTCAAATGTCACCTTTAGTACCTGTTAGCAGGAGTAGTTAGCTATTGATAGTTTGCCTGGGCTTACAGCAGGAGAGGTGATATAGAACAAATGAGTGTGGCATGGGCTTGTTGCATAAGGGCTGCCTACACCCAGGGAACTAACATTTTCCATATGGTGCAAGCCGAATTGGTTCTGTTTTCTCTGCCCAGCAGGGAACACTCGGTATTTGAATATTGTTGAGCACTTTATTTCCGCCCCATTTTGAGTGGTAATTATTCTGAGGCTGTGAGGCTGCAAGTGTAGTAATCCACACAGAGCACATTGTAAAGGGCTTCTCAGAGTTGTGAGGAGCTCTATTTGTGCGCTTTATTATGAGGCTGTTCTGGTCTAATGTGTAGTGCAGTGAAAGGCTTTTCAAACACTCCCAGTGTCTTTTTCTGTGAAGCACTAACCTGGCCAGCAGGACCATTTAAGGGAAGAATACAGTGTGCATGGGGCAGCATAGAATTGAAAGCGGGGGCAGCACAGGATCGAAAGCTCTGGCAGCACATTGAAAACTGAAGCATTTGCCCTGAAATCTCCCTCTGTGCACAGCACTGTGGAAGAGCCAAGGTCCCCAGAACAGATTTCACGGGGCTTGCTAAAGCAATTCCCTGTGCTGCAGGTGAGAGCAGCAGCAACAGAGGTGATTTCAGGATGTGGGCTAGGACATGAGGGTGATCTGGTGTCCCCAGCCCTTAGTGCTGTAGTGGGAAGGACTGAAGAAATATGTCAAAAGTGAATTCCTTCTTTTTCTGCCTCCTCTGCCTGTGGGCTCTGTACTGGCTTAGAAGCCATAGTTTGCTGAAGCAGGGGCACTGACTGCACAGAGATCACTGGTTCAAATTCCAGAAAGGTCTTGATTGATACAAAATAAGCTGCAAAGCCTGTATCTCCTTTAGGAAAGGACCCTGTGTGGATAGTTATCAAAGGATGAGCCACAGAACCTGCTGTGCTGCCTTGTCTGGAGGCAGGTGCTAGGTCCCATCCTATGCCAAGTGTGAAATGGGAACCAGTTATTGGCACGAGTGACTAGAAGTCACTGAACAGAATTCAGATGAGAAGCATGGGAGGCCAGATGGGGAGCGATCAGAGTCTCTCAAGGATTAGACATATGCTGGATCCAGTTAAATGAAAGCCAGTTACTGACTTTCAATAATGTTTTCCTTTCTGTACTCCCAAGCTAGTGGACATAACATAGTGGCTTTAAACTTTTGTAGTATTGTCCCTTGTCGTTCCACTTAAGCCAGGAAATCAAGACTCCTTAAAACAGAAACAAATATTTAGTGGCTTTTAGTATCAGACATTTTCAAGAACAGTATCTGACACTTACCCTTGTTCACTTGACATGCTTACTTTTCTGGAATCGGGAGACAAAGCTGGGACAAAGACAAAGATAAAAGTTCACTAGCTTCAACCAATGACTACAAAATATCAGCCTGTAAGGAGTCTTCTGCTTCTCCTTCTCTTTCTTGGTGATATTTTACATTAGTTGTATACAGTACAATTGCCACATATATATTTTCTTTTAATGGATGAATTACTGTCCTTAGTCAGGCCTTAATCTTCAATGAGACACGGAAGATATTTGTTGCCCAGCCATGTATAAATCGCTCTTACATCACCACATGAAACCTCCAGAGAAATCCATATGTGGCATCTATATATTTCTTACTTCATGCCATCTGGATAATAAGAAACTTCTCTGAGAGAAGCTGCTCTGAGGTTGCAGAGCATATGGTGGCAGTGACAGATCCTGGCACATGGGAGCTTTTCCTGAGGTGGGAAACACCTGAGCAGCTTGTGGGAGGTGCTGAGGAGATCTGCACATTGCCAGAAGAAGCATCCCTCTGTACCCCCATGCCTTTCAGAGCAGCCCAGGGGGCAGCCAGGGTGTGTGGCAGCTCATGGCACCTTAGGAATGCAGGGAGGGCAAGGTCCTGCTGCAGCTGCAGAGCTGAGCCCAGGCAGGGTCAGCATCCCCTGGGAGGGAGCACAACCGTGGTGTCCCCTCAGCAGGAGCTGTCCTCTGCACCTCAGGAAGGAGGTGATGACCCAGGCAGGGCTGCCACATAAACATGGAGCCACCCAGGTCTGGCTGCAGGGAGGGTCAGAGCCTGTCACTTTTGACTCTGTCATCTCTGTCAGCCTCTCTTCCCACAGTGCTTGAGCAGAGGGACTGCAAGGCAGGGGCTGGGGCAGCAAAGTCCTTCCCACCATAAGAGAAGATCAGTGTTGTGACCTCCTGAGGAACCTCAATATGCATGAGCCTATGGGACATGATGACATACATCCCAGAGTGCTGAGGGAATTGGCTGACGTAGTTGCCAAGTCACTTTTCACGATCTTTGAAAAGCCGTGGCAGTTAGGTGAAGTCCCTGGTGACTGGAAAAGAGGTAAAAATGCACCCATTTTTAAAAAGGGATAGAAAGGAGGAGCCCAGAAACTACTGACCTGTCAGCCTCACCTCTGTGCCTGGGAAGTTCATGGAACAGATGTTCCTGAAAGCTCTGCTAAGGCACATAGAGCACAGGGAGGTGATTCAGGACAGCCAGAGCAGCTTCACCAAGGGCACGTCCTGCCTGACCAACCTAGTGGCTTTCCACAATGGAGGGACTACACCAGTGCACAAGGGAAGGGCTACAGGTTGTCATGTGTGTGGACTTTCATAAGGGCATGTGGCCACAACATCCTTCTGGCTAAACTGGACAGAAATGGATTTGGTGGGTGAACTGCTCAGTGGATGAGCAATTGATTGGATGGTCAGATCTAGAGGGTGGTGGTCAACAGCTCAATGCCCCAGTGGACATCAGTGACAAGTGGTGTCCCTTGGGGGGCCATATTGTGGTTTGGATTTTGTATGGTAACACACTAATGTTTTAGTGATTGCTAAGTAGTTCTTACTCTAAATCAAGGACTTTGCAGTTTCTCCTGCTCTGCCAGTAAGGAGTTGCACAAGAAGCTGGAAGGAAGCATGGCCAGGACAGCTGACCCAAACTGGCCAAAGGAAAATTCCATTGAATATCCACCACAGAATATCATGCTTAGCATATAAACTGGGGGGAGCTGGTTGGGAGCATGGTTTGCTGCTTGGGGAGGGGCTGGCCT
Source organism: Rhabdornis inornatus (assembly GCA_013397075.1). Lineage (NCBI taxonomy): Eukaryota > Metazoa > Chordata > Aves > Passeriformes > Rhabdornithidae > Rhabdornis > Rhabdornis inornatus. The sequence goes on from VWZS01008940.1 coordinate 1,088,130, forward strand.
TCAGCCAGTGATGTGGATAGGTAGTTTTTTTCTCTCCAGCATTATTTCTCTCTCTCTCTCGCCCCCCCTTTCAATGTAATTATTATTCCTATTATTATGACCATAATATTTTATTTTGTTTCAATTAATACGCAGTTCGTATCTCAGCCGATGAAGTTTACTTTTTCTTTCTCAATTCTTCTCCCCACCAGAGGTGGTGGGGTGGGTGAGTGGCTGCAGTACTTGGCTGCCAGCTGGGGTTAAACCACAATAGTTCTATTCACTCATCTCCTCTTAGAACAGTCACCAAAAAAGTGTGTGTGTTATTACACAATGAAATTTGTTGGTATTTAATGCAGTTACACATTCTGATATTTAGTTATGCTGGTGTATACAGTTTGATGTGTATCACTGTTAGATTTTTGTATGCAAGGGTTTCCCAGGGAGAACGCAAATCCCAAAATCTAAAACAACAAGATCCAACATACAAAAAATTGCAAAAACCATGGATCCCAGAACTTACCCCTAAACTCTGGGTTGAATGGCAGGGAAAATGCAGGTTGCTATTAAACTTCTTTAGTTTAGACTAAGCTCTAAACATTAATTGAACTTGATGTAAATTATTTTTGTTCCATAAATCTTTCTCATTACTTGACTGCAGTTAAAGGAAAATGGTAAAAGTAATGTATGCTGGGAAAAGAACTGCTTGAAAAAAATATCAACTTCATTTACAGACACAGAATCAGTTAGGTTGGAAAAAAGACCTCTGAGATCATTGAGTCCAACCTATGACTGAGCACCTTATCCCTATTAGATCCCTCCTCTAGTAAGAGCAGAAAACTTTTTGGCATGCATTAGGCCCTTTCCTGTGTCCTTCTAACTTCTAACCAAAATATGCAGTTAACCCCAAGACACAACTACCATGAGGAAAAACGGGTTCCCCATCCTGTGAGAGACCATGGACATTCTTGCTTTTCTTTTGCAGCTTGTTCTTCATCTCCATGTCTTCACGATGGGACCTGCATTCTAGACAAAAGCAGCACCTACAGGTGTGCCTGTCTGGCTGGCTATACAGGGAATCGCTGTGAAAACTGTGAGTACAGGCACTGTGTGCATGAGCAGCCTCCAGGCTTGTCACTGATGCATTTATTGTGAGGAGTGTCATTGGTGTGTAGGTTTGGTCAGTCATAGAGCCAGAGAATGCACTGAGTTTCTTCTGCTGTTTTTTAAGACGTGTTTCTTGCAGTTCATGAAGATTTCCACTCAGTCATTCTGGAGCTTTATGTCAATGTGTAAAAAGGTAAAACAGACTTGAAGGTGGGAGACTGCCCACAAGAAATCTTTGTAATGGGTTAGCCTTCTCAGACAGAGGTATCTCTGCCTGCTGCTTTTCACTGTGTGCATCAGCTGTTCTCTGCTGAAAACACATACCCAGCTGAGCCCTGTGCTTAATGCTCTAGACTGAGTCAGCCACAGGAAATTCATCCTCCCTCACAGTCACCTGGAAAGTAGAATTCCAGCACCATGAGGGAGAGAGACTTGGGGTCAAAACAAATGAAAAAGGGTAGATTCTGTTCATATCTGTGTTGGTACTCCTCACTGTACCTATAGTCATACACCTGGTTTTGTCCTGACAAGGGAATTGTAAAATGACTGGATTAAAATCAATTGTCTGTCCCAGTGATTTATTTCTTCATGTGTGAGAAAATCTTCCTCTAACAGGGCTCAAAAGAGCATGAGGGGGTAAGAATTTTGCAGTATATGCAATGATAAAAGCTTTATCATCTATACTAGCTGAAAGGAGCATTCTGCAATACTTAAAGTCACTGAGCTAGAGCTGATCCTGGAAGATTTCAGTGATAGTGGTGAAATCCACTTGGGATCATATCTGGCCCAAGACAGAAAGTGTGGCTTACTGTATCCTGCTGTGGCATTCCTTTGGCCATAAGGCACACAATGCCCTGCCTGCTAGAACCAATATACACCAAACCTCACTTCAAAATCTTTCCCCCACGTATGCCATTGTTAGGAGTGGATTTATCTCCTGGAATTTCTTTTATTTCATCAGGGGAGTTAAATCATAGTGGCATGATACCTCCCTTGATGAATCATTTTGAGATAAAAGATCTTTCAATTTCGACACATCCAGAAGTAGCTCAGATGTGAGGAGAGGTCGTTTAATATTTGCCATAAACCTGAAAAAATTTTGTTTCTGAATAGATTGCACAGATTCCTGGTATGTTTTCTGTAGGGAAGAGGTTGCTGAAAGTTGGAAGTTCCTGACCTCAGGACTGAGAGTGTCTGGCTCTTCTGCTAACAGCCTCTTTCCTGTGAGTAGTTGTTCAGCAGGTCATTTAGGGACTAGAAACTCCTGAGCTCTTTGCAACTGCTCAGCAAGATTAGTTCTGCTCTTTTAGAAAAAAAAAAGAAAAAAAGAAAAAGGGAAAGATTCCTGTCTGATTCAGAACCAACTGAAATTTCAAATAATTACATTTACAGCAAACTTCAGCTCTAGTTTTGGCAGGTTCTACAGTACAGGCAAGGCAAGGAATGAAGCTCATATTCTTTTCCTGACTTTCTTTTGTAATTCCAGTGTAGAAGCTTCACCCATGCAACCCACACAGCAAACAACAGGGGAGATAGTTGAAAAACAATAGGATGAGATTTCTGTCACTGTAAGCAATGAAAGCTACAGGTACTAACAGGATGAGAGAGAGGAGACACTTAAACATACATACAGTAAAATTTTTAACTTGATGGGAATCTTGTAGTTTGATTTGTGAAAGAACAATTTTGGTGGATAAAATTCTATTACTTTATGATGTTTGTGGCTGTATGTTTGCCTTTTGCTCATGCTAGGCATAATATTGTTTTCCAGCACCTATATTTCTGCCTTCTATGTGAAGAGCAGACCTCACAGTTGGAAACATCATGGGAAATCTTTTTTATTTCTGGCTTTAAGTAATTTTTTTCCTTAAGTTATTTCCCTTAGTTTTGCCAAAATGCATCCTAAGTATTTTCCAATATATGGGGAGAAAGGTCAGAAAATTGAAGTTTGATTTGTTTTTTTAAGAAAAAAGGAAGAACTGGGGAAAATATCTATGTCTGTAATTCTTTAAAAGCTAGTTGTAGTTTCGTGAACATCCTTTTAGTTTAAATGTTAAAGAGAGATTGTGTCTTCCTCAGAATCTTTCTTTCTGTTAGGTCTTTCAGCAAAAGAGCTGTCTTGTGAGGTGGAGCCAAGGGAAATAAATTTATTTCTGCAGAAAACTGTCATAAAATAGTCACTTTTGGAATATTCAATATGACTTTGGACACTATAAGACTGACTTTTTTCAGTCTGGTTTTCTTGGAGTAAGTCAGGTGCAATCCCATTAAAGTTAATGATAAAAAATAGGTATAAGAGAGAAGAAAATTAGAGCCCTTTAGTGTTAAGTGCATGTAGAAGCTCTGAGGCGGTGCAACAGAAGGTACCTAGAGATATATGAGGGTTTTAAAGAAATCCAAGGAACATAGTTCAGATGAAGAGAGACTGTGGGATTATCTCATTGAGGAATAAGTTAAGGACAAATTAAACAAATTTAGCAATGGGTATTTCACAACAGAATCAGAATTTTTTTCAGTCCCTTACCAACCCCATGCAGCACTATCTTTTTGTATGTTGCCAAGTTTAATTTTAAAGATGTGGGAATCACTATTGGAATTATGGAAATCACCTTAATGAGATAAACCACAGGGAACCTATTGTTTCCTCTGTTAAATTAAATTCCATCTATTTAGCAGGATGATCAACATTGGTCAAGCTGCTTTCCTGGGGTCATATTTAACCCTAATTGCCCTGTCACTTACAATTTGCAATATTAATAAATTAATGCAAGGTACAGGTTACTTACAACTAGCAGTCTCTTTTATCTTCTACTATAGCAGCCAAGAAATTAACATTTTGTTTACAATTTGAAGGGCTAATAAAGTGATTTAAAGGCTTCAACAGCATGGAGTGAAATGTAGGCATTTATCTTTCTGACAGCTGCTAATATATTTCAGTCAGTCTTGTGTCAAGGCAAGAAATATTTTATATAAATATGTCTGATCTCACTCCAGAGACTGTTAAAAAATGTATATGAAGTTGTAAAACAAATGCTACCCTTCTATCTTCTGACCCAAAACACAATAAAGACAAATCCTAAGGACAGCAAAAAATACCTTCTTACAGATAAACATGGTTTTCTATCATGATATACAGTAGGTAGAGAAAACAAACTCTTTCTCTACTGACAGTAGGTAGAGAAAACTGGGCTTCTTTCTGATCTTAAAGTGAATTTGCAGTATACCTACATACCCCCCAGTGACCCCATAGCCATGATTGAGAGCAAACTCAGGCTTTTCTCTTTGACCTTTGTATATTCTAATGCTGTCAGAGGCATTAGGAATCCACAAAATCAGATAATCTTGTTCTCCTAGCATACAAATACATTGAGACAAACCAGCAACTTCATCAAAAGATGCAGGGGGGAAAAGTAACAAGCTGACTAGTGCACAACCTGCCTGCTAAAAACCATCCACCCCGGTGTCAGGCTGTCCATGGCTGTGCAGTGTGACAGCTGCTTGTTCAGCTCAAGCTAAGGAAGGTGTTTTCCAAAGTCTCCCTGTTGAGTTTGCCTGCTGAGGGTGCAGCTGTAGAGACAGTATTGCTGGTACCCCACAGCAAATGCTCTTGCCCTCTGCTTGTCCTCCTCCTAGGACGGGCTGTTCTGACTCAAGAGTCCTCCCAGGGCTTGCTGGCCCCAAAGCAAGAGACCTTGACCTCATCCTGCCCAGAAATTTCCTGTTACCTTTATTTCAAACAAAGCCAGGCGAACTGGAGTTCCTACGCAAATAAGAAGAGCTTCGCTGAATGGGGAATTCAGGGCTGAGATCTGATTTCCATTTTTATTCTGTTTCTCGCTCCTGTCTGCCAAGTAGGAGAGGTTTGTTCTGCATCCTAATGAAGAGTCTAATCCAACTGACAAAACTGTATAAACTAACTCCTTGCTGTAGCCTTTGATGTTGCTAGGGCTGGCCTTACAGTGTGCCATCAGGACTCTGAATATAGCTTCCAGGCCTTTCCCCACTGATATAATCCACTTCCATCCTTTTTGGCCCCATACATCTGTGACTTGGGCTGCCTCTTAGGGATGTGCTCATCCTATCAGAGTGACTGATAGCTAAGATAGGGAGGAAGCATTAACATCCCACCAGCCACACCCCACCCCCTGTTCTGCTGTGGGAGAAAGGAGCCCAGCTGTCAGTGCTTGGCATAAGCTAGACAGAGTTTGAAACCCAGCAGAGCTTAGGATGAGGCACTGGGGAGAAGTTCTGGGCATTAAACCTAGTTTTCTTACCTAACCTTGGACATGTAATGCAGAGTTTTCTAATAGATTCCTTGGAGGTTTTTTTTTTTAAATTTTGTCAGAAAGATCTCAGTAATAGATTTCAAGGAGTGCCATAATCACTGTGTAAGTGTATAATTATGCATTATATTAGTGTATAATCACTGTGCCATTTCCAGCTCACATGTGCTACACCTTACCTACACTGCATGATTACAATGGAGAACTTCAGGTATAATTAAGTAAATGCCCCTGAGTCCTTTCTTGCAACATTGTCCTGGAAATTAGTCCTATTTCAGCTAGGGAAAATGTTCCGAATAGAAATGTGACTCTTAATTTCCCTGTGCCTAGGACTGCCATTGGGGGTTGCTTTTTTTTTTTTTTTTGGGGGGGGGTGTTTTGTTTGTTTTTGTTTGGGGTTTTTTAGTTTGTTTGTTTGTTTTTGTTTGTTGGGCTTTGCATGAATTTTCCAGTGGAAAATGGCTTCTTGTTACAGATTTTTTTAAAGGGAGAGAGTTCTTCCTCGCTTGTGTCAAGGTCACTTTTTTTCTTTTTTTGGGTGGCCATGTCAAAGAGATGAGATGAGATTAATGCCACTCCTCCACGACATTTCCACTGTCCTTCCTGCTGGCATATGTGCATGGGATGGGAAATAAAAACCCTGCTGTTGAAGGACATATGTACCTGGAGCTGCTAAGGAGCAGAGGCCTTTTTTCACTGTTGAGATCCAAGAACTCACCTGCCTTGAGACCCACACAAAAACTTTCACTCAGTGTGGCAGTTCTCAGGTTCTGCAGACCCATTAGGGGCTACAGGCTGAAGCTTAACACAGCACCACCCTTTAGCCTGCCATGCAGCAGCCCTGTAGTGGGACCACAGAATGGTCTCAGAGGTGGCTGTTTTCCAGAACCTTCCTGGAACTGCCTCTGAGAGGCAACATAATATGGAGAGGTTTTAAATAAGTCACTTCAGAGTTCAGTTCTGGTGGCATAATGCCCTCTCTTGTTTTACTGAGCTGATCAGAAGAACATTGTGATGCTGCATAGATGTTTGCTAGGATGTTATCCATGCTTCCCCATCCTGCCTCACAACATATCCACTGCCCCACAGTACACTGCTTTCCAGGAAAATCATGTGTTTACAAGGCAATCTGTATTGGTTAGTGCCTAGAGCAGGAATTTGAAAGGCTTGGGTAGAGATGGAGGTAGAGATTTCTGCTCCCAGTTTTCACTTCAGTATATTTCCTGGAGATTTCTCCCTCGGTTAGAAGAATGTTGGAACTGCTCACAGAGAAGCTGCCAAACCACCAAACACTGTGCATGGTGCTTCAAGATAACCTAACACCAATTCTGGATTGTCTTAATTCACTGAGCAATAAACTAAAGTTGTGCAGCTCATGTTACACAAACAGCCAAGATACCTCATAGGAGGACAGAAACACCTAAGAGAAAATGATGCTGGTGGATATTGCTACAAACATCTGAAGCAGCCACTAAACAACAGCTGCTTGTAAATCAACCTGCAAAAACCTGGTCCCTAGGACTGGCCTTTCCCTCGGTTCCATCAGTAAGAGTGCTGGATTGGGTAAGTCATGCACTCTCTGGGAGGAAAGTGCTCACACCACTTCACAGTGTTTGATCCCAAAATACTTTTATAGTGTCTTTAAACTCCAGTGAGTAAGTGTCACTGACAGCAAGGCTGAAAGAGACAGAACGTCTGCTTTACTGACAGCTCCTCTTGTCACTTTGTTATTTCCTCAGTGTCAATTAACTAGACAATTCTTTTAGTTTTTCAGAAAGTTAAATATATCTAGTAAAACCCCATGGTATTCTGCCCAGACTATAGCCCCAGGCATAGCCAACATCTAAATAAATGAGAAATTGTCTCTTTGCAAATGTAATCTAACCAAGAATAGGCCTGCTGTAGCAAAATAAGTCTATTTGTAAACTACATTAAATATATTCATAGGCAATCTCTACTTGCTCACCCCAAAACATTACAGAACTTTTTCCCAAGCCTGCTAAGACATCTTAGAGATAAAACCATCCATAGGATTCTCCCTGGTATGACTTCCCATGTGGAAGGATGAATCAGTGTCAGGAGGACAGGTTGGACCAAGCTACATCTCAGGTATTTTTGCCACACTGGATGGGACAAAGATGCTTTCGCCTGTCATTTCACCACTGAATCACTTAGAAGGCTGAGTTTTTCTGAAAAGCCTCCTCTAATGCATGGCACAAACCAGTTCATCAGCACAGAATGAGTGCCTGCAGCCCAAAAACCAGTCTGCATCACTGGCACACTTCAAACTCACCCCCACCTTTTGCAAAGGTCACAGAATAGGGGGGCTGGAATACAGTTGTTAAGTTGCTGATGGAGATGCTTTCTGCCTCTGAGCTGAGTGTGAGGAGATGTAACCTTTGGGTTTTTTGGACCTAGAAGAATTGAGAGAAAGGCCCAGAGTAGACTATAGATTTGGGATCTCTACCTGTACCAACCATTTATCATTGTTGGCCAGCTAGCCTCCCTCACCTACTTCACCTAATCCTCTTCCCCATTACTGGAGCCCTAGAAAAATAAAATACTCAACTTCTAAAAATACTCTAATAGTTTAGAAAAAAACATTGGTCTTCTAGACCAATGAGTGAAAATTAGAATCCCACAAATCACCTCAGAAAAAAAGGATTTAAAACTCTATCTCCAACTCCCAAAGCTGGTATTTTATATTAAACTATTCTCTGATTTCTACCCTTAAACTGCTTGAATCACCCTGTCAGATGAGCTTTGCACAAGTTCCAGAATAACAAATAAAGTTAGCAACAGCCCCCACCAAAATCATCACCACACTGCAAGAATAAAACATATCTACTCCACTAAAATCTGATTGAACAGAAAACATATCCCACTATCAACAGCAGCCACTCCAAACTATCAGCATTCAGTAAACTCCCCCAATAACTACCTCCAAAAACTAAAACAAGTCCCAAACCAAGTAACAGCCAATCTCCCCAAGTCTCTGAAAAGGATCTGCCACTAAAGACAAAGGATAAACATAATCCACTGACATTCCACCCAAATAAACCATAAACAGCACCAAAGACATAAAGGAGACCCCCAAACTCAAAAACCACCCTGCAATAGATGCCAACACCAAACCTACCTCTCCAGAGTACAGTGATGGGTTAGATGCAATTCTAACCCTCCCAAAACAAAAGTACAAAATAGGTCATAATTGTTCCTGCTTGGCCTCTCTCCAACGTCCATGACCTGAAAACATCTTGGCATAAGCTTCAATTGCAGGAACCCTCCCAAAATACAACTTTCCTTTTTCTTTCTTCCACCTCCTGCCCTTCTGTTCAGTCCTCTCTGAAGACTGCTGGTACAATGTTTGTACTTTTGGGGTGCAAGCACAGAGACTGCAGCTCTTGCAGTGCTTTGGGGTAACCTTAAAACTACTTTGAAAGTTTGCTGAAATAATCAGCATTCTTCAGTGCTTACAGTTTTGTTCTTTCCCTTCCCCCTTCCCCCAAGTTCATTAAAAGGCTTTGTTCCTCCTTGAGGATTTTGCACTCAAATATCTCTGAGGCAGCTACCTTACACACTTCCCTTCATGGGAATCATTTCATTGTCTTCCACGCTATTTGCTGGTGATGCAAAACACTGCCAAGGCAGAATGGCCCCAGGAGGCAGGAATGATGACAAAATTGACCAGGCAGAATCCCACTTGTTCTTTCTTATGACTCCCAGTTTCCACTTTGGTTTCATCAAGAGCTCAGAAACTGCATTTCACAGCCAATCAAATTGCTCTGCTACTTCCTTAGTACTCTTCTGCTTTTCAGTTCCCTTCATTTTCTTTTCCCTATACTCTCATCTCAACACCTGGTAATTTCCATCTCTTTTTCTAAAATGGGCAATGCCAGATCTTCCTTCCTATATGAAATTCAGCTCAGATCCCTGCAAAAGGCTGACTGAAATATTCTGTCAGCTGTGCCAGGGTAAATCTATATCATTAAATATTGTTCTCTTGCTTCAGTTAATGTGCATGCAGAAACATTTTTTTCACAGCAATATGCATTTGTTTAGAGTGCTTTTTTCATCCAGTATTGCCTGGGCTTGTCCCTGTTTATTTGGAAAGATGACATCTCCACAACAAGACACCTCAGGATTATTTACTCTCTCATTTGTAATTTGATAGAATGATGAGCATATCCGCTTCCTTCTTGCCCCATAATCTTCCCCCTGAGCAGACAGTGCTCTCCCCTGTAGGATGATACTGTGATTTTTTCCAAGGGACACATTAGGGAACTTATGATAAATATTAGTTCTTGCTACTGATGGAGAAAATGAACGTTGAGGATTGTTAGGATTTCATTCACTCCAGTATCCCATGCACAAACAGGTCCAGTTTTATAATTAAATAGGCCATCCAAGTACCGGAAAGGTTGTATCCAGAGACACAGCTTTCTAAGGGCTAAGAACAATGCTGATAAAGATCAAGTGGTTAATTGTAAGCAACAGCCTCCAAATTGCCTCCGGATGAATAAATCACAGTGAGTGATCCAAGCATATTTTCTCATGGATACGGTCTCATTCACGGAGGCAGGGAGCTCGAAAACATCAAGGGCAACTTCCAATTGGCTGGAAGGGAATGAAAAGATTTGGATTTCAGTAGGGATTACGTCATAATTTTGTGTAATTATTCCTAGCTGGTGGAACTACTGCAAAAGCAAAGAGGCCCAGAGAGCAGGACTGGAAACCTCTCTGGTTCTGGGAGCTGGTTGATCAGCTGCTCTTGTTATGATTTCCTTTGACATTTCCAAGATTAACGTGAGGACTAGCAAAAAGCAACAATGAGAGGCAATTTGAACATCCAGGACTCTTTCATGGGGTATAAATTAAGGCCAAAGACCTTTGTAATGAATAGCCTGTCCCAGCACTTCTGCATGAGCTGTGGCTGGAGCTGGGCATGGAGCTGGGAGGATGTGCCCTGGGACATCACAAGAGGCATGGAGGAGGTTGGAGTGTTTTGTCTCTCTTGAAACACAAGTGACTGAGGGCAGAGATAGTTTATCAAAAATCCTCCATTGCCAGCAACCTAAATGGAGGCTACTGTAATGCATGGGCACACTTTTGGGGAATAATTGTTACTCCTTCAGGACTTCTGTTTGATACTGAAGGCCAAGTTCCAGAGGGATATTGGTTCTTTTAGCTATTACAATCACCATGACAGGAGCACTTTTGTGGAGCTTAGCCTTGGCTAAGCGCTTGTGATAACACAGAGGCTTGAGGTGTCTCTGAGGCCCCTGTCTAGAGCCTCACCCACTCATTGCTGAGTCTGTGGTGACAGGCATGACCACTTAGAGCAGAGCTCCTTTGATATGTGGCTGTAGCTGTTCAGGAAACACTGCCATCACTGTGAACACTTTTTTACCACACTAGTTTCCATGCCCTTTCCTGTATAGGATCTACTGTAGTGTTTCCAAGCATTTGCTCTTTGCTATGAGAGTCTTGGTTTAAAAAAATTAATTTTCAATCCAAACCTTAGCACTCTTGGATTTCCTTGTTCACCCCCTTCTATTTTCTGGTTCTAAAAGTTGCAGCCACATTATTTTTTCACCTAAAGTGCAGAGCTTGTCAGCTTCAAAAAGAAAAAGTTTTGAGTGGAATCAAAGAAGACAAGCGAGCATTCTAGTCATCACCAGCCCCCTCAGGCACAGCCCGTGTAAACACACACCACCCCCAGAAAACATTTTCTTCAGAGTCCTGACCAAGACCACCTGTCCTCCAAAGCTGTTCAGCTCCCAGCAGTCTGTTCCTGCTGTGGGGAAGAATGAAGATCACATTGCAAAGCTAATGCCATGGAGCCTCTCTGGCTCCCATTCACATCCAGCTCTTGCCAGAATCTGGAGCAGAACAGCTGGGCTCCTTCTTGTGGCTTCTTAGTCATCAGTGCTCCCAGTGTAGGAGAGGTGGGACGCTCAGGGAGGTGGTGAAAGAATGCTGGTTTCCTTATGCTGGATCCTGCAGTGTTAGCTCCATTTATTCAGATGTTGAGCTGAGAGTTGTTCTTGAGAACAGCATCAGAAAATGCCAGGCTCTTTCCTGAGTATAAGTACCATCACTGTGAGTTGAGCTCCTTGCAGGAACAAAGCCTGTGCTGAAACAATTGTAGGCTCAGAGAGAGTGTCAGCAGTGTCACAGAGAGGACATTCCCACCACAGCTTACCCAGTTTGCTCTATGAGGCACTACAGCACCTCACGAGCCCTGTGTTGCTATTGGCAGACTTATGATATTCCCATGATTGCAGCATGCAGAGAACCTTGAAGGCAGACAGGAGCCAGAAAAGAGCACTGGGACTCCTAAAGAATCAGTCTGCAGTCAGGATTCCTGCCTTGTGCTGTGTGTGACCTAGTACAAGAAGGTCTCTCATGAGCAGAGAAGAGTGCAGAGCCACGCTGCCTCAGGATGGCAGGATGGCCTGACACCTCCCAGTGCAGGTTATTTTATCCAATCCATTGCCAAACTCTTATGATGGTTTGAAAGCCCTGTGCACTGCTCATGAGAGGCAGTAGAAAAGCAGGTCTGAGCACTCTGAGCCATGGCCTCCAGGAATCCATCACCTCATTCTCTCTTGGAGGATACAGCCATTCTAAAAATACTTTGAGAGCCAATGTCCTTATGCTTTTGGCTAAAGTTAGTCTCTGTGGGCTTGTGTGTTAGGCACTAACCATCTCTGGCTGCTATGCCAAGCTGCAAAAGAAGGATGTCTCTGGAGAACCATCTGAGTCCTCCCCCATGGCAGTTCTTCCCTGCTGGCAGACCTCATGAGAACCTGGGGCATCCTCACCTTGTGGATGCATGCTGGGGAGAGAAGGGATAAGCATAGGAATAAATGGAATCAGAGATTTGCATGGACCAACAGAGCTCGTGGGCCAAGATTAGGAAATAAGCTCTGAGTGAAGACTACATATTCTGTGTGTCTGAATCCAGAAGAGCTCTTTACACACAGGGCTTCGCAAAGTGAATCACAACAGCCAGAACTAGCTGCTGAGCTGCTCATGGCTGGGTTCCTCCTTAACTCACATGCTTTGTGTTCAGGCACTCTGAACTATCTGCTCCCATATGGCTCCATCACCTTTGGACAAAACCCTGCTGCTGAGAATAGTATGTAAATTACTGAATGGTATAAAAATTACTGCTGATTTCTGCACAAAGTCAGGCCAGTTTAAGTGTAAATGTAGTAAGAATATCAGGAGATGACAGGAGTGTTCCTAGCTCTGCCAGTCACTCACTGCTTGCCTTCAGGTTAATCACTTGATGACTCCATGCTGTAGCTTCCCCAGCAGAAAAATGCAGATATGCTAATGTTATAAAAAAAAATTGGAAAAACAGCTATTACTGTTATGTAATGATACTCAGGTAATCAGGCTTGCCCTCTAAACAAAACTTAAACCAAGGAAAAGAATTTGATCAAATCACTTACAGTCAAAATGGCAAACATTATGGGATTTACCACTATTGACTTTAGCAGGCTTGGCTCTAAGCAGCCTTTGCAAATATCAGTGAGCTGTATGAAATGCATGTAGGTGGAACTGGCTGGGAGTTTTCCGTCAGAATGGTTTCATAGCAGTAAATTTCAAAGAAATTTGTATTTTCTGCTGAATTTTTTCCTTTAATTTTTGTTTTCTTAATCACAGAGAGGAAAAAAAGTCCCTTCCACATACTCTGCATGTTGTGCTCCCTCCAGCAACAGGATCCTGGAGCCATGTTTCTCAGGCTTCTAGGTCCTCTAGCTCCAGAGCACTTGGCCACTGCTGTGAAACCATGAAAATCCAAAGCTCAGATGCAAAATCCTGATGCTCAGGATCCCTGTGCAGGCGTTTTCCTGGCTCAGGGGCTGCTGTAACTTTTAGCAGCGTGCAGGGTAATGACAGCACTGACTGGGGAACAGAATGTAATTTAGGCTTCCTCCAGACAAAATGCCCTCTTTTTGAGGATAGTTATTTAAATTTCTTCAGTTTCAGTCTATCAGGCTTTCTCTGACAGTCATTAGACTGGTTTGGGTAGCATGGTGGCAAGGTTAGATATCAAGAAGGAATTCTTTACTGGGAGGATGGTGAGGCACTGGCACAGGTTGCCCAGAGAAGCTGTGGATGGCCCATCCCTGGCAGTGTTCAAGGCCAGGCTGGACAGGGCTCTGAGCAACCTGCTCTAGTGGAAGGCAGGAAGGTTGGAACTAGGTGATCTTTAAGATCTCTTCCAACCCAAACCACACAATGATTCTATAAAAATGTTCAGAGCTATACTACATAGGCAAAATGTGCTATTATACATTAGCACATTCAGGGTCAGCCTGAAAGCCAAACTCTGACTTGGTAATATGCAAGTAGCAATATTAAAAAATTTTGTAGGCAAATTAAAAACAAAATTCCATGCACCCTTTTGCACCTAATTTCAGGTAGGGACAAAAAGGGAAATATAACCCTTTTATTAGTACCAGCAATGAGAAATGAGGTTTATTTCAGGCATGCAATATATCATTGGATGGTTGTGCAGAATATAGGGATAATAAATTATATGTATGAGGGGGTATATATTATTTAACAAAGTGGGTGAGAGGAAGGCAAAAGAAAAAAATAGTGTTAATTTAATGAAAAGACTCTGGGACAAAAGCAAATGATAATTCCATCAAGCAGGATTTGAAGGATATTGGAGAGAGAAAAGTGTGGCTCGAGAGATCATCCAATTTATCTCACTGGTATAAAATGAGCCTGAAGACTATTTCTAAATGGCAGATAATTCTGATCTGAGGAACATCTCTTACATATAATTTAAAAGGGAAAGGAATTTGTACTGTTATTATTAATAATAGAATATTTTACTTAAAAATTCAGGAACTTACTGTTCCTCTAGTCAAGTTTTTCTCAGATTGAAGAAAGTTATCCATGAAATGTGAAGTTATTTTAATGTTTCATATGGGATAGAAATTGTTTTCTTTTTGCCAAGACACCAAAGTAAGAGCAAGAAGTACAGTAAGTTTTATCGGGAATGTGTGAGTTTGTGATATAAACTCTTGAGGCAGCTCTGGTTCTTATTATCTAACAGCTGGGCTGTCACAACTGAGTATTTCTGCCAGAGAAGTCTGTAACCACCCTCTCATATACCTTCCTACTTTGCTGTCTTATGAACTGTGCAGAGCTGTATCAAAATTCACCTCAAACCCTAAAGTGGCAAGGGTTACCTACATGCCTGTATAGATTAATTGTGGGACTTCCCAGGAACAACAGTGTGTAGCAAAATAAGGAAAAAATTAAACAAAAATATCTCTGCTCATGATGTGTTTGCCGGTGTTGCTCTGTTCCCTACAATTCTGTCTTATTTTTTTTAGCTGGAGTTTCAGTTTTCAAATGACAAGACTCAAAAAATTTCTACTTACATCCTACTATAACTTTACAACATCTGTCAAGGAAACTTTTATAAAACTTTTTTGAGTAAGAATTATCCTGTTTCTGATTTTATCCTGCTCGAATATGCTTCTTTGTCCTCCTTTAAACATTTAAATGTATAATTTCTCTTTTTACCTTTTCAATCATTATAGTTTTTTAACTTTTGCATGAGCAGGGTGATGATTCTTAGCTCTTAATCACTCTCAGCATTATTTTTCCCTAACATTAGTTTTACCTTTCTAGATATAAATTCACCAGGATCTTTGTAGATCTGACGACATCCTGGCAGGAAGAATGGGATCAGCCTGACCCTCATGGAACCTCTAGGTTGCTCAGATTTTTCTGACAGAACTTGAATGAATGTCTTTCATATTTGGCTGTCCATTACCACCTCATAGTAGAATTCTGTAGACACCTAATCCATTTTCTGGGCTCCTGGTGGGTTTGGTCCAAGAGGAAGGTGCACAGGTTGAGCACTTGACCCACGTCCAACTTGCCCCAAAGGCAGGAAGCCAGAGTCACAGGGCAGTAGGAATGTTGATTGGAGTTTTTTTTCATGTGGAGCAGAGCAGTCTAGCTAGTGGCCTAGGAATGGTAGAAGCTCCTGGAGTGCTCCTGGCCAGCCCACCACTGCTTCCCAAGGAAATGCTGTCCAAACAGCTCCTAGCCCTGTGTGTGCTGTAGCAGCCAGGCTGGACCAGGCACAGGTACAGCCTGGAGGTGAGTGAGAGCTCTGAGGGCATCCAGCCCTCTCTGCTGCACCATGCACAGAAGGAGGACTGATACTCAGAAATACTCAGCAAATGGTAGGATAATGTCCATCCTGCCTAAGCAAGGGAATCTGAAATCATATCAAATACTTTAGAAAGCTTAGAAACTGAAGAGAAGTGGGCCAGATCATGTGGTTGGATTTTAAGGCTAATGTGTATCCAGAGGGTCGAGCTAGGTGTGAATGACTCTTACAAAATGTTCTTTTCCTTTCTTTTTGATTTCTGAAAAATGTCTGTCGGAGAGTTGGATTTAGTCGTACACCAGGAGAGAATGTTGAAAGACTTCAATAAAATATCTCAAACAAAGAAGCCTGTCTGAAAATTCAATGGAATACACTGCACATTCTGAAAGATGTAAAAGCCAGTTAAATTCACTCTTGATGGGAGGCTAGCCACAAAAAAATAAGACAGACTTGGATGAAACACATGGGGGCTAGGATTCCCTTCATAATAACTCTTCAAAATTCTATTGCCTGAAGTGTTCACAAGTAAAGGGAAAAGGTGCAAAAGAGCTCCCTGAAACATATTAGGTGAAAGGGATAAAAGGCAGGTCAGACTGAAGAAGAAAAACCTATAGAGCTCAAACCAAAGCAGTGGAAGCAGGTACTGGAGTAACTGTAGGAGACTTTCAGACTAGATATCTCTGAAAACAGAGAGCTTAGCTGTGGGACTGAGATGCAGGGAATATCCTAAGATTCAAAAACACATTTAATTTGTAGAAAGAATGATCTTACAAAATGATCCATAGAAAAAAATTAATGGAGTGGCTCTGTCTCCAGTAGCAAATTCATCCATGGGTAACAAGGGACAGATCTATTAATAATGCTAAGGTGTTTTGCTATCAGAGAAACCCTACAGTGGCTCTGTGACACAAGTGGGTATGAGCTAATGCTTGTAACATCCCTGTGATGAAAGGGGCGCTCTCATTTGTCACATACAGCAGATGAAGCAACCTACCTATGACCACATTTTTTAATCTATTATTAGATCTCATGACCTTCTGCCTCCATGTGCTCTGCTGTAGGCTATAGTTCAGTACTAAATGAATCTGTGTATGAAATACTAAATTTACATCATAAATAAAACCAGAGTTGCTCCACCTGGCTCACAGGGCACAGAGAATTTAAAGAAAGTCTGGCAACAAACAAATCAAAAGGATAAGAAACTAAATCTCCTAAACACTTAGGAACTGAACAAGAACAGCTATCTATAGTTAGTAAGCAAGTGTAGCTTGGTGGCATTTTTTTCCAGGATGGACCTAGAACACAAAAGCACCAAAATATTTGTTCTGCAGAGCTGAACTGGATCATAAGCAAAACAGAAAACCTGTATTTATGACAAAAAGTAGAAGTCTGAGAGGTGCACAGATGGTTCATCTAGTTCTCTCATTTGACAAGCTGAGTGTGACTTTACATTGAAAGAGAGAAATATAAATGTAGGGAAATGGATTGCTGCTCAGAGAAAGATATGGAGGGAGTGACTGGGAATACACAGATCATAGGTGGAAAGATGAGTGTTCTGAGAGTTTAAAACACCTAGAAATTCTGTGTTCCCATTATTAATGTTTCATTTATCTGCATGCTTATGTATACACATATCCATCTATATATGTGTGTATATATATATGTCTGTATCTCACACAAGAAACACCAAGGGCTAGGAATGAATTGTTAACATTTTTGTCATTATTCTTTTGGTAATGATGACATTGGTGAAGAATACTTGAAGCCAAGAGGAAATGCTGACCTCCCCTAACTGGATGTGTTTTAATTAGGAGCATTATAGTCCAGGCCCCTCTCTAATGCTTAATTGTTAGACAGTTTTTCTTGCCAAGACCTTTGCTCACTAGTGCAAAAAAGTTCCCTCCAACTTGTTGTTTGATGTCTTCTTTATGTGAACCATTGGATGGTCCACAATCCATATAAATGGATGCATTTATGTGTCTTCTGTGTAAGGATTATAGGGCAGAGGCCTTAGAAAAGTTTTCCTCTTGAAGTTTTAAGCATCAAAATTTGGCTACAGATTAGCAAGCAAGTGGCTGTAAGGCAAAACAGAAAAGTCAAATTCTAAAAGCATAGAGTAGGCATGATCTCTTTAGCATTGATCTATCCATTGTCAGCAGAGTACCACAGGTGACAGGTAAAAAACCCATGTGCATATCTGTGTCTTGCACTGAATCCTCTCCCATGCAGTTTTTCACAATGAATGGCCCAGGCAAAGCCAGAGACAAAGAGATGAATAACTGTATAGATAACAAACCATGTGTTTCCTACACTACCTACAGAAATGCACATGTAATTTCTACATACAGGAAACTGGCCTTAAAAAGTGTAAAAAGTGACTTGGAGAAGGTTAATAAGGCATGGATATTCTCTGCCTCTCATAACAAAGAAAGTACAGCATCAAATAAAATTATCAGGTGGCAGACTAGAAACAAAACTAAAGAAGGCAACACATTTTTTGCACTTAGTCTGTAGAACTCATTTCCACAGGATATTGTGAACACTGAGTATGTGGTTGAATTTAGAAAATACTAAGACAAATAAATGTTAAAAAATATCAGCATGGTATGTTATATCAAAAATACTGTTGGAGGTCAGGTAGTCCTTGAGCTTCAGACTTTTGGATGCTGACAAATTATGCCAGGAAAGTATTCTACATGCTTGTTCTGTTTTTATAGTCCTTCTTTCAAATCTACTGCTTACCACAATTGGACATCTTTCTGTGCTGGATGGACTTTAGCATGGTTGGCTTGATGCTGTCAGAGAAATCTTGCTTTTGATGCTTAATTTCATATTTACTACTTGCAGTAGTTATATAGATCTGTATTTTTCCAGTAGAATAAATCCTGTGGAAAGGGTAAATATCCCAGTTTAATTTAATTATGTTAATGTTTGATTTACACAAATAATGATGGTTACTAATTTCTGAGATGTTATCTGAAAATCTATATAAAATGTAAAGAGGCGTTTGAAAGAAATTCAGTATAAGGTTTTTAAGGATCTAGATTTTTTTCTTGACCAAAAATGGCAGTTCATTCAAAACCCTTGTTAAGATGGGAAGTATTTCAAGCACTAATATTGTGAGCAAATGAGCCCTAGTGATTCGAACACATATGCACACAATCAGGTGACACTTCAGAGTAATCCTATTGAACCTAATGGATCTAGATGGGTTTTGAAAAGTGGGATGTAAGTGTGTGTAGAGCTGATGTCTCAACAACTTTTTAAAGATCAGCATATACTGGTCTTTTAATTTTGACTTCTGTGTCCATTGTAATTGGTTTTTCTGTGTTCTAAGTAAAGAATCACCTTAACACAGTCCTGTTTTTGTAATAAAGTGGATTTTTTTGAAATATCTGAACTGTCAGTGGTGATGTGTAGGACTCCAGGTGCTCCTGCTCATGGTATTGTGGAAGGAGATGACTTTAAATACGGGGCCCGGGTTTACTTCAAGTGCAACGCAGGTTACAGCTTAAAAGGCAGCCGTGTTGCCTACTGTCAGCTTGATGGGATTTGGTCAACACATCATCCTGAATGTGGTAAGGTCACTTTAAGTTTTAATTCTTATCAAATACTTTGGCCAATGTATTCCCATGAAACTAGACTATCTAAATCTCACTTGAAATTTGGTAGGTCTGTGACATAACATGTCCTTTTGTCTTCCTGTCTTTGAGAAGCAGTAGGAATTCTTATTTTACCCTGTTGGAACCCCAGCCAGCAAGATTTTTTATATAAAAGTCTGACTGAAACATCACTTTACTGAAAACTAATAACCTCAAAGTCTTTAGGCATGTATCCTTCTTACACGTAGAGAGAAAATGTCTAGGACAAAAGCCAAGTGACGGACATAGTGCAACAATGAATAGTGACTTCCATTACCCTCTGTGTCTGACACCTTCTCTGCAGAAACCTGGTGCACTCTGTGGAGGTGAATAGGAGCTTACTGTGTGAACACTAGACTCTTATTTCAATTCCCATCCTAGACAAAAAAATTATAAAAAAGAAACTTCCATTCATTCTGACTGTGCAGGATGGCATGCCTACCATTCACATTTGTTCAGCTGTAAAATTCCTTTTTGTCATCCAAAGAGACTTTAAATTTCCTTTAATTGATTTGCATTGCACAATTTCATTTCCATATTCCAGAATAATTTGTTTCAATTGATAAACTGTATTATAAGTGTGTTATGTCAAACAATGTAAATTTTTGGGGGAGTGTTGTAAAACAGCTGTATATAAGTTGATTTGAAAGAGGAAGCAATAGGTGTTCTTCTGTCTAGAGAGAAGTCTCCAATTGCAGTAAATGTAAAGTCAGGATCATGCCAAGTCCCTGCTGCATGATGGCCCTGGCTAAAGATATATAGAAAGAGCTGTCTCCAGACTTGGCAGTCACTGAAGTGCTAGGTCTCTCCTTCCCAGATGTTTTCTCTTTGTTTTTAATAAATCAAAAAGGTCATAACCCTGGGCCTGAGGAAGAAGACAATTACTGTCAAAGTACTGAAATAAGAGAAGGCCTTAAGTGACTTATGGTCAAGCTTTTGGTACATTTGGAAACACGCACTCTGCTGATCAGATGATGCCTCCAGGCCAGCCATCACTGCAGAAGGCAACTTGCAAATAAAGCATTATTCTGTGGGGGATTCTCTGTAGCCTTTAGCTGCTATCAAGTTATCAGTCACTTATGGTTCACAAGTGAGAGAGCCTGTGAGGTACACAGAAGGAAAACAGAGCCAAATGAAAAAGAGACAGGGCTCTGCTTTTCCCTTTCTCCTGGTGGAGAGGAAGTTCAGAAATCCTTGTTAACTGAATATAACTCGTGGAAAAGTATTTAAGTACATATATAGCCTTTAGCATATGCTAAAATGCAACGCTTGTAAAGAAAACACTGAAATATAGACTTGGCCTGAATGCTATACTCACTGTCAGGAGCACATGCTCTTCATTGAAGGGGCATTGTTATGGCTGGCTGTGTGCTCACACGCTTGGCTGAGCTGGCCTGGGTCTGGTGGCACAAGGTATGACTTTGTGACAGGACAGAGCCAAACCTTTGCACTGTAACTGTGCTGATTTCACTGCAATTTAAATTAATGCCTGAGAGCTGTGTTACATGTTGGTGCTTTTGTGAACTGAGGCTCAGCAGGCAGCCGAGTCTGAAGCCGTGATATGAAGAGGTAATTTTGGGTGAAGAATTGATATGTCCCAGTCCTCTGGGCCCTCTGTGAGCAGCACCAACACCAGCTGTCTGAACTAGATCTTCACTGGTTATCATGCACTGAGACACCAGGCAGAGAAATTAAACAGAATGGCATGTTACTGTTGTCCTGACAAGAAAACTGAGGTGAAATCCAAAGGAAAAAAAACAAAAACAAAAAAATCACCTTGTCAGCTGCTAAATAGAAAGAGCAGAGGATTTAAAAATAAAGGAAAAATCATCTTCTAGCATCACATAGTGAATACTGTCCTCTAGATTTAGGCCAAAAATCTAAGTTTATTGAGAAAAAAACAAACAAAAAATCCCCTCAAAACAACAAGGATTAAAAAGAAGTGGAAAATACTGGGAAGGAGGAACTAAAAGAGGTTTTATAGGCAGAATATAGCATGAGTAAGCTTTTCATATTAAATTTTTATTGTCAGTAAATACATACATATGTTCTCTTTCAATTCCTGTATTTCCCTGGATATTGAAATATCTCTCTCAGTGCTAAGAAAACAATGCAACCAAACATAAAAGTAAAATTAAGTAGTCCAGTTTTATTATCCAAGTGCAGTGAACTATTGAAAATACAGCAAAGGGAAAAGAATGCCAAGGGCCTGTTTCCTGCAAATAGTTTAAGTGCAGCCTTTTATGCTATTGAAGAAGCCTTGTTAATATTAATGGGATATCAACATCATGGAAAGTCAAGGTTCTTTTTCAGGATTGTCTTCTACTTCTTAAGGTTTTAACAATTAAAGAATTTTTACCAATTTGAGAATCTTAAGCTTTCAGTGAGACTAAAGTGTGTATTATCAACAGACATCTCTATATTATAATTTCTTCTTTAATATTTGACATTTTCAAAGACAGGGATCCCAGATGGGTCTTGAAAAAGTATCTTTAATAAAGTGTAGATTGTTTAGCAACAGATGAATGAAATGCCAAACAATTTGATGGGTGAAAATAATGTAGTGAACCTGATAAAATGGTTACTATCTTTCTCCCCTATCATTAGTTCTAGAAGAAAAAAACTGCTCAGATCCTGGTGGCCCACTCAATGGCTACAGAAGAGTAGTAGAAGACACTGGGCTCCTGAATGGACGCTATGCAAAAATTGGCACAGTCATTGCTTTCTTTTGTAACAACTCGTATGTTCTTAGTGGCAATGAACAAAGGACCTGCCAAGACGATGGAGAATGGTCAGGGAAGCAACCAATCTGCATAAAAGGTAGTTTACAAACTTTTTTACCACAACTCACACAAGCTGCTATGGTTTTACTGGATGGTGTTTAATATCATTTGCACTCGACAAACAATCATGTTTGCTAAGAGTAAATTGTCTGGCTGATATCTGATACTGAGTTTTGTAGTTTACCAGCTCTGCTGACTGCTATACTCAGAGAAGATGCCAATGATTCCAGAAGATTCCATCTTTAAACAGGGAAAGGAATGTCCCCTGAGACCCTTATTATCCTCATTCTAGACTGAATCTGAGTAAGATGAAAATCAAAGATCAGGACAGAATTGAAAAAAAATGAAATAATTGTCTCATGAGACTGTTAACAAGCAGTTGCTGTCATAGGGAATAACTGTCCTTTCACAATCCTTTTAAAACAATGGGACCAGTCATGAATGCAAAAGGCAGAGCCTGTACATTGCAGCCTTGAAGATATCATTAATTTATATGTATTCATCAAAACACTGAATCACACCTTTAAATCCTATGCTCTTGACCTGGAGCTACTCTACTAAGCATGTATGAAACCCTGAGTGAATGAATGAATGAATGAATGAATGAATGAATGAATGAATGAATGAATGAATGAATGAATTTGGGCTGGGGAACTGCTAAATTCATTTTATGAAAACAATTTTTTGACATATGGACTTTTTTTAAACTGAAATGATGATAATATAAGGAAATATGTTTGTGCCCTGGGGAATTTGCCTTATTCTGTTGTTTTAGATGAAAACAATCTCTCCCTGAAGCATATAATCATCTGTGGAAAGAATCTTTATTGATGCTTACTGTGATACTGACATAATGTTTAACATACATATCAATCACAAAGAACTAGATATTGTTAACTTACACAGAGAGCAAGTGCTCAGGCATACAGATAAAATCCATCCTGCAGGACTCCTTTTCTTCCACTCAGGAAAGCAGGAAGGATACCCTGTCAGAGTTATTTGAACTTGAATATTTTATCCTAAGCTTAAAGTCAGCAAACTGAATATGCAAAACTAGAAATCTTAGATCTCCTTTCTGTTATTTTATGCATATTCAGGTAATTCTGAAGTGTTGCTTTGAATCAGAGCCTCCAATTCCTTCCATAAGTGCACAAACTTAGAAGTCCATAACTGCAGCCTTTCTCTGTATGCCATCACTGGGATTAGCTGTGTGGGGCTGCACAGATGGATATTAAGTGTTTTTATATATAATTCCATTACTGGAAAAGTTTGCTCTGATACAAAACCATCATCTGTAGTGGTGCAAGTGTGGCATTTAGACACACTGAATTATGGAAAAATCTTCCCCCGTGCCCCAAAGTGCCAGTGCAGACTAGTCCAGTAGCTTCCACCGCTGTAAATGGAAGAGATCTTGTGAACTGTGAAGAAGTGTTTTTCCCAGGCTTTAGGTTTTAGGATCTATCTTTATTTTAATGCACGTACCTTAACTCCCTCTTCTCTTAATCCAGTGCACTATAGTCAGTGAGAGGAAAGACTGGAAATGTGTATGAACCATAGCACTTGAGCTGTGAATGTGAAAAAGTACTGTGCAACATTATATTTTTTCTAGCCTGCAGAGAGCCAAAGATCTCTGACCTGGTGAGACAGAAAGTGCTTCCAATGCAGGTTCAGTCAAGGTGAGAATGCAATATCTCAACTACAGTTTAAAGAAAAAATGTGATTGCCTTTCCCCTCCTCTCCTTTTCACTCCATATGTTGTTTAGCCTGCCCGAGCAGCGATTCCTACAAACCCACTGATAACTGAGCAATGAGAGCTGCTGGAAGGGGAGGTCTGATTAAGTACAGGTTGCCAGCTGCTGGAGGCAGCCAGGAAGAAATGCACAGATAGAGACAGACAAACTACAGGATGATGCTGGAATTCTGCTTGTAAGCTTGTTACAGACTATGAGAACAGTCTAAGAACAGTTCCTTGGGGCTAATTATGTGTGTTAAAATATGAACATGTGCCATCTTAGTGCACAGGGAGAGCACAAGGAGAGAAGAGGGTATGGCAGTGCAATCTGCTCCCAGTAAGTTTCACCATCCAAAGCAATATAGCACAATTTATATAGGCTGGACATGAGGTACAGGAGGGGAGCAAGGAATGAAAGATTAGACCCTTTCTGGGCTTACCCTTCTGATGATTTCTTGAAATAAACCCAATCTGAATTAGTTATGTTGCAATCTTCAGGTCCATTTTCGTCCAAGTAGTAATTTCTCATTTCAGGGTTATTTTTGAAGTACATGACTCATTTAATTTTAGATTCAGTGCAAGAACTGTCCTCATCTTTGGTCTTAAGAACAGTCATGTCAGGTCAGAATAAAGGCCCAGCTCAAGCCATATCCTGTCTCTGGCAACAGCCAGTAGCAGATGCCTAGAGAAGATCTGAGGAACAAGGCAAGCATATATTTCCCAATCAGTCTGCCACGTTCCACGTCTGTGATGTATGATTGCAGAGATGGCCCTGAGAAGATGACACGAGGCTTTAGTAGCCATTAGGGGATTTTTCTTGCTTAAATTTCTCTATTAACTTTTGAATACAAGTCTTTTATGTTTCAGATGTGAACACCAGCTGTATTCAGAGAACATACATGCCCTCCCATCCATAAGATGCCATAAGATTTAATTTATTTAATAGGTCAATAGTGAGGTAAAGTCTAGATTACGCAATATTGCAAGTTATCTGTGAGTTTGGGATGGTACCCTGGCAGACTAAGTATGACCACAGCAGCTCTTATCCTTCTTCCAAAATACAAGAGACTTGGCATTGCTCTTGTTCTTTGTAACTTTACTTTCCTATTATATATCATCTCAAAGATTAGATATGATGGAGGTGACTGTGTCTCCCTGTGATAAAAATTGAAATGATGAGAAAAAAAAAAGTCTTTTCTAGATGTAGGCAGTACCAGAAATCTCAAGGGAAACTAATTTCCTGCTGAATTTTCAGGCATAAAATAGGAAGGACTTTTTTGTAGATATGAGCTTTTAAGCATTAAAGCAAGGGACACATTCTAAATGATAAAAATTTAAGTATAACTGTAGTCAAGCTTATGGTCCATATCTATGCTGGTGCATATATTTATTTCTTAATTATGTGCCCTGTTTCAGCTAATCAGTACAATTTCTAAGTGGAAGATCAGCGATTATGAAATTATGAAATCTCTGTGGTGAGGCAATTATCTCTGATAATTGCTAAATCAAGCAACTTTAGCAACATCATTTAATCTGAATCAATTCCTAATACTGTCTATTAAAATATTCACTAGAGAAAAGATGTGCCTAGCTCTCCTCTACTGAGAATTAATTATGGCAATGCCAAATTCAGGTGTAATTTCTTTATTTAAAGAATAGTATCTCAGTCTTTTTGTGAATGGAAAAAACTTCCACATTTAGAGGCAACTGATTTCAATTCAGAAACTGTAAAATGAAAAAAGAGACACAATTAGGATATGTATAAAGATATGTGTAATCATATATGTGTGCAGATATATGTAAATAAAATAGCTGGGATGTAAATGGGAGTATTGCTAAACTATAATGGAATTATATGCTTTCCTTATTCTTTCATGAGCAAACTTCATATGATTTTAAATGATACTTAACATAACTGGTGATAATTACGGTAATGATTGCTTCTACAATATTATAATTATTGTGTTCTTTGTGCCTTGAAACAGAGAAACACCTTTGCATCAACTTTACTCTTCTGCATTCAGCAAGCAAAAGCTTCAAATCTATCCAACCAAGAAGCCAGCACTGCCATTTGGAGAGCTGCCCCCAGGGTACCAGCACTTGCACACTCAGCTCCAGTATGAGTGCGTTTCTCCTTTCTACCGCCGCCTGGGCAGCAGCAGGAGGACTTGCCTGAAGACAGGGAAATGGAGTGGGAGAGCCCCTGTGTGTGTTCCAAGTGAGTCTCCAAGGGAAAAAAATGTGCATATCTCTTGGGTGAATGAGGGAACAGGATGTGTATTCATCTTAGATATTTAGGGAGTCACAGCAGTGTAGGCTGCCTATACTTCCAGCTGGGAGAAAGGAGCAATAAAGCTTGAAGGATATATGTGTCTTTTTATTCACCAGTAGAACTTGTGCAGTTGATGGCAAAGTGATCAGGCTTTCACCACTGTAATTTGCCATTAATTTTTCTACTCTTTTATTGAGCAAAAGGTATAGAGAATCTTTCTACTGGTTTGAAATAGCTTTCCTACAACCACTTCATGTTTTTCTGTATTATTTACTACAAATGGGATTTTTCTTCCATTTGTATACTTTGGCACACAGCTGACAAAACCATCAAAGCTTAAGCAATAGAAGGGAGAGTCTGCAATTTTAAAGAGGGTCTTCCTTTAATAAACCCTGCTAAGGAAGGGTTCATACTGCAAACTGTAAGTCTAGATAAAATCTAGTCAGGAGCTAGTGCACAAACTAAGTTAGGGTAAGAACGTCACAAGATTTGGTAAACCCCACTACTGACATCAAGCAAACTGTGAAAAGTAGGTCTTAACAACAAACAAATTTTTATTGTTCTTATTTGTGTTTTGCTTTGAGATCATATAATGTATTTTGAAAAGTATCACTTTCGCTGTGGACATGCACACAGTGTATATACCAGGAAAAAAAAGTCCCCTAGGGGAGACAAAAAAATGCAACCATGCAATGTAACTCTTTCAAGTGAAGTAAACTTTTCATGATGTAGGGGATTTTACCCCAAGTCCAAACGTGGATAACATATTCCTAGAACAAGGCAGAGCTTTTTCTTTTCCCAGAATGACTGTTGATTTAGATAAATTTGCTTCAGCATTCTTGTTGCAAGGCAAGTCTGTTCTTATAGGCATGAATTGACCTGTGAAAAGATTTGTGCCAGGAGAGGCCTCAAAAATACACTGTGACTGTCTAGGGTGAATTTGAGTGCACTGATGGCTCTATGGTATTTTATGACAAACAAGAATCAGAGGTGTTCTTTCCATTTCTTTCTGTTGTCATCTCATTACCGTGCAACTCAATTAGGTTGTGAAAATTCACCTGCTCAAGTGCTAAATCCACATTCCTACTTTACCCAGGAATACAGATAATAACGGAAAACTTGAATACTTTTTAAAAAGCTGTATCAAATACTCCTATAATTTTGCAGGTTAGAGACAGAGGCTAATTAGACAACTCTTCATCTTCATCACTGCAGTTTTGTTTCTTTTGGCACATACTAAGAAGGAGCCAAGAGTAACGCTCAGATTGTTTTGGGGAGAAAGTGTTACCTATTCTTTGCTTCATGTTTCCTCAGTCTGTGGAAAAGCAGAAAACATCACCCTTAAGAAGGCAGTGACCTCCACGAGGTGGCCGTGGCAAGCAGCCATCTATCGCACAGCCAGCGGGGTGAAGGAGAGCAGCCTTCGGAAAGGGGCCTGGATCCTGATGTGCAGCGGGGCCCTGGTGAACGAGCGCACTGTGGTGGTGGCAGCTCACTGTGTCACTGACCTGGGCAAGACCATCGTGCTCAAGACAGCAGAGCTCAAGGTGGTTCTGGGTAAATTCTACAGAGATGATGACAGGGATGAAAAGACCATCCAGAACTTGAGGGTGAGTAAGCCTGACAGGAGTGAAAAATGATGAGCACAGGTAGATGCTGATCACATCTGTATTGTATGGGGAGAAAAAGGTCACCCTTTGGGCAATGCCCTCTCTTACACGTTGTTTGAAATGCATGTGTAGAGACTCGAGTGCCACGGCATAAAAAGGGCACATGCTGTAGCTCACTGAATTCCTCGAAGCCATCCAACTCATACATTCACCCCTAACTAAGAAAATAGCTCAGGTTCAGTGGGCCGTAATGTCTTGAGTGATACTGCTAGTAAAAAAGTAGAAGAGATGCCAGCTACTGTCAAAATTGATTAGCATAATTTATGAGGGAAACACTTGTGCTCCAAATCCTGGTTTGATGCCACGAGCACATTTCACTTCTCAGCCCCAAGGCCGTACAGCTCTAAACTGAAAAGAAATTTATGTCTGACTCCAGCTCTAAAAATAGCACCAAATCACCAGAATGATTTGCTTTTTTCAAGCAGAACTAGAAAGGCTGAAGTCAAAATTATAAATACAGCAATTTTGGGTATGTGTGTGTCTTTTTTGGGGGAAATGTGGGGTGTGTGTTTGAGTTAATTGATGGAATTTATCCAAAATATCATAATTAACTTGATTCTTTCCCTCCTGACCCTTTTAAAGTTTCTTTCTCCAATCCCATCTTTTTC
This sequence comes from Rhabdornis inornatus, assembly GCA_013397075.1. Taxonomy (NCBI): domain Eukaryota; kingdom Metazoa; phylum Chordata; class Aves; order Passeriformes; family Rhabdornithidae; genus Rhabdornis; species Rhabdornis inornatus. Next base: position 1,116,364 of record VWZS01008940.1, read on the forward strand.
ATTATTCTCCTGTAAGAAAACATATTACTTCCTTTTTCAGTATTTCCTTATAGGAATCCTACCTGTTCTTGTGGCATTTCATTAAGGAAATTAGCAGTAAAGGTTTGGCCCCAATATTACGTAATCTAATGCTAGTAGTCTTTTTTGGTGGGAAGTCAGGTGCATTTCAATAAGAAAGTAATATTTTAGTTCAAGGCCCCACCCCATCCAAATTCCACAGGCTGAAGGTGTCATGACAGGTAAAACCTTTGCAGTACACAGTAGGAAAACTTGAACTGCATATTAACTCCCCACAAGGACTAAAAAATGTCCTTGACTGCTTTTGCAATAAAAACTTTCCTGAAATCCAAGCAGAAAAAGAAGGAAAAGAAAAAAAAAATGGTCAGATGTTTGTTCTGCGCATGTTTCTCATTTGAGTGAAAGAACACGATAGGTGGGGGTAGAGGAGAAGTATGCAAGATAAACTAAAATGTATTTTAGTAGTATGGAAAGAGTGCTGCTGACCTGCCACTGCTGTTAACCCTGCAATTCTTCCTACTCTGTTTCCTCTCCAGATTTCTGCCATCATAGTGCATCCCAATTATGACCCTATATTACTTGATTCTGATATAGCTGTCATTAAACTCTTGGACAAAGCCAGGATCAGCAGTCGTGTTCAACCCATTTGCTTGTCATCTTCTCATGACTTGACTTCATCCACAGAGGATTTAAAGATAATGGTTACTGGCTGGAAGGTACTGGCTGACATTAAAGATCCCGGATACAAGAATGACACAATCCGCATGGGAGTTGTTCAGATGGTGGATTCGCTGTTGTGTGAGCAACAGTATGAGGATAATGGGATACAAGTCAGCATCACTGACAGTATGTTCTGTGCCAAACAAGACCACACAGCCTTTTCTAATATCTGCCCTGCTGAGACTGGTGGGATTGCTGCCATAACTTTGCCAGGAAAAGCATCTCCTGAGCTAAGGTGGCACCTGATGGGATTAGTGAGCTGGGGTTATGATAAAACTTGCAGCCTAGAACTCTACAGTGGCTACACCAAAGCTCTTCCCTTCAAAGACTGGATTGAGAAGAACATGAAATAAAAACCTGAGTCTGGAAATGACATTTTATAATATAATATCTCTCTAAGTCTCTGCTACTTTAGGCTTCTCATCCCAGTGATGAGACACATCTGGGATAAGGTTAAGGCAGACAGCCTGGTAATTTGTCCAAGGATCAGATATTTCATCGGGCTACTTTTACTTAACCCATGACAGAGGGTCTTAGTGCATGAGAAGTTTTGCCATATTTTGTCTGTCTCCCCTGGTGGGAGGATGATGCTCTGCTCCTGAGTCTGACATGCAGAAACAGGACAGTAAATTCTGTCTGAAATTAATCTGTAGTGTGGAGTTCCCTGGAGAAACTGATGGTGAGCCTCTCCCAAAGATCTGTGTGACTGAGTGGATTAAGAGTCTGGAAAGAGTAGCCTGAATTCATTAGGATGGATGAGCTTGTTACAGTATGTGCTGTCTGTATTGCCATACTACAATGTAATCTTCTTCCCTCCAAGTACTTTACACATTTAAATAAACCATGGTTTGTTTTTTTAACCTACATACTCATGTCTGACATCATTTAGATCCATTGTTGCTTTATCTGTCACACTCTCGGAACTCTCATACTGCCTTTGTCTCTTTGCATGTCACTCTCACTTCGGACTCTTTAGGAACACTAAAAGGCAGAATCAGCACAAAATTCAAGGACTATTTATGTATATAAATAACAAGATTTTTTTTTCTTAATACACCAGTGTTGCTGTTGTGCATGAACCACTACAATGAAATGTACAGAGGAGTTCTCTTTCACCTTGTATTCTAAATAGAAAACACGAAACGTATTTTAAATACGTTTTTTCCAAGTGGGTTATTTCAAAGAACTATGAAAACCTCAGGAAAATTTTTGATTCCCCTTAGTTCCCATACATTTGTGGTAAAACTACTCCCCTGTAGCTCTTCAGGGTGAAGAATAATGTCCAGGTCTCACACTTAGCAGGCACTTTCCTTGAACTGAGGCCAAACTGTTTGACATCAGAGTGTAAGATTCTCCCCCTGGACATGTTGTCCAGGGAGACACCTGGGTGTTCTCATGGTCCTTAGTCATTGCTCTTTCACTAAATCATTCTCTATTCAGTCATGGCTAAAGATTAGGGATTAATCCTATAAAAGTTGGGGATAAGAGACAGTAATGACTCTTCCATCAGTAATGATTTTTTGGTAAGTTGGATATGACAGCATGGAGTTTTTAGGACCTTCGAATTATTACAGTGCCCAAACCAGCTTACAGCAGTAGTTGGATGTGAAGGCTGGGAATCTGATGAGAAGATTTAGTGGTTTTACCAAGAAGGACTCAGATCCTGAAGATGTGTTTCACCTATTGCATGGCTATGGCAACTCGAAGTTAGCAAGTCTGATTTCAGCTCTGATTCTCTGATGCTGTAAAATCTTGTTAAGAGTTTCTTAGCATTCAGTAGTTTCTACCCACTTTTGAATCCAAAAACTGTTGCTAAAAGGACAATTAGTATTGGACATCATTCCATGTAATTTCTTTTTTATTTTCTTGGCAGAAATTCTTATTGTGTTATGCTTTTGCACTTTTCTTGTTTCCATTGGCAATAGAACCACATGATGTTGCTTAAATCAAAAAGTTTAAGGGCTACAATCAAAGTATATTGCTTCTCTTTATCTTGTTTGTCTGTCTTCTCCTGCCAGGAGATTATGCTTGGCCGACAAACTGCATGGCAACAACAGCAACAAAAATCCTGAATTAAATGTGAAAAACATGATGTGTTTCATTCCTCTGCCGGGAGGAACACATGCCAATGAATGTGTGGTACTCCCCTGCTGACAGAATGGGTTAGAGGAAATTAGGTGTTAGTTTTGGAGAAGCACAAACTTGCAGAAAGTCAACATGTGTTTCTTCCTAACACTATTGACAAAGAATGAAATGAGAAAGTTCTTTTATGATTACATTAAATGAGAGTTTCTACACTCTAAATAATTATTGTATTATTTAATGCTAAACAGAAATTGTAAAGACCTGTGAGCTGGTTGTCTTCTCAGTTGTGACACCATGACTGCATTGCTTTCCATAGCATTATTGCTCTCCACTGCTACAACTGAGATATGAAGTCCTAAATGCTTTTTTCTCCCTTTAGGATTTGTCCAGTCCAAATACATCTGCAAAAGTCTGGTTTAATTCCAGCCTTAGACCTCACTCTTCTCCTTTTACTAAAAATCAACCATATTTTAGTATTGACTGATCCTCTAACTGCTCCTCAGTGTTGAATCCCATCCCCATTTGGCGTCAAATCACTCACAGACCTGGCAATGAACAGCTGAAAGTTTCTGGGCTTGGACAGCAACAATATAGCTGTTCACTAGCTGTATATCACACAAAAGTACATTCTTAAAGAGAAACTTGTAGGAATTCATGGAATTAAAATCTCAGGAGGTTGCTATAGCTATGCATGCACAGCACTATTCAACCCCTTCTTTTTACAGCCGTGATACTCTTCAAAGAAAGCAGAAGCAAGAAAATAGCCAGACGCCTCTCAACCCCAGGATTCAGATTTTAGCACAGTCCTTTAAAGGAGGAGGATGAGGTTGCAGCATTTGCTTCTATTTCTGGACCTCAGTCATGTTTGAACCCTAGATTCAAACCTGCCTATCTCTAAATACCCACATAATGTTGTATTTCTCTGCTTGTATGACATAAGTATTCACATGTACAAGTGAGCAGTCATATCAACATATCCTAACACCTGTACCACGTCAAGTATTTCCAGGAATTACAAACCAGCTTGTCCATCCTTTCTGTCAGGCTTACCCACAGTAGTTTCCTCTTTTACAGACTGAGCAGAACTATGCAGGGGTTAGCATCTAATGCCAATAATGAGGAAAAATAGGGATAAAATGTTTGAAAAAAAGCAGTGTGTGACCTGCAATTGCTAATCTCTTTGATAGCTTGGCTCTATTTTTAAGATGTGGAACTATTTCAAAGATCTTTTTTTAAACAGGTGAGGATCTGTGCCATCTGTTGGAGAAAGGGTGTGAAATAGCACAACATGTATAGCAGCTCATTTTCCCTCCAAGGAAAAAGAGCTGTGCATTCTGGAAAGGCCATAAGGATATTGCTATAGAAAGAGGAGAGCAAAACACTCTGCATTCTTATTCACTCCAACGAGTGTATGTTTTTCCTTTGTATGTTTTTGGGGCTGCATTAAATTACTTCCAAAAGCCAGGGTTCTTAGCTGAAAAATAGCACTGAAAGGAAATGGACATACTGAAGTACAAGCTCTTTTCAGGCACCCTCAGTTACTCTCATAGAATTGCCCTTGTAAATTATTTCCATTGAAAGCCTACGTCCACGGTAAGATTACAAGAAAAAAAATGTGTATTTGATTAGGACTGGGGATTGCGTGATAGGCTGCATCCTGCCATGTTTTAAGGGCAAGTAACTGGAATTGGCTTGGTTGCAGGGAAAGCATCCTGGGGGAGTGGGAGTGGTGCGGAGGGTCAGGCAGGCTTTGCTCAGCTGTGCAATCCCTGCAGCCTCCCAGCTCCTTATCGTGTCAGGGGGCTTCCGCATGGCTGCTGGCTTTCTGTGCCACCTCCTCGGTGCAGGAGGAACGAGCTGTGGCAGAAATGTTTGTTCCCTGTGAAACGGGACACCAGGTTGGTCAGACTTGGATGGAAAGACAGCGCTGAGGTTGGCGGGCAGAGTCCCAGCTGAGGGAAACGGGAGCGAAGGTGTGTGGCAGTGTTGGGGGGTGACACGAGCGTTCTGTGCGCCACCACCTGAGTGCAGGTACAGAACAGGACAGGAGCGTCCCGCCCTACGCTGCAAAGATGCTGCGGGCGACCCCCGGGCCCGGGTCCGCCCGCGGTGGCGGGGCGGGCGGCGCAGGTAGGGGCGCGGGGCGGG
>VWZS01008940.1:1121573-1185056 GCA_013397075.1 Rhabdornis inornatus
GAGGGGCTCGCCGCCCCCCCCGCTGCTGCCAAGGAGCTGTTGGGGGGGATTTATAGGAGTAACAACGGCTCGTGATGTCAGCCCGTGCCTAAAATAGAGAGGGATTGACTGCAAATCCACGGCTCGAGGGCTAAACCTTCCAATCCAGCCTCAGCCAGCGCCGCGCCGATGTGAAGTCGCCCCCCAGCTCTCGCACACAGCCGCGCACTCACGCACACGCTCCCCGCGGCGAGGGGAGGGCGCCGGGGATCGCAGCCCAGGTGCCAGCGCCTCCTCGCCCCGCCGGCCACTGCTGGGCGGCCGCGGCGCAGCAGCGCCGGTCCCCGGGGCACCGAGAGCCTGCTCTGGGACGGCGGGGTGGGGGACAGCCGAGGAGGAGCGGAGCTGCCGGATCCTCGCCCTGCGGAGCCCCCAGGATTACAAGGAATTGCGTGCTCCTTCCCAGACGTGAGCGAGGGTTATACCAAAGAACCAACCTCCTTCGCGCTCTGCTGTCCAAATTAATCCCTTGGACCCTTGAGAAGACAGGGGGTTTTTCGGAGCCATGGCATCGACAGAAGGGTGAGGGGGACCATCTCTTGGGTGGGAGAAACGGGAGGATGGGGGAGATGCCCGGCATTGTTCTTTTGGTAACTGTTTCCTGTCATCTGCTTCATTGTTAATCCTTGCCCCTCGCCATTCCCTAACAGAATAATTAGGGAGCGAGAGGAAACGAGAAGCAGACGATCCACATATAGAAGAGAGCGAGGGAAAAAATTTCAAATATGAGCCACTGAAAAGGTCTTCGTTTTCCTTCCCATCACTTCTTTATTTAACCCCTGGAGGGCAGATCAGGCTTAAACCACCTGCCTGAAAGAAGAGTACAAGTGAATGGTCCACTCAAAAGGGAGGGGGAAGCTTCTTCCTAAATATAACAGTAGTGTTAATAACAACAGTAATAATAATAATAAATATTACAATTTTAAAAAAAAATCGAAAACCTGTCCCCCAGCCATCCCTTCAAAAGGCAACAAACAAATCCAACTTCTTGAGGAGTTGTGCAATTTTGCAGTTCTGTGCCAAATGCGTTAAAGTTCTAGCAAGAGAAATGCTGGGAAGGGCAAAGGGTTCTACAAGAGGCTTTAAAGAAAAGCAAACACAGTTCGGCTCTGGTAGTGTCCCTTGGAAGGAAACTGTTGTCCCTACCCATGCCAAGATTGCAGAAGTCACTCGCTTCATCGCTCTCTGATGAGGCAGGGGCTTGTTCAGTTTGCAGACTTGCTGATAGTGGGGAAGAAAGGAAAATATTTCATTGATCTCTGCTTGCCCTCTTATAACACTACCTAGTATTAGACTGCCTTTAGTGTGAGCCTCCCCTTTATCCCTGGATGTTGTCATGTTGTATCAGCATGATCTGCTCAGGATAGGACTCTCTAAGGACAGAGTGCAAAAGGAAGCTCTGTTTATATTGCCTTTGTGTCTCTCAGGCTAAGAGATTTGCTGAGCTGATTTAAATAACCCAACACATGTCTGGGAGGGTGTGCACACAAGTATCCTATTACCTGGTCAGAAGAAGAATCTGGCTGTCTGTGCAGTGGCCTCCAAGCAGTTAGCTTGGGAGGAATGGAAGATTAGAAAGTATGGTTTGCGTTGCTTTGGGAAAAGGACAGTCCTTCAGTCTAACAGAGGACAAATATGTGAGGCTCATCAGCTTTTCACAGGACTGTGACAGAAGAGGTTAATTTATCATTCGCTATTGCCTTACCTTTGCAGGGAATTTCTGTACTGAATTTGTACATTTCTGTTTTGGTGGCAGCCCAGCAGTTTAGTCTCCTCTTTGTAGCATATCCTCTGTTTAACTAGATACTGTCAACAGATGATCAGAGCCATGAGGAAGAATCTCAAGAGGAAGGACCAGCCTAGGGTTGCAGCTCTTTCCCTTCTGTATTCTTGGACTACCCCAACTATCACTCTCCTCTGGATGGTGCGGTCATCTGCTGTTTGTATTCCCACATGAGGTGACTGCAGAGGTCTGTGCTTGTTTTGGACCACTGGTGGAAGGTGGGATCAATTGTACAAGAGTTTAATAAGAGGTGGCTGTGTTAGAGAGATCTGTCAACTTTGGATGAGAGGAGGCTTTAAATGTGTGTAGAAAGAGAGGTGCTTCTAAAAGAATTTAACTGAATAGGCGGGCTCCAAAAGATCAGAGTGCCAAAACCAGAAAGGCTTTAGTAGATGCATGCTTTTGTTTTTCTTATGGAACTGAGCTAAATTGTCAGGGTGAGAAAAGAAACTAAAAGTTTAGGCCTTGTTTTCAAACCTTGTGGGAAATTTACCTAGACTAAGACAAACTGAAATTGTTGTTTGGTATGATTCAGTTAGTGGTCTGTGACAGCTGAAGGAGGTGTGGAAAAAGAAATTGAGTGGGAAGCATTTCAATTGTCAATCCGTGTTTACCAGGAAGAGCCTCTTCCAAAACTCAATTCTCATCTTTCTCTCCCCTCGAGTGAAAAGTGGAGGGTAGAGATTAGCTTTCACTCTGGCGTAAAGGTCAGCAAACTGAGGCACCAGAAGGATCATCAGGGAAAGTGAATATTGACTGGACCTTGTTCAAGAAATGCTTTCCACCAGCACTGGCACCATGTGAGAACGGTGGCAGAAACACTGCTCAGCTTGCAGCAACAGGCACTATCTCAGGCACACACGGGTACATGGAGAAGGACCTACTGGAGCTGGGAACAAAGGGATACACTCCATATTTACATCTAGTTGCTCTTGGGATGTTCAGCTAGGTATGTTAGTTGAGACCAGAAGTATATAAAGGTTTTATTTTGTGGTGTTAAAACTGCTCCAACTACAGTCGTTTCTGTAGTGACTTACTACTCTTCTAACAGGGAAGCTTATGTAAAATCTTCGAAGTGAGGATGTCAGGTGTGTGACAGGATGTTTAATGAACAACAAAAGGCACTGATATACAGGGGAAGGTAAATCTGTGCTACATTGTTAAGAGTTACTCGTCACTTGCAGACAGGATTTGGTAGGAAAGATTTCCTTGCCTCTGCCTTTCCAGTCATTCTTTTATTTTTCCTTCAATATCTTATTTGGTTAAGATTATCCACGTATGGAAATTTGCTGCGCAAATCTTTCTGTTCCAAGAGGATAGTTAACAATGGGAAACTTCAATGGGAAGAAAATGAGAAAGGAAACGTTCAACAATATGGCAAAATCAGACCCATGTGCCCTCTGGGTCTACCTTACTGTAGTTCCAACTAGTGGGGTTTTGGTTTATGCTGTCTGTATATTGAGGGTTTAGTCTTTCTTTCACAAAATCCCCTGATACAGATCTCATTGCTAAGATGGATTTTTGGTGTTTAGCTGGTGCTGAAAATGGAAAATAGCCTGTTCAAGGAAGAAGGGCTAGCATCAAGTATGGATACAGTTCCAGGTTTCTTGTTTTTATGTTCTGTTTAAGCATCTCTGCTGGCCATGACTGCAGGCAGGATGCTGCTGGGGGACCTGGCCTTCTGATCTGTGCTGGCATCACTTGTCACGAGTGCTCAGTGTGGTTCAAAGATCCCAGGACATGAGTCCATATCCACAGACTGTGGTGTCTGGTGTAGGGCTCAGTACGTGATGGGTTGATCTATGGAGATTTACCAAAGTAGAGCATTACAGTATTTCCTCTGCTTTTACGGGATCTTGATAGGACCTGAAGGTTACATGAGATTGACTCTGATCGGTTGATGCCCATGCTTGCCTTCAGACCTCTGAGCAAAGTCCTTGCTTTATTTGGTTTTATTATGGTTCTTATCTCTCTCTTTAGTCTTACTAAAGGTAAAGAATAGAGTACCTTACTACTGTTTCACCGGTTTTGTATTTTTGAGAAAAACACCTTTCCAGATTTAGATACTCTAAAAATCCAGAGATGTGTTTGTATTTTGTGTTGCTCTAAAGAGCGGGAGTTTCAGGTGTGAAGTTTGGATTAGGCTCTGCTCCTTCAGGAGCATAGCCACTAGGAGACACTATCACTGCATCTATAGAAGCAACTTAAACAGAGGCAGAGCAGGTGTGTGAGCTGGGAGCTCAGCCCTCTGTGTGCAGGTCAGCCTCAGGGCAGCCCTGTGTCTTTGGCTAGGCAGTCCTCTCCCAGTCCATGGGCATGGTTAGGGAGTCAGCGTGGGCCAGTGGCCATTCCCAGTGGGCACTTTGGGTGGGATCACTGTGTTTTGCAGGGGTTAATAATACTGATGTGGGCTCTTCCATTGGTCTCAGTTCTGGAGAGCCATCCCAGAAAGGATTTATGAAAAGCACAGACACATCTCTGTGTGTGTGTGTATGCACCCTGCTACAAAATAAATCAGTGAAGTGGAAGAGTATGAAACATTGCTATGTTTGAATAGACAGAAGTCTGGCTAATTGCTTAGCATCGTGGTTTGATTAGTGAAATAGTTCTTATCAGTTCTATGTACACAATATAAATGGTGTTCATGTAATATGAAATGGCACAAATGCAGTGCTCCCATTCTGTTCACGGTAGCAGATAAACTGCATGGCAGGTACAGACATCCCCGCCTTGGTAGCTGACTCTGTCAATTTCTTACTTAGAAGGAAACAAACAATCAAAAAACCTCATCTGAGGTCCATTCCTCTTCTCCAGACTTGGTTGTTTCTACATTTTTCTAGAGATACTCCTATCTTCATCGCAAGTTACTCTCTCTGAAGCTGCAGTTCCACCATCAGGAGTACTGTTTGTCTGTGCTACCAGATCACCAAACAATAAAAGTTTGGTCCAGACCAGAAAGCATATGATTTTACTTCTCCAAAATTAGCCACAGCCATGGAGCCCACCCAATATATAGTTTTTTTTGCTAGCTGTAGATGGATAGTTATTAGTCAACATAAGTTAATACAGGAGGCACAAATAATAAATACATTACTGGCATAAAGCTCTGTGAATGCAAGTTAAACTGTCAGCATTTTTTTAACAATTTTGAACATTAAGAATTCATTTACTACACAGGATTATTTTTTTAGTCATGCAGCTGTGATGGTTTTGGATCTTGGAGCAGGAGTCATAAGCCATTTGCTGCATTGTCAAGACAAAGCCAGAAAGGGAGATTGCCAGCGTGTATCATGCACCTAGCCTGGAGACAACATGACACACCTAGGTGAGTCAGGAAAACTAACTTGGCATTTCATCGTAGGGTTCAGGCACCTACATAGGAGAGTGGGTTTTCAGGATCTGCCACAATATATACAACAAGGACACCCACACATTTCTTGTCATCTGAGTTCTTATCCTGTAATTTACCCACAAAATTCCTCTGCATGGAAACTTGAGGAATTATTCTGGCACAAATGTTTAGATACTTCAGAGGATGAAATCTTCCAAGTGCTCTCACTGTTATTTTTATACAGGATTTGATGAGCACCAGCATAGGATGGAGATGTTTTACCCTATGCTTTTTATCTTAGACATTTTGTGGGACAGATGGAGTGAATGTAGCTTGGTAATTAGTCATATCAGCTGTGACTCTGACCTAATTTCACTGTTGTCTATTGCAAATCTCTCATCAATTTCTGTAAAAGATCGGCTTTACAGAAGATAACTCGTGATCCTTAAATGACACAATAGTTCTCATGGCCCCAACCTTCAGTCAGGCCTTGAAATACCCTTTCCAAAAGAAGTTATCACCTAGACAGTAACTCCATTTTTATACATATTCAGAATATTTTGTAGATGCACAGGGATTGATATGGTTCCTATTAAGACTACAGGTGCTTATTTATTTTGAACTTTTTTGGAAATAGCAGGTTATATTATTGGATTAGATATATGAAGCCTGAAGGGAGATTGTGCTTTCTTAAAAAATGACTGAAGTTTTCAAAAGCCTTATCTTACCATAGGTTTCTGTGAGATAAATGTATATGTACAGCCTTCTCTGTGGACACGTGTAGATGTTTGTACACAATGCACTAAGAAGTCAGCATACAAACCAGTACCTTATTGCTGTACTAGCAAATTGTTGCATTTAATTTTCTGTTCTTCTTTTTCCTGTTTCCCTTTGATCTACAGGCTGCCCCAGTGAAGACTGCTAAAACCTGTAAATTTGTGAGCTGTGTTTGAAGGGTCACAGCTTTTCAGTTTAAAAAGAGTAACATTAAAACTCTGTCCTCTTTCAGAGGCAGTGTGGTTGGCATGTGGGTTCCTTTGTGGTATAGGTGACAGTGGGGATGCTGGGACTCTGTGTGGACATGGATCCTGCTGCATATGATTTGATATACTTAATCCTACTTCTGTATTAATTTAAAGGCTCTCAGTGTGCTTAAAGTTTTGTGACAATTAACTACAATACATTTCAGTCCTTGGGAAAGAAAACAGACTAAGTTCAAAGCTCATCACATTTTATAACTTTTATCTTCAACATCTTTGATCATACATAAGCAATTCCAAATTGGGGTTCCTTACAAGGAAGAACAAAAAAAGGACCAAGACATAAAAGAATTAAGGAATACCCCTGCTAATTACAGGTATCTTTAGGAGACCAGCGTGGAATTCAAGAAAATGAATTGACTTCACTGCTGTGTCCGAGAAATCAAATTCATTGCAGTATTTGAAAGAAAAGAAGATAGAAGGAGATTTTTAAAACGAAAATAATTTAATTTTTAGTTTTCAAAAATAAATCATTGGTTTCAGCTTCAGTTGAGAACACTAAAATGGTGGGGCCTCCAATACAAAGGAAAATAATTCACTGTGTATGAAGGAAACGTTTTGAGTAGACTAAGAAAATATCTGTCGTTTTTTGTGTTTTTCAAGGTGCCAACAATCTCCTCTTAGAGTTGTAGAGAGCAGTAAAATCCACCCTCATCCTCCTTTTCTGGAGGCTGCATAAAGAGGCGTATCTGATTCTTTCTTCAGCTGGTTCAGTGGTGTTGCTTCCAAAATTTCCAGGAAGTTTTGAGCCTTTTTTTTTTCTGCCAACCTCACACCCTGCAAGTATATTTTGCAGTGTTTATTTTCACAACTGCAGTTTTGCAGCATTGGTTTTTAGTACTGGTATCCATATCGAGGCACAGAGGCTGCCTGCCTGAATGTTCAGTGAGCAGGATGCCACTGCCACTCCCAAAGTCAAGATCCTTGAGCCTTGAATTGAGCTTTTTCTTATTCTCTGATAGCTCACTGTCAACTGCATCCCTAGTAAGAGGATAATGGACAACACCTCTAAAGTAGGTATTTTGGGGCAAGCTTAAATTTAATCTATTATGTCTTTGTCATATTGAGAATAATCAGAGATGTATCCAAGTGTAAAATCTGTGTGAGTGGGAAAGTTTGGTACTAGAACATTTATGAAGGTTAAAAGTAAAATCTGCATTCAAACTGATACTTGTCAAAAGTGTAAATGTATTAATTTATCCCAGGGCAAACAGGTAAACGGGTCTAAGGGGAGTTACATCACCTGCTATTTCACATCTCTGTGTGATTTAAGTTAGTCTCACTTATCCCTGCTGCCAAATTCACATACTGCCTGCTTCACATCTGGGAATGACTGTACTTCTGATTGACTTGTGGCCTCCTCAAGCCACACCGTGTGGTTTCCAGATGGTGGACTTCATCTCCCCTGAGGCAGGAACCCCTGGTGTTTGCCTTTTCAACTGTTCCTTGTACTTTATGTACTGTCATTTACCCAACAGCTGAATGAAGTTTGGATCTTGGAGGTTTGCTCTCTCTCAGGGACAATGACAGAGATCACCACTAAACAAGTCACATGCACTGCTAAGCTTCTGACACTGCACGTCATTCACAAAGGCTGGCTGGCAGGTGCAGGACACAAACTTGCTCATTCCTACTCCTTTGGACAAGTGTGCCTGATGCAGCACCCTCTTAGAGGGGTTGACAAACACTTCTGGTGCATGTTTCCAATCTGAAGGAGCAACGTGACCAGGGAGCAGTTAAGATCCTGGAAGTGGTGTAACTGTATTAGTCTGGTATTGTATCCAAGTTAATGATAGCCTCTTAGTCCAGCTAATTATCTTGAGTGCAGGAGAGCACTAGTATGGATTTGCCAGGCTAGTGCACAGACAGACTCAGGTACTCTTTGTATCCCAGGTTCAGCCCATGAAGAGTCTCAAAGCCTGTTTCTCAAGGCAAGGAAAAAAAAAGATCAGCATCATTTTTGATTACAAAATATTAGGGGCAGCATTTGTGGGTTTTGCAAACCACCAACTGCCTGGGACCATGGCTTCCATAATTGAAAAAGTGACAACACATACATAATGTGTAACTGGGGATATGAGAGTGGACTAGAGGCTCTTCAGAGGTCCCCTTCAACTTTACCCATTCTGAGATTCTGTGCATGACAAATACATGGAATACAGCCATCTCCATGTAGTATCTTCATATCCTAGTTCTTGACTAAGGCTGTGATGCCGTGTACTGCTGGCACACCATCCTGGAATGTACCCATCCATCTACTGATTTTTCATGAGATTGCATTCAGGCTATGTATACATGAATAATAATCCAACCCAACAGAGGTAGCTGGACCTGCCAAGCACACACTGTGCTGGTTACTATGTGGAGAGCCTTAGGTGTGCTTCTGGAGTACATTCCTGGTGTAGCTTAATCCAAATGTAATTCAGCTCCTTAACTTGAACCAGAGCACAGCGGGTGGGCATCTTCAGGAAGTTCACTCCACAAGCTCACTTTGGACCAAATTGCCAATATAAATTTACCCTCAGCTGGTCACTGATACGCCTCAGGTAAGTGTTTCCTGGTGGGCAGGTGTTCCTGGCAGGCTCTCATCATCTTCTGGCTGCTGATGTGTGTACTAGTATCACAGCTCCTTCTGCAGCCACAAGCTGAGGTGCTGCCATGGCCTTTGAGTCACTTGCCCGTGTAAGTCACTAATGAGCAATACTTGGCCTGCTCACCACGAGCAGCACAGACTGCTGAAGGCAAAGCATCACTGGAGGTAAACCATGGTCTCCAATCACACAGAACGTGGAGGCTTCTGTTGCAAATTCATGCCAAGTGTGCAGAGGGTTCTGGGCCACATACAATGGCAGAGGCAGCATCTCAAGTATATATGGTTTAGTACGCTTCCTTTGAGGCAGAAAGCTCTCTCATTAATTAAGCATCTGGTCCTTATCTGTATAAGACCTACTTTTGCTGTGGTAACTGAGAAAATATTTGTCCTGAAAAGCGCACGTGTATATAAACACATGTCATCCACATACACGCATACATATGGGAATTAATTAACACCTGGTTGCTATTTATATCACAAAATGTAGGTTAGGTAGTAGAAAACAGATCAGAATTGCTCACCCGACATTTTAGGAGGACTTAGAACAGGCATTTTGCAGTGTCCCATGCTGGAAACTCAGGAAATACTATTTCTATTGACATAAAAAGTACCAGAGGAACCTTCACAGCTATGTAGGGCAAAACACACAAAACCTGTCTCACTGTAATACCAAAGAACTTTAGTAGGAAGCCTTCTGCTGCTTCCAGGACTTAGCTGTTGCTTTTCTTCTTCTTTTGTTCCTGTCCCATCTGCAGGCATCTGTTCCCTGGAGGTCTGCTGAAGGGGGTTCCCAAATAACCCTTTCCAGGGGAACCTGGGTAGGATCTTCTGAAAGATACAGTAATGGGCTCATCATTTAGGGCAGAAGGGTGTCACAGCAGCCACCATCTCTTCAAGTGAGAATGCTGGAGTGCCTTGAGGAGGACATTCCTGTCACCTTTGCTGGTAACGGGTTTGTGTCACACGGTGGCACCCTTGCAAACCAAATAAAGCTTGAACTCCCACTGCAGCCTCTCTCAGAGACGTCTAGGGGGTCTTCACTCTAACTCAATAACTGAGGCTTCAGTATCTTTTGAATGTTGATCCCCTAATTGTGTCTGGCTTGCAATCAGTGAATAGGTGGAAAGACTTACTGGGCAGCAGGAAACAGATAAAACCCACAGGGACAGTGTGGTTGTGTAAGCCTCATTTTTTTTGGTAGCCTGTCAGGGACACAAGATCATAGTGCGAAGGGGAAAATCCCAATATATTGGTTGGTATCTATGGTGATTATTTTTGCTTTTTTTTGCTCCTCAATAATATTTAATGATGATAGTGTTACTATCAGTTGCAGTTAAGGATTTTGTGGAACATAAACCAAGAACATATGTATCTAAATTCACACTGAGGGAATCCCATTCTGTCCACCTGGATTCTGAACAGCTTCCTAGCTTAGATGGAGGTGCTGTGTTACCAAGTGCTCTTAAATACTTATATTATTTTGCCTTTCCACAAAGGAGGTACATTGTTGAGTTCAGGTATTTCAGTTTTGCAGTTGTGCATGTTTTGGATTCCTCTGCACCTTAGGAAGTCAATCCACTTGAGCCTTTTGTCATTGTGCTGACAGTGTCCAAAAGCCCAGGCTGGGGGTCAGAGCCCAGCTGTGTGTTGTTACATACATTTACAGTAGAAAGACAGGTAGTGTTCTGCTTTGGACAATTACACTCTTGTACAGAGCTCCAGTAAGCTGATGCAGTGAAGGTGTGGCAGTGTTTATTGCCAGAACCTCTTTGTGTGATGCATTTGTGTAGCTAAAAAAATACACCCTCAGTTGATATGGCCCTTGGATGTAGCAGCCATGGTGATGGAAGGAGTAAGGTGGAGGCCAAAACCAACTCAATTCGTAGGAGGTATTTATTCACTAACCTATAGAGAAATGTTTCTAATTCAAAATATCAGTGGTTAGTTAATCTATGTATTGTCCAAGTCAGGAAAACATAATGATTTTTATTTCTTGAGGGAGTAGTAAAGGTGTAGTCTTAGAAAAGCTCGAATGCCTGTCTTTATTTCTGTCCATTTTAAACTTGCTCCCAAAATACCCTGTGAAGCCAGCATATGTATCCCCTAACAATAAAACTACAAAAATCAATAATACTTAATTTGTGAAGTTTTCCCATGTGTCTGGATCACTCAGTCTGGGTTTGCCCTTTGTTTTGATAAGTGCAAATTATTTTCTGCTGTATGTCATGCTATTCAACCTGCATATAAAACTTGTTCATTGCTTAGACTTCCCTGACAAATTGATGGAACGACAGTGTAGGATTGATACAATGAACTTGAAAAAGTGTTAAGTGACAGTTTAATTCCACTGGGTGGTAACCGTTCATAATATTTTCTATTCAGGCTCTGCACTGAAGGTACAAAATCACTGTGATGCCTGAACCAGTGTAACAGCTGACATATCCCTCCTCCTCGTGCAAATACAGGAAGATTTAAGCAGTCAGCACATGTCTGAGATTGGTAGGGTTCTTCTGACAGCCATAGCCTGCCGAGTGCTGGAGATGATGAGAAGAAAAATGCTAGAGCTCTCACATGAAAGCCACTGGCTTTACTTCTGCAAAGGAACCACTAAACATTATCACTTGGAAGCTGGTCAGTGCTGATAAAAGGAGCCTGGCAGAACAGGGCATGGCTTGGACAGGCACATCAAACATCAAACTGAAGCTGCAGAAACAGCACTTGGTGCCTGGAGGTCAGATGTGGCTGCAAGGCTGAACTGAAAAGAGGGGCACAAATTAATTACCATCTTTTACCTGTGTAAATATTAGTGCCTGGTAATTGCCCTGGGTTACTCACTGACCATATACCATCCTGGAAGTGTTTTCATAATTTTGGACACCTTGAGGACATCACAATAACTGCCATATACTGTTTCTTCATTATTTCCAAGGAGGAAAGAAAGGAAGGAGGAGGAGGATTTTAACTTCTAGCCAGTTAGCCTCTATTTATACTCTTTCTGCCATCAAGAAAGATGATAGTTTGGTCAACCTCACTTCTCTTCCATGATATATACAGAATGGCTACATAGAGGTGTTATTTCTCCAGTCTGTTTATTAATTATGCTGTGATACCAGTGTGTCTAAGATGTTCCTCTTTGTGGCTAAAATGACATTTACAGGAAGAATATCTCCTAATTTATCTTCCTATGTTAACAAAGAAATCAGAGACAGCTTAGGAGAAGTAATGTACTCTTGTCTTTATAGATGGAGAGTAAAGGTGTGAAGTTTGCTCCCTGTCACACCAGAATCTGCAGCTGTGGATAGGAAAATTGTCCCGTCGCCATGGCCAGTCAGGCAATGCAAAACTCTGTTTCCCATATTTTTCATCCCAGGTGATGTTGGTTATGCCTTTGCTCTGCTTGACTGGAGCAGATGGAGACCAGATGAGGGGCTCAACTTACTTCTTTGTGTGGACCTGCAGTGGTTTCCCTCCTCTTATGAAAATACCATGTTGTCTTCACATTTGTTGAATTGTTTGGGAAAGCTTAGATTCTCCTTTCGTTTTCTCTCAGTTTGTTTTTTTTCCCAAGCTGAAGCTTAAATTATCTGTAAACCTGACAATCATGATTCATTTTTAGAGGCAGACTGCCTTTCTCAGAACTGCAGTTTCTTAGCACTGTTGTGAACTGATGGGTTTATTAACAGTGGCTGATTTGTAAATCTAGGCTTTTAGACATCAAGAGCACATACCTGAAGGATAGATAGGACATTTCCCAGTGAAGGGAAATACACTAGTGCCAAATGTACATCAAAAGCTGGAATGGAAAGATCTATATTGGCAGGTGATTAGGTTATTGCATTTTGCTAATCTTCCATCACTCTTTGTTTTGCAGACTATTGCAAAAGAGTACTCAAGAACAGGAAAGTCAAAACCTATCTGAAGCTGGTTGTTCCTTTAACAGTTTCCTGTAATAATGTGTCATGTTTCAACATACAGTTTCTTACTAATAACTTCTGCTCATGACTTAACTTTAGATTCCGTCTAGCAGAGCAGCAAGGGACAGAAAAGTTATTACATCAGTTGACTAAGCAAGATCACACCCTAGAAAAATATTTTTTACATGACAAAGAGTAAAAGAACAGAATGGTGGTTTGTCTTGTTTAAAGAAGATGCCCTCATATCTACTGAGCCATGGAAAATGTTTTACAGACAGACACATACTAAAAGAAACGCATTCAAACATGCAGTCACTGTTCTGTCCCCAGTGGTAATCTGCCACTAAATTGTCAGGTGTCTCTAGGACATAACTGACAAACATGGCATAGTTGGAAATTGTCCCATTTGATATACTGCAAAATTTACATTTAAGTGAAGAGGGCCTAGCTATCATTTGGTTTGTGTATCTGCATTATTACTGACCTCAAAACACTTTTAAAGTTTTATTGTGAAATTTTTTTCATCATAGTCCAGGTTCAGTGTAAAAGAAGTATTTGGGCACTGTGGAAGTGATCTTCACAGTCCCATCGCAGGATAAACTAGAATATCCTAGCAGGTGTTTTAATTTTCAAAACTTTGAGATTGTTTATAATGGATAATGAGTGTACTAGACATCCTTATCTTGTATTTCCTCCTCAACATTTCCTTTGTCCAGCATTTGGAGAAGGTAGTAGAGGAGTGGCTGAGCTGTATCTTCATCTTTCTGTCTTCTCAGATGAGTATCCTGTTCAAAAATTACACTCATAATTCCTTTTGAAATACTCAGATTATATATGTGGAACAGAAAGGACTCCAGATTTTAGCCTTAAATCCAGTACTCTTATAAAATCACTCCTTCACATACGAAGTGGAAGTTTTATACAGCTTGTTTAGTGCCTGTATGGACAGAGCTTCTCCTGAAGACCCTCCCTGCACTGCATTCCTTGGTGGTTCTTGGCACACTCATGAACAGACTGTCTCGTGTGAGTGTGTGTTCTCAGTGACTGTGAGTGCAAAGGTCCACGCTCACGTGCACATCACTGTTCACATGCAGTGTCCCACGAGTTTGCCCAGACATTTTAGCACCCCTCAGACCTGAAAATTTTTTGGTTTCAGTTTTTTGAACTGATCAACTAGTGACCCCTGACAAAAACTACAATAGGATTTAACAGTGCTGCTCTCTTCTGTTTACACTATAAGCCTCATATATAGTTTACACTATTTATGTCATATATTTTTTCAGACTATTGGCAATAGTTGGTCACCTGAACTAGAATCAAACTTGATAGTTGCTAGAACTAATTCATTATACAAGTGTCAGGTTTTAATTGGAAAGGAAGTGGGGAAAAAAGTGCATTCTAGAATTTTCACAGTGCTAAAAAAATACTTCTTTTAATAGGTACAAGGTACGTATTCTGCCTGTTGGTTACTTTTTAGATCTTTACTCTTTGTGAGAGCAAATAAAAATTAATTGCAAAGGAATGTGAGGAAGGTCGTGCACATTTAATTGCAGCTCTCTTGGCCAGCTTTGCCTCATTTGTTTGGGTTTGCCAGTACTGATTGCTCTGGCTATTTGCCCATGTTCTGGCAATCATTTCTCATCTGTTGTAATAGTGGAAAATTTAATTTCAGGCTTACTCTTCCTTCAGTGAGGCTATTGCCAGTGTGGCTGGCAGCAAAAAAGCAGTGTTAGTGGAACATGCTGGTCTTTTTGCTCAAGCCCAGACTTTCATAGAATACACATGTGTCACATGTAAGTTGTAATGCTTTGCTGGATTACCTGTTATCTAAAAGTCTTTCTTTAGAAGTCCTTCACTCTGTCTGGAAATGTATGGGCTTTCCTACTGTGGAACAAGTTATTTGCTAATGGGCTGTGCATGAGCTACTCTGCAGTAATTTCTCACACAGATACAATTACCCCAGAGCAAGGGGAAAGTAACTGACCATACCTAGAAAGTACAGGAGACCCTACATGCTACCTTTGCCTGCACCACAGCAGATTACCAGTGCAGGCAAGCCTTTAGAATTGGAAAGGCTTTGCTGCCTCTCTCAAAAAAATCACGTCTTCTTTCAGTGCACCGTGAGTTTCAGCAGCTTTGTTTTCCTCGCCTTGGTCCTGAACAGGACTGCCCAGATGAGGCCAGGAGATGGGGATGAAGAATTGATTTTGACTCTGCTTGTTTCTGACTACCAGCTAGCCGTACATGAAACACTCTGCAAGTTGGAGCCTGGCAGCTAATAAAACCACAGGATGTTGTGCATGAGATGAATTTGACTCATACTTGTCTTAGAAATGGAGTGTCTAAGAGCCACAGGCTTTTCTTTGCATGTTTCAGAATTTACCTTGTTCTCTCTGAGGCACAGTTCCCTCTTGCTGTGGGTGTAAAAGGAGCAGGACACTTACAAAAAAATAGTGCATGATTGCTTGTGAGTCAGTGGAGAAAAAAAAAACTCAAACAGGTAAAGCTCAGTAACATTTATGTGATATTTCTCAGTTTTCCCTTCACAGAGCATTTTGTTAACAGTAAATGCCACCGTACAGTAATACATAATCACAAGGACTTAAAGAGCTGCAATTAACACTAAAAAAGATGACTTCAGAAAACCAAAACAAGGCAAATCGATGCTTCCTTAGTGAGGCTGTGAGGAAAGTGCTCACATATCGTAACTGGACTTCTTAATGTAATGAAATACAGTAAATTGGCTAGTGAAACTCCATTTAGTAATACACTGATAATACAACTTCTAAGTTGCAGCTGAGGAGTGACATTTTTTCCTGTCTTATGAAAATACAAACGTGGAATTCAATTCTGCTAGCAGATGGAGCAGAAAGATTCACTGTATTAAAAAGACAGAATTCCTAATACTCAGATCTGTTTTATAATAGAAAATATGACATAGTTTGAACTTTATATCTGTGAATTTTTTTGTTTGCTTCCCAAAGCAGAATAGAAAGGTGGTTCATATCATCAAACTCAGCTAATCACATTTTTTAAGAAGTGGAGAAAGACCAGTCTCTGTTCCTCCCTGTTTGTTTAATGCTGCTGGTTTTAGGGTAACATGCTGGTAAAATGCAGATTGGAATGTAGAGGTGGATGCTTGAGGTACAGAAAGAAGTAGGCTTGGTCAGGATTTAGAGAGCTTAAACTTAGCTATTGCCTCTTCATACAACTAGCCTCAAGATGCAGATCTTTCATCCCCTTGCTGTGCTGAGACTGCTCTGCCTTTACTCTGAGCTGGAGGGATGTAGGGCAATTCCAGTCAGGAGAGTTGTGCTGCTGCATTAGCCCAGTGTCTTGTCTGTCACATTAGCCTGTGTGCAGTGTCATGGTAACCATTCTGGTCAGCCTGAGCAGGGGCAGCCTGTTTCTGCTAGCCTCATGCTGTTGAGCCCTGGGAGTCAGGGTTGGGGTGCAGCAGCCCTTCTGCAGGCTGGTGGAGCAGGAAGGGCCTGGTTGTGCTCACCTGAGATCTGATCTCTGTCAGGTCTTCAGACAAGAACCTGAACCCAAAGAACCTGCCAAACTAAAACTCTGTCTAGACAATTAGATACTGTAGTGCCCTTAAAACTTTTAATGTGGATTGTCATATTCTAGTGCAACATAAGAGATTATGAATTAACTTCTCCTACCAGTTACTCTCTTCTTTCTACTGTCTATCCACAGCTCATCAGAAATACGTGCCTGCTGAGCTTCTCTTTACTCTTCATTTGCCTTTTAGATCTTAGTCATATGTGGTTTCTCTGAGTTTTTTTTCTCTCCTAGCCTTAGATTTTAAACTGAACCATAGTTACCTGATGGCTTTACTTCATGTTAGCATGCTGCTTGTTTGCTCTAGGTCAGTGTGAATTCAGTGCTCACGAAGGATGCTAAATGAGCAACCCAGAAGAATAGATTTGGGTTGGTATTTCTCAGTGTGTAGGAAGGTCTCAGTGCTGCTTCAGTACAGTCTTTTAAGGAGGCCTCCAAATGTACAAGCATCTGATTGCGTATGCTTGGAAAATCTCATCTTGCTTCATGCAGGGAGTGAATCCAGTCCCAACAGACATTTATCCTTTGGCTTCTCCCTGCTGTGTCTGCCACAAGTAGTGTTTTTGTGGTTTGTGGGACTGCTTTGTGGGAATTGAAACCACTCCTTTTACATATATCACAAAACTGCCATTCGTGGTTGTGCGTTTCGGTCACAGCCAAGTCAAGCTGGACTGATTCCAAGAATGATCCCAATTCCCCTCCCTTAGGCATCCAGTTCCACTCAGTTGCAACACCAACACCCTCCACTATGTAAAATTAACTCTGCCTCTCCCAAAATAAAAGATGTTGTGATATTATACTGTGCTGTTGCTCCATCCATCATAGAGGAGTGGCCCTATTAGAGAAGCAAGGCTGACAACATGTGTGCGACTCATGCAGTAGAGAATTATGTGTTGTTATAAATAATAATTACTTCAAGCTGGTAAAAATGGCCTAAACTACAAGACACTCCTTCTGAAATCATGGTCAGCACCATGAAGCAAACCATGTACCTGTCACCATTCTTTCTGACTTGCTTTTATGCTCCAGGGAGCTGAAGGAGCTGTGCAAAAATGTGACAGAGACTTTTTTGGCCAAAGGACACAGACTGAAGCTGTTCTAACTCAGCATTGGAGGTGGTTGTGAGAGTGCATTGGTGTCCATATACAACTGGTCCCTCACTAGGAGAAACAGATCCTATTATAATGTTAACATGACACCAAACAAGGCTTTTTCAGGAAGTGCAGTGAGACAGAAAATGGAAACAAAGAGTATTTCTTGTTACTTTCTCTCAGGCAGAGGACTTCGCAGACAGTGAGATATATTTTCTGCTTACTTCCCCTGATCATCACTCTACTGACTTCAGTACAGCTCTGTCAGTTTATGTCAGCAGAGGTGTGACCTTCTGCTTGCCTGCAATTTATAAAGACAATCCATCATTCAGGTATTTGTAGGATGTGTGTTTTATGGGGCAACCTCAGCTTCAGTGTACACACATCTCCCTGCCCTTTGTCAAGACATACACTGTTCAAATTATTAGTGGTTTTCAGCAGCAGAAAATGCTAGATTCTGTTCCTGATCACTGTGGTGTCATGTGCTTTAATGACAAAGTAGTGAAAGAGTTTGGTAGCACTGGGATTTCATGGTACATCATGTAAGCTATAAGATATTTTTTCTTTATATATTTTATCCTGGAGCTTTGTCTCCTACTCTCAAGCTTTAAGCAGCTCTAACAGTTTTTTTAACCATTAAGAGAGAGAATGGGTTATGTTCAAAAAGGAATTTCTTCCTCTGAACTTCAAAATTCCAATGCAAAAAATTGCTTGGTTTAATTTTTTTTACACAAGATACCTCCTGACATTTAAAAAAATTACTATTTTAAATTAAAATTAGGTGGTAACTAGAAAAATCAAAATTTAGGGGAATATTTGGATGCCTTCTAGTTTTTGATACAGCTTTTCTATGCAGAATTGTCATGGTTGCAGAAGTATTGCAGAAGATTTTAAGGGGATTTTTATACATTCAGTAATCCACAAACTACTTTTTGACCAATACATATGTAAGGAAAGACTGTAGCACTCTAATATTATAAGAAAATGGAAGCTATATTGATGAGCTCTGAAATTCTGGTTTTGCACTATTTATTGAGAAATTTCATAGTTGGTTTTACTTGCTCAGATATGCCCTCTCCCAAATATACTTCAAACATTTATTTTAGAAAATTTTCTGGAAATTCTTTTTAGAGCTTAGTATGAAAATCATCATGAAGATAAGGAGACAATTCACTTGGAAATGAAATATGCCAGTGGCATGATTTGAGGACAGTTTTTTCCACCTTTAACAGCAAGATCAAGGTGTGTTTCTGAGTTCTGGTATTGGCATGGACAGCAGCTGTTCTCCAGAGGGTCAGACAACTACTTAAAGCTTACAGAATTTGTTGACACAATGCTTATTTTTTCAAAAGGCTCTGAATAGCTGCTTTTGTGGGTCTTTACTTCTTTAAAACCATTTATTGGTGTGATCCTACTTACCAATTTTTCTCATTTATGTACAGTCAGGTTTATTTGGTTATTCAGATTTGTCTTTAGTCTTTACTTACTAAGGGATTTCGTTGGTGGCTCCAGATAAGAGACCTTTCTTTCCCACATGTGTAGCTGAGGAAGGGTGCTGTGCATCACCCTTATGCCTTGTGAACAGGAATTTGTGTCTTTGGGTCAAATTCAGAGCTTGCTGCAGAGCTTTGCACCTTAATCAAAGTCTTACTCCAACCCCAACTTTTCACATTATGATGTCTGATATACTCAAACATCAATGTAAGCTGAAAATTCTTGTTGTGATCTTTATTAGTGCGGATTTTTCCACAGCTCTTCTTGTCCTTTCTTGACTCTCCATCTAGGCTTTGATATGCAGGAATGAGACCAAAGACAGGTTTTACATGCAGGGTTTGAAATCCATATCTGATGGTCTAGAGCAGACACTGTAACCTCATCAGCCAAACAGACAAGAGCTGTATCTGTCTGTCTCTCCATCACAAGCCCTTAATGAGTCCTTTGGGAAAAAAAAAGGTAAAACCAAAGAATCAGTGGTGTGGGATGCTTCACTTTGCCGAGACACCTGGCAGGTGGCATTGATCATTTCTAGGAAAAAGCAATAAACTGAAGAGTAGGCAGTTTTCTTTCCAACTATTCAAGTCAGATCAAGCTTCATTGGAGCTTTAGAGGTAAATCTGTGATCCCATTTCAGAGGGAATAAGGGAACTCATCTGTTCAACAAAGGGGGAGCAGATCAGGCCAGCCAGCTGACATTAATGAGTGGCAGCACAGCAAGTTTCCTGGGAAAACCTGTAGTGCAAAGCACAGACTCCTGCTCTTTGTCAGGTTTTTGTTGGAAATAAGTTTTCTGTCCTAGGCTACAAAATTAGAGGGAGAAGCAGAGCTAGCCTCTACTGTTACTGCCATGGGAAGGAGAAATAGTGATAATAATGTTATTAGTAAGCCTGTGCTTAACAGAGGACATTCTTCTATTTCTAGGAAGAGCAATAAACTGAAGAGTAGGCAACTTTCTTGCCAAGTGTTCAAGTCAGATCATGCTTCACTGCAACTTTGCAGAGGTAAATGTGGGATCCCATTTCAGAGGGAGTGGAAGACTGTTCAGCAAAGCTGGGACCAGATCAGGCCAACCAGCTGACCTCAAATGAGTGGCAGCACAGTAAGTTTCCTGGGAAAACCTGTAGTGCAAAGCAGACTCCTGCTCTTTGTCAGGTTCTTGTTAGAAGTCAGTTTTGTGTCCTAGGCTGACAGAATTAGAGGGAGAAGAAGAGCTAATCTTTACCATTACTGCGATGGGAAGGAGAAATGGTTACCTTAATGTTTTAAGGAAGTAGCCTGTGCTTATCTGAGGACATTCTACTGCTGAGCTCTGAGCAGTTCTAATGCTGAAGGTTGAGACAAATATTTGTACTGTGAAGAAAAGAAAGAAATTAATTTGCTTGGTCCTTGTGAAATATGACTAGGAATATTCAGATTAAACAAAAAAACAAAACAAGGGGAAAATGAACTTGAATTTACTGAAAAAAAATCCAAATATATGCATGTATTTACGTATGAATGATAAGATTCCGTTTTGGACATTTTTAGGGGAAGCAGTGGAAGATAAATTCCTTAAAATTTTAATGAGCAGGCTGGACAAGTGACTCTCACATCACAAGGCAAACCACCTGAATTGCTCAGGAAGTGCCCAGATAACCTACTAGATATCTGGTTTAGAGTTTTATTTGAGAGAAGAAAGGTCAAATTAAAAAATATCCAGCCCTCCTTTTTCAACAGTGGGATCCTATTGTCCCTAGGGTTATGAGACCTTCCACCACACTTGATGTATTCAGTGTGCATGATAGAGAGGGGAGCACTTGCTTATCTTCAGTTTCTTCATCACTGCATTATCTGCACCACTGCCCCAAAGCCATTTCTTAGCAGGAGAGAAACTATTCCTTCCCCGTGTGGGGTGCAGTCCATGGCTGGAAATTATCTCTTTACTAAGGCCAAGGAGTGACCCTGAAATGCAATCCACTGAAAACTAGATAGCAGGGAGGCAAGGATGTGGGGAATGTGTGGGGCCATGACATTAGCAGTGGGGCTGTCCTTAGCAGATATTTTAGCTATTCAGCAAACCCAGATAGAATGGTGATTCAGGAATATTCAAGGCAACTCCCTCTTGCTTGTGACTTGAAACGGAAACATTATAAATCAGGTTGAAAAAAAGCAAAGAAAATAAGGAAAAAAAAAAAGAAAAAAGAGGGAAAGAAAAGGATAAACAGAAGAAATAAAAATAAAAATCAGTAAACCTTCACCAAAATCCATAAGGTTTGGGGACGATATGTATTTTTTGCTCTGTGTTGATTGCCACTCAGCCCACAGGGGCTGGCTCTAATAAACACATACTGGTTTGCACATAGTCATTGCTTCACAACTGAGTTAAAAATAGAGAATTACCAGAAACCCCAGAAGTTCTGATTGTAGCAAGAGCAATACTGCTTTTGCTAGTCTCCACCCATCCCCAACACTTGTATATTTTCCTCTATCCTGCAGCCAGTTTAGTCATCCCTTACAGACAGCTGATGGCCACCAGGCTCTCTGAAGGTTACCGTGTGTTAAACCCTACCCCACTCAGCTGATTTCCCCACAGAAGCATTAGGAGGATTGGCCAGGGGATTTAAGAGCCAAAATTCATGCCCTAAGAAAGGCAGAATGTTACAGCTAGAGTCTGTTTTATAAAATTTAGTCAAATATTTATAAAGACCTTTACTTGCACTTTCAAGGCATTTCACTGCCCAGAGTTCAATAAACATCTCAAGACGAATAGTACATCTAGGTGTCATTTCACCAAAAACTGAATGATCCAGTGTTTTCTTGTACTTGTATCTTAGTTCCCTCTGTGAAATGGAAAGGAAATTACTTAAGCATGGGGCAGAAGAGTTCAAGCCTGGTTTTGCAATGCCTCCTCTTACAAGCAGTCCCTGTGAGATTACTTGGAAGAATAAAGGCTGCATTCTTCCTGTCTGCAGAGCACATCAGGAAGCTGAAGCCAAGGGTTTTTTCACACTGAAGAAAATCAGACTATGGTCTGTGCCCTGAGACATGGTGAAATGGGGAGGTGCCTGCCAGAGCTCCCCTGTTTTCCACATGGCCATTACTCCGGCACAGATTAGGAAGACATATTTGGGTCTTTACCTCTACCCAGCTGGGAGTAATCCAAGGTCTAGATTGTCACTTCCAGAACAGATGGAGTCAACTCTTTGTCCTTCTCATAACTCTTTCGTGTGTGAAATAGTTTTTCTTGTACCCATATGTCTGCTGTGCATACACATATATTCCTGCCTCTGGGACCTCCCTCACACCAAAGAAATCCCTCCTAATTTTTATTGCATGATGTCCAAGTGACCCTTACCTTTATGCCACCTGCAATAATCATAGCATCATGTTTCCCAGCACAAGGGAAGGGGGCACTCAGAATTAGCAGCTACAAGGCTGTGAGCACAATAGAGGTCTCTCTGTGTGTCTGTCCATCTCTGTCTCACAGGCTCAGGCTGTGTAATAACCAGTCACAGACTCCAGGAGAAAGATTTCTAAGACTGTTGGTGGCTTTGGTACTGTTTTTATTATATAATAAAACTCCACAATAATATGTATCCAAAAATGCACCGTTCTGTGAATTGAACTTGTTTCTCCCTCAGCTTTTTTTTCCCCAACATCCTATTTAGAGAGGCTAAGATAAAAGTAAGAAAATCTGAGCAAGTAAATCTGATTCATGTTTTCCTCTGTCATTGAGATGCAGTCAGTAATTGCAGACAGAGCTAACAAAATCATCCATTGTAAAGCTGCTGAAAAGACTGTGGTAAGAAAGAGAATACAACTAAATGCATGTGGCTGCCCCATCTTTTCCAGACTGCACTTGGATCCCAGGGAAGTTTTGCATGCTGTGTGGTTCTTTCTGTGTCTTCCTTACCCTCTTCTAAAGGTAGATATAAAAGAGGATTACCTGAAAAAGCACTTGGTGTCGTCTTGCTCAGCTGCCGATCTAAGCAAAGATTTATCAAGAGATCAGCCTAGTCTGTGGTGCAGCAAAGATTAGTCAGGCTTTAAATAAAACTACTTGGAAAAAAAGTGCACTAAAAATAAACTGTCTTCCTTTTATCCATGAATAGGTACAAGGACTACAAATAGACACCAGTGCTTAAAACAACATGGAATCACAATCATAGAGCAAAGAAACAGCTGTTTTGTTTTGAGATATGATAAATAGGAATTTTAACACCTCTGCAGTAGATGGGGTGTGGTATCCTCGGTTATTGAAGAAATCAGGAGTCTGGCATTATTTTAAATGACTAAATGGCATCATGCTATTAAAGAAGCACGTGTACAGACCTGTCAGTTGGAATCTTCCTGCTAATGAACAACACTGAAATTCTTGGTGCTTAAAAATGCCTTGTTACTTGGAAAGTGACAGGGTGCTTTAGATCCCAAAGAGCCCAGACACTGCTGTTAGGGACTTAGCACATCAAACCTCGTTCACAAAGAGCAGCATGACTCCTCTTCCCATCATAAACTGTAAAACACATTCACTGTCTGAGGCAGCCTGATAATTAGTAAGAGATTAAATGCAATCAAGTAATCAAGGTCCTTTGATCACAGAAGCAGAGTGGTTTGGGTTGGAAGGGACCTTAAAGATCATCTTGTTCAATCCCCCTGACATGGGCAGGGAAGCCATTTGCTAGATCAGGTTGCTCAAGGCTCCCTCCAACCCTTCAGCACTTCCCGGGATAGGGAATCCACAACTTCTCTGGGCAACCTGTTCCATTGCCTCACCATTCTCACAGTAAGAAGTTTCTTCCTAACATCTAATCTAATTCTCTCCTCTGCTAGTTTAAAACCATTCCCCCTTGTCCTTTCACTATCTGCCTGTGTATTAAGTCCCTCTCCGTCTCTGACTGTTTTTTGTTTAAACTAGAGGGTTAGCAAAGAGCACCCCCAGCCTACACAGTTTGTTTCTGCTGAGTAGAAGAGTTTTGATAACACCTAACCTTAGCCTCCTCACTAAACATTAAAGATTTTTTCTTTCAGTCTACTACAGCCACAGATACAAAACAGTTTCTGTCTCATAGAGCAGCCTATTTCATAATGGAATGCTTTTCTGATCCCCACTTGGTGTTATATCTTAAATACCTAACTTTTTATGGGAAGAGTTATCTTTTTCATTTTAAAGTTTACGAGAGATGCACTACAACCACAGAATAAAACTGACTTTTGTTCCAATTGTAATAAAGCTATCAGTCACTTGGGTTTATTATATGGTATTTTCATGATGGTTTGCTATATTCAGCATAACCTCTTTCCATTTCAGCAGCAGGTTAGACTTAGGGCCTCTCTTGTGGGACATTTTGAGAAGAGCACTTGTTTGGTGAGAGGTACCTTCACATCTCTTCAGAGAGCCTACTTTAACTCCCAGCTCACGACTGGAAGTTATATTGCTTCCTACTGAAAGGTGTTGAGATATCTTTGGTGACTGGCCTTACTGAGCTCTGTTAGAGTGTTTGTGTGTCTGGTACTTTGGACCAAATGAGGTTACAGGCAGTATTCTGCACTTCACTGAATGCTTTCAAAATCACTGACTTGCCTCTGGAGAGAGAAAAATGAAAAGTGAAGAACTTTATCAGATGGGATGAATCACACTGTTCAGTGGGTCAGGAAGTGTCCTCCATGCTCACTTTAGGGAGTATTGTCATTAGGACAGTAAGGCCAATTATGTTGTTCTCTTTCTAGAAAAATCTTACTTTATTTGTCTTTCAACATTAAAATAATATGGCTGCACTTTGAGAAGAGTCTTGAGTTGAAACATGATGATTTTCATTTTGAAGGGGGTGGCAGAGTCTAACTTAATTTAAACTTTTGCAAATTTAGATGGCTTATTCTGATTTTCTAAGAAGTTTCATTTTTGTTATTCTGCTTAACCACAAATGGGATTTAATTTGCCAGACTATCTTTCCTCTTTGTTTTCCCTCTGTAAAGACACCATTTGGGAAGTGCAATTAGAACTAAATAAGAGTTTATTGTTTGGATTAAAGCACCCTGGTTTTTGGTGAAAACTGCCTAGAATCCTACAATAGAAGGACAGTGATTTATTAGGTCTGTGGTAAAGCATGAGAGGAGAATGTTTAGGTGATTATCTTTGGCAGCTAAGTAATCTAATTGAGCAAAGAGCAAAATGCTGCATTGTTGATCACTTTAGTTTTATGCTGTTTTAACTCTCTTAAACTGAGCAGTATAACACAATTTAAATAGAGGTAATGAAGTCTGTGGTAACTCTGGCCTAAGAGTGCTTTAATTTTCATTTAATGTGCATTGTTTCAATCCTGGGAGTGAATCCAGTGAACTGATGGTTCATGTTGTCACTACAGATCCTATCTGACTCCAGAATGAATCTCTGATGCCAGCCTAAGAAGAATTAGGCTTAGCAAAATCAGACTTCTCTAACACTGATGTAAGAAACCTAAGGGTCAGGTAATTTTTCTAAGGTCAATATTTTTAAACATTTTAAAATGCATGAGAGAAATTTGAATGTCTTTTCTATGGCCTATGTATTATTGTCCTTGTAACATAGTTCCTGCAAAAAATTTCTGATTTTTGTTGGAGTGGCTGGCCTCAAGCAGCTTGAAAGAGAAGATTCTGGATGGGTTGTTATGTTACTAGGAAGTACATCAAGGTTTGCAGTAGCTTCTCAGTATTTTGTTTAGGATTCTGCTTTGGAAGAGAGCACCTAGAGAAGGCCACATCTGCACACCTCTGCAAATTAAGAGTGTGCTGACACTTGCACACTCGCTTACCTTGCATGACCTTCCCATGCTGATGATCTTTGAGATATAAGGAATGTGAGTCTTAATATTAACTTTGTAAAATTAATGTTACCTAGAACTGATGTCTATGTCAATTCTGACACAGGTTGAGACAGAAGAAGGTGAAAAATGGAACATTATTCTTAAGAAACAGAAATTCTCACCAGCATATATTGATAAAGCATTTTCCATACAAGTTTTAATATCTGTTTTCCCTCTCAAGGCAAAAGGTGGGTAGCATGAAAGAATTTGGATGTATGTTTGCAGAGATCATACCTGTGCTTGTAATGAGTAAGATGTATTTCAAGATGATTTGCTTTCTGGGACACTGCTAGGAGGAGGAGGAAGGTAAAAGAAAAAAACACACTTCCTTTTAGTTTGTACAGCTAGAATCATGAAGGGTTGCTAAGCAAGGACCTTGAATGTTGTAGTGGTCAGTAATTGGAAAAGAGTCTGGGGAGAGCTCTGGGCTAGGTACAGACTACTGAAACTGGTAACTTGTCTACTACCACCAGCCCACGATAGAGACTGTGCTCCTGTGCTCTCTCCTGGGTTTCTGTTCTGAGGCTGTTGCTTGTGTCATTTTCAGGCTCAGGAGATTGTCTGTGAGAAGAAAGTGGCAGAAGCCTTGAGGCTGTGCTGTGAGTCTCTCAGCATTTGGTGTGGTACTGGCAGGTTTGAGTCATTGCACTGATGAGGTCTGGCACTGTTCCCCAGCGTGTGTGCTGCTAGCTCCCGTGCCAGGGAGTGGCTTCTCCGGCACCCCTTCCATCAGACTTCCATATCAAAGCTAAAGTAAAACAGCAATGGAGCCACTGTAATTCTGCAGTGGCCTCAAACATGTTTCACCATCTTAACAACGCTGTTGTGGGAAGCATTCCATTCATTTACTGTGCTGGCAGGTGAATGAAGTTTGGCAAATCACCTGAGTAACAGTGGACTTGTGGCAGAGTCAAGGACAAGTCTAAAGGAGTTATAAAGCTTCAAAATGCTAGTAAACTAATTAATCATTAACTGGCTTATCTCCACTAATGCCAACAAAGCTGAGATGGCTTATTCCATTTAACTTTTTCCTTAGATGTGCCAAATTGTCCTAATAGTTGCCTATAGCACTTATATCCTGATTTAATTTCACAGCAGAGGAAGAACACTGATAAAAGAACAGTAGCGTATATCTGTGTCTATTAGCAGCTATCTTCTCTCCTGTAAGGCAGTTGGTGATGCCTACAATAAACTGGCTTCTGTTAGGCTTTTGAAAGAGTTTCCAGGAGTCATAAAATTCCTGCCCATTTTTCTAGTCCAAGATCAGCCTTCCTATCAAGGCTGCTGCACAATCTCTTTCTGGATGGTTGACATTTTTTCACAGGGTTCATCACTTGTGAGCTTTTGTGTGTTTTTTTTGTTTTTTTTTTTTTCTTTTTTTCCCTTTGGCTAGATTTAAAAAGGTTGGGCTGGTGGGCAGAGCTGCCACTAACCTTAAAGGGAAGAGGACATGATCAGGAATGCAAATCCTCTGCTTTTTTTCCCATAGCCATTGTAGCTGTGCCTTTAAAGCATGTTGTGTAGAACATGGAACTTAGATTTTTTTCTGGATCGGTTGTTTTTATGTGTTTTTCAAACTTACAACTATGTATATATATATTAAAAGGTTTTTTCCAGATTCTCATGAATTTTGTATTTTTTAATGAAAAAGGAACAAATAAGTGCAGAAATCCTGTTTGTTTTTTAAACCTAGACTGGAAAATCTAGAAAGAAAGAATATATCAGCAAAAAGCTATGGTGAAAAATATTTCTAAAGGCAAATGTTTTGAATAACCTGCGCACTACATGTGTAACAACTAAATAGGATTTTTTCAGTGTTTGTGGCCTCCTCTTGTTCTGTTTACAAGCATGCTCCCTGAACTAAGGGAGCTGATGGTTCTTCTGAGTTTATTTCAGCTCACATTAATATTGCATGCTTTAAAATTAAATCTGCTTCTTCATTTGAAATTAAGCTATACATTCCCAGAAAGCCAGAATGTATTTAGCTTAAGGAAATAATTAGTTATTTATTTGACAGTATTGTATGGAACCTTTCTTTCCCTAAGACATTGAACATTATTTTCAGTATCCCCAAAAGGAATTTGTATAGCAAATTATTTCCATGCTCCAGTAACAAAAGTTTGGAGATGGAAATATTCTTTGATAGCATTGTAGACCCTAATTGCTAGGGTAAAATAAAAGGTTTCAAGCTCCCCTCTACAGCACATCAATACCTAATGATTCTGGTTTTTTATTACTTGAAATATTCATATCTGACCTAGAGAAAACTGAGCTGGGGAGTGTAGTGTAAGTCTTTGGAAGATGTGTTACAGGGAGGAAAAGTATGGATTAGTATCTGTGAGATTGTAGGGAATAACTTTATACTAGACAGGAATAGAATTGCTGCTCCTACCAGTTTAGTCAGTCTACCTTTTTGGACAGACATAATGAATGAGATTTACATCCACAAAAGCAGAAATGGGATAGCTCCTTCTTCCTACTCAGGTGACTCTTTCCTGGCATGGAGCTCAGTATTTTCAGAGCTAGGAGCCCACATCAGGCAGCCCTGAGGTTTGAGTGTTTTCTCTGAAAATCACTAAAAGAAATAGGAATCCCCCATTAACCTTAGTATGGTTTGGCTCAGGTTCAAAATGGAGTCTTAGAAGAACAGTGGAGATCTGGGTTCTGTCTCAACTTGTCTAACCTTTAG
Organism: Rhabdornis inornatus; assembly: GCA_013397075.1. Lineage (NCBI taxonomy): Eukaryota > Metazoa > Chordata > Aves > Passeriformes > Rhabdornithidae > Rhabdornis > Rhabdornis inornatus. Next base: position 1,149,939 of record VWZS01008940.1, read on the forward strand.
CAAACCTCTGGTGTTAGAGCCCTGCAGCTCTAGATGACTGTGCAGTTCTGGAGAGATGTATCCAAGGGAAACATGCTCTGTTCACACCTGCAGGAGGGTGCATGCTGAGCTGCCTTCTACACCTGGTCATCTCAGTTGGCTGGCAGAATAATGGGGGCCTTCATTCTAGTTCTTTTCTGCTTCCTTTGAAGAAGCTACTGCTTGGAAAAAAGAGACCTTGTGTAACTATAGCTTTAGATTTTTCATTGAAATATAATCTGATCATTGTCATGCAGCTGGCTCAGAAGGCAAATCAACCACTGTCTGGGTAATGCAGTGCCATGATGGGGCTTGGAGGAGCCTAGCCCATCCTAGCCAAGGATGGCATAATATGAATCTCTTATACTCCTATAGTATTTTAAAATATATCAAATGCCCTAAATCTCATACAGTTTTCCTGACAATCATCAATTCTGATTATTGTGGTGTTCAGTTACTTTTCCTGTCTGTATCCTTTTTATTGGCTGTGGAAAAGGGCTCTTGAGGCATCTGCTAAAAAGGGATGCATCCATTGATAGCTGAATGACCTTTAAGGCAGTTTAGGTCAGGCTGAGTAACCAGACAGGCTCCTTTCCTAAAACCTTCAGCATTATCATTTCAGACAAGCACGTGGGACCATGACACCGTGTCTCATGTGCAGGCCCCAGCATGAGGAAGCTGCACAGAGCTCACAGCCCAAGAACTTGAGTCTCCACCTACTGACTTCAATCTGTAGTGGCTGAGCATAAGGAAGATCTTTCAGGTCCTTTTTTCTTTGAAACCAGAGGTGAAATTGTGCTATGGGCCTGAGCAGAAGTGTATAAAGTAGATTACAGCAAAAGCATCCTTGTAAAAACCATCTTTCTTGTCATCTCTTCACCCTTTGAATGAACCCACAGAGGTTTGTAGGAGCAATATATGTCAGTTCTAGAGCTCACCTGGTCTGGACTAGGGAAGACTAAGACTTGAAATAGTTTGCATCAACTCAGAGGTTTCAGAGGCTCTAGCAAATTATTTTCAAGCAGCAGTTGTTTTCCCCCTCATGTTTGTTTTTTCTGTTGTTAGTTTTGAAGTGTGAATCAAAGTTGTACCTATTTCTCCATGAGTAACCAAACAAGAGAAGAGTTTGCAAAAAGCAGCAGCTAAGCACAGAGAGTGACCACAGGCAGAACATGTTATTTGCTGTCTGCTAACCTTTATCCTGAGTGCCAGTCACAGATGCACCTCCTGAAGCATTATTAAAATGGGAGCTAAACCAAAGCTACTCCATCATAGAAAACATTTTGTACTCTCCAGCACTTTTAATTGCACAATAGTGCATGCTTTATGCCCCTCAAAGATTTGAGGTTTGAGTGTCCCCAGGGAAGTTTGCATTGGGGAGTATTTTTTCCCCTTGTACATTAAGTAAGAGAAGGTGTCTTTCTTTATGAGGTCCTGTCCTTATCTTTAGAAGTTATTAGCTCCCATTAAAATTTCCCTCTTTCTGTTTTCCTTGTGTAAACTCCTTTTATGTCAGTCAGAATGCAAAGTTATGAAACTGGAGTTAGGACATTCACATGCATTTACAAAGAACAAAGGTGGTATTCATTCAAATTGTTTGTAGTGTTTGCTTTCTTACTTCTGTATTTCTTTATTAATAATACCTCATTTTGAGTCTTTATCCCACATTTCATACATCACTATGGTTACAGATTTCTTGGCATAGGTACAGCAGATTCAGCTGTTTACAAAAATAATTTGACACCACCACCACCTTTTTATGACTGATTGCATAAAAAATGAATGTTAATTCAGACCATAGAGACATTAAGGTGGAAAATCCCAAGCAAGGAGCAGGAAGAATTAAATACATGAGCACTGTGAAACTTACAGGCAATGAAGGATCAGACCAGACTTCCAGTCTTCCTTCAGATCTATAAAAACATTGAAGCCCTTGCTAGCCAGATGTTGCTTTTCCTGTCTTAAATACCACCTCATATGCTAAAGCTCCTCAGCTGAATATGTCTCCTTATCCTTAGGCATAGTTTCAGGATCATGCCTCAATAAAAGGTTTTTTTTAAAAAGCCATTTTTTACCTGTTCTAGGTGAGTGGAAAGGGAAGAGAAGGCACAAAGGAGCTGCTGCTGCTGCTCCTGATGCTGCTGTTCTCTTGTCTAGCACAACAGGTGTCTGGCAGCCCATGCCAGGAGAGACTAAAGGGAAGAAAACTGGCTGCAGAGGAAAACAGACTTTGCATAACTCCAGGGCAATACAGTTGCAGGGCTTCTGTAAGACCTTTCTCATCACTGCAGTGTCCTACATCCTCCTCTGGCAAAGGATTTTAGGAACCAGCTCTCCTGCCGCAATAGCACCCCATGCAGGCTGATGTGACAAGGCTGCATATTTGCTCTTTGAAATGTCAACAAACAAGAAATGTCTGGTTATTAATTCTCTCTCCTTCACATACGTGTTTTCTTCATACCCCTTGGCTGGAGCCATGTGACTTCATTGGCAACTGGCAAAAGACACATGGGAGGAGTTGATGTTCTGGTCAAATTCCAGTTCAAGCTTTATGCTGAGGGTCACTTTCATAACACCAGTTGTCATTTCACAACTTCTATGTTGGGATGTGTGAATGTTTCTATTGTCAAGATTCCTCTTTAGAAGGGTTTTTTTTTTCACATTCTACATTGAAGGGAAGTAAGAAGAATTTCATATTCAATACAGCCAAACCCACAATCTGTAGGTTGGGCTGGTGGATCTGTGGAGGCAGACAAAAGCAAACAGTTTTTTGAACACACATTTTTTTTTAAACTCTGTTTACAGCCAGCAAAATCTTCTGTATGAATTTCAAGTTGCTGGACTTACATGAGGTTTAACATGGTAGATTTATAAATATGTATTTATTTTTTAAATCTGAAGTGCTATTGGCATTTTTTATTTGCTTTTAAGTTCATAACTATTCTGTGGGTTAAATCTAGTAAACATGGAATGGATGCAGCATTTAGTACAAGAAAACATATAATCCAGCACAATGACCATGGAATAGAATGGGTAAATTGGATTCTTCTGTTGCCTTTCTGGCAAGTAGTGGTGGGCCAGGAGAAACCAAAATTTTGGGTTTTGTTGAATCCCATTTGCTCTTCTCCACAACTGCTGCTTGGAGAAAGACTCGAAGGACCCAGGTTGCCATTATGTAACTCAGTAGCGTGCTTTCAGTGTTCTTTCCTTCAGTTACATGTGGAGTATTTATTTTGCTTCACCTTTGTGAAAGAGGTATGTGTGAAAGAAACTGCCTGCAAAAGGTCAAGGCCAAGTAGAAATTGTAGGAGAAGTGGGGAAATTTGATTGTCAAATTGTAGTTTTGTGTTGAATAATTTTCTTGCAAATGAGTTTTTCACCTTTCCTCTCCACAGTCAGATACTACTTGAATACAGCTGTATTACATGGTGCTTTCTAGCTCATGCTTCTGTGAAAGAATTCCTGTGACACTTTACTCTGCAAATGCAGAGTTTCAAAAACTCTTCGAGAAACTGCAAATGCATTTCTGCCTTAAAGAATCTTTTCTAACCAGTATGCCTTTAATATTTCTCAAAAATGAAAGATTTGGCTAGGGAGAAAACGTTCAAAGATGTGGACATGGGACATTGTTTATTGTATGACATATAATTTGTGTTATTCTGTTTGTTTGTTACAGATGACAAGCATGCTTATTAGTATACTTTGGACATGTTAGCATTCATTTTTAAGTCTCTTCCTGAGTTAACCTGGTTTAACAATTTCTTATACTATACTTTTTTACCTAACCATTTTTGTGTTAAGGCTGCTAAAATTTTTCCACTGTTAGTTTACTTTTGGTTTTTAACAAGTTTTGCTTTTGGGGGGGAAAAAAATTCATAGATTTTATGTGCAGCCATATATATGGGTGCTCATAATATATATCTATAATATATATGTATTTGCAAGAATAAACAAAATCAGCAGCTGTAATTTCCTTTTTTTGCTTTAGTATAGAGATTCACACTTCAACCTTTGTAATAATTAGTGTGACCCCTAGTCAAGAATCTGCAGAGTAGAAATTGTAAATCTACTGCTAGTTTAACTCCTGTCTGAGGTTATACACGGAGGAGTGGTGCTGTGGGTATGTATCTTGGCAAGTAGTGATGACATGTTTGTTTTGGTATTGCATGTTTGCATTTGATAGACCTCCTGGGATTTTTCTTGCTTATATTTTATTCAAAGAGCACATGAAGACCACATATATATTGCTTTATTTGTGTTGAACAGCTGAGGGGTTTATTATTCAAAAAGAAAAGCATTAAATTGTATTAATGATGCTGTTACGAACTAAAACACAGGGTTTCCAGGATTCTATCATGTTTCATTTATTTGTCATACAAATATGGCCCAGGGATGAAGGAAGTTTAAGAAAATTGAGGTAATTTTGTGAATCTGATTTTATAGCAGATATTTAAACTGCCTGGAGGATCTCTGTGAGCAAGGAATGTGCAGACAGAGATATTGGGGCATGCTTTCTTTTCCTTGTATGGAAATCAATCACTTCAAGCTAAACTCAGATCAGAACTCCCCTGGCTGGATTATCAAACTGTCACAATGTGATATTGCTGTTGTCTTGCCATAGTAGTTGCAATCAGGGTACCCAGGTGGTTTCCCATTCTTCTCAATAGCCTGGGCTAAAGTACACATTATGTCTCATGATGGAAGGAGTAAATCATGTTAATGTCCCTTATGAAGATGAAAATATGTGTGGCCCTTAGGTAATCACAGACCTTCATTTTAGCATATCTAAAATGGGAATATGCTCCAAACTTTTGCTGAACTTTTCTCAAGCCCTGAATTTTGACTAAGCTCTGAATTAGGAGTAAATAGACACTCAAATTGAAAGACATTGCAATGTCCCACATGATAAATTCCTCTGTACCTGGGGAAAGATATTGCTGAGATTTATGTACTCCTAATTTTGGTCACTCATAGAGCCAGGACTTCTCTTCCCATACATACCTGTACAACCAAGAGAAAGAAATCTCTCTTTCTATGTAGAAGTGACAGAAAAAAGAAAAGAACCCAAGAAAATTCCTAAGTGGACTGAGGCCTTAAAAAGTCATATGAATATATATCTGTCGATTTGTGAGAGGTAGCAGCTCAGAAAATAAATTAAACATAAGGAGATTAAAGGAGCAAACAAGTGAGAGACGAAAAAAGAGATGTGCTGACCTTGCTTAACTTGGAAAAGCTAATTAATAAAGAGGGAAAAACACGGTTCAGGATTCAGCATGAAGGTGAGCTTTCTTTTAGGTGATGCTTATTAACAATCTGGGACATTACTATACAGAATAATGGTCTGAAGAGCTATTATTTCTAGTAGAAGTAAGTGAGCCTAGACTGTAACTGCTAGTTCAGTGACTCTGTAGAAAACCTGTGAATTATTTTGTTCTTAGACTCTTCTAAGCAGGAAAAACTTCTGTCTGGGAGGCGTGGAGGACCAACCTTTTATGTTCCAAGGTAAGGGAGTTGAAATGTGGTCATGGGCACACACATGAATAAAATAAGCTACATCCCGTTTCAAGTAGATGGTGTCTATCTTATACAGTTGTAATGACAATAACACTTCTTTCATACAAAGCAGGAAATGAGAAGAGAGACAAAAATAAGTAGATGTTACCAGGGACACTGAAATGAGTGACAGAAGACTCATTTATGGAGTAATGGATACCAAGTGTGTTGTTTTACTCTTAAAAACCGTAGTAACATTCTGGTGAATTTTCCCAACCCTCACCTTCTTTTATGCTACATGAAGATAAACCTTATTTGAAGGTAAAAACAATACTGGATTTAACATGTTTCACAACACTGTGTCCATACTATAAAAATAGTGTGTTAACGAAGCAAACCAGTTTTCCATTTAATAACTTTAAAAGGAGATTTTCTGGTAGTGCAGGTGTGCATTTCATCATACCTGACAATCTGTAACACACTTCTGCAAGCGCAATAACAAGCCAAGTTGTTTTGAACCCAAGTCACGTGTGAGAGGAGGGAGAGCAATCAGAATAGTGGGTTTTTTCTTAATATAAACAACACAGGAGACTGTGTAACAGTAACAGGTTCTGGCATCCTGTGGCCTTTGATATTATTAGTGCTAATCAATGCTAGTAGAGTGGATAGTCAAGTTCCATGTTTCTAGAGATGAGTAACTAAAAGACAGAGATGCTGAGAAGATTTTTATTTGTTAAAATATACAGTCAAAATGCACAGGTTTTATATTTTCATTCAACGGTTGGAATTTATACATGAATACAACAGGTATTCATGGTTTGTAGCCTTGTTTTATAGCTTTGCTCTCCTGTATATTTTCAAACTTACCTGCCTATACCACATTTGTTCACCCATACTGTTCATGTTTCATGTTTATTTTTAATCATACATGAAGAATGTATTTTCTCATCTAACACCTATGCTTCCTGTTATAAATAATCCCTTTCAAAACACCTGTGAGTCGCTATTTTTTTCCATTAAGTATTTTAAGCTTCAGTTGTTGAAGAGTTTAAAGCAGAATAATGAAGAAGGAAGCAGAATAGGAATAAATCCAAGGTTAAAATAAAGTGAAATGTTTTATAAAATAATTTCATTGCTACCTGTCAATTAAAGCCCAGAATAGAAAAACTATAGAGGAGTTCATGGGTGTCCCCAAATTTCCATTAGTCTGGGACAAAATTTGAGCTCCATGAAGTTCTTAGGAAACTGGATTTTCCTTTAGCCCAGTCTGCTTCTGACACTATATATCAATAAAGTGCTTTTTTTAGAAAAAACACACCATTTTTTTACCAGCAAAACGCATGCCCATTCTTCTCCAGTAGACTTCTGCTGCATAGCAAGAGGGAGAAGAGATCTTTGTCTTTGTAGGTGGTGCTGTGATTGCCAGGCAAAACCCTTCTGAAATCTGCTAGAAGTAAAATCTCATAACATGTTAGGAAAGCTGAAGACAGTATTTGTTCCAATGGAATTTATCTTTATGGCAGCTAGTAGGGAGAGTCTGCTGCAAGCAATTAAAACAAACTGTGCTTTTGCCCCTTGAAGGTTCAAGTGAACCTGTCAAGAAATATAATATATGTAGTAATTATGGTAAGAGGAGTGATGCATTGGTTCTGGCTTGAAATTTTTCAAAATGTCACTTCTAGAAGGTGACTTTTACCTGAGTTCTGGGAAGCCTGCCTGCGTGTGCAGCACGGCACAGCTGGAGTTTCTCTGCAGGCAGGTGGTGGGGGACAGCAAGGAATGGGGAATGGCCACCTGCTGCTGTGGAGGAGAGGAGTGGGGACAGATGAAGGAGATGAGACACGGAGAGAAATTGGTCAGAGAAAATGCTGAGGGCTTCTCTTCAAGAAGTTAACCCTTTGATATTTTCTCTAGAGAAAATATTTGATTTTGATGAATCTTCTTGTTTCCGTCAGCTGAAGGAGCTTGCTCATAATTTTTGGGGATGGTCACAGTGCTTGTGTAAGTGTTCTAAGGGACATTTGTGTATTTTGAAACATTCTCTGACAGGTGCCATGTGAAGGATTCAGTGGCCAAAAGGTCACAGGAGATGTTTGCTTTGGCCACTCACCAAGCAATGGGGCGATATTTGGGCTGCACAACAGCTTAAAGAAGCATTAGCAGCAGAAGAAACTAAGTTAAGTGGTTCAAGAACTGCAAGACTGACCTGCTTAATTGTGTTACAGTAAATGCAACTGTGAAAACCTATACTTTTAAGTAATTAGAAAGTAGCAGGGTTAGTGTATGAGACTTGAGCTGGGCGGTGAGAGAGAGGGAAAGAAAATTGGACAAAAATATGAGGGAACTTCAAGTCAGGAAAGACATATGAATGCATGGTCACAGATTTTTCATTCCCAGAGCTTTTTAAATATTTCAATAGTACAAACTTAGTGCTTTGATTGGTGTCACCTGTTAGTTAATCTGGCAGAAAAGTACCACAAATTAAACAGATGTGTAACTGCAGGATACGTGGGCAGGGCAGCAGAGTTCTACAGAGCATTTGAAGAGAATGCTTCTTCAACTAGGTTTGTTGTGCAAAATAATGTTTAAAATTTTCCTACTTAAATCTGTATACTAAATATGTAGCCAAAGACAAGCAATTAAAGTAGTAAATATTGTACTGTTTTCAGGAATGAAAAGCTAGGTCATGTGCTCTGTAGATTTTTAATAGCAATTTCTTCACAAACCTGAAAGCAACAGATGAGTGCTATAAGGTACTATAAAACTTTACATCATAATTTCAGGGCATGATTAAATGGACACAACCACAGCATTACTAGTCCAGTGTATTTTTAGTGTGTCCATTGTGGCTGCTTCTCCCCCTTGTTGTTTTTGAAGGAACGATCTGCTGATGAGGAAGAAGCTGTAAATGTGAATGATCAAGACATGCACTAGCTTGCACTGACAACCCCTGTGGTCACTGTACTGACACCCAGAGCTTGAGTGAGAGTGCCAGGAACCAGAAACAATCTGGCCAGCTGGGACTCCAGCTCACTGCTATCTACAAACAGCAGGACAATGGCAATGAATCATTGTTTCAAGTGTCCTTTGCTATTAAAGTGTTCAAGCAACTAAATTCAGATGCAATAAATAAAAGCAATATAAGCTAAAGCCTTCCTAACTAAATAGTTAGAATTTTCTAGATGATCTGCATATAATAAAAATAACCATTAGGCCCTTTCAAAGGAGTATTAGCTTCAACGTCCGTAAGTACTTAGAAACCTAATATTTGGTCATCATTAAAAAGATAAGCTAGGATATGTACAGCCATTAGTTATAATTTGATATTTAGGCACCAGTTGTTTTCAGTTTAAAACTCCATTTTAAATTGGGGGTTTTTTAAGAGAAGTAACCTAGTAAATTCTAGGGCTATATCTTCCTGTGGTTCAGTGGTTAGGGACCAGTTCAGTCAACCAGATAAACACATGCTTAATTTTAAGGACGTGTAAAAGCTGCCAAGTTAACACACAGCTGTGTCCCAGGAGATCTCTTTTCACTAGATTAGAAGACCAGAAGATTGTGCTTGGGTGTGACATGTTGTAAAGTGAGCCTCCAGTTGTGTGCAATTTCCTCTAATGTTGGCCTGGGGATGAGCCAGGAGTCCCACAGCTGAGGAGTGTCACACTTCACACAGTTTTACTATCCCATTTCAAACTCATGTGGAGACTTCCACTGCTTAGACCTTTAGTGGTGTGAGATTTTTTTATTTCTTGGCAATAATTTCCTCCAAAAGTGAATGAGATTTTCCATAGCTCCAACTTTAGGTAAACATTCAAGTGACTTTAGTAGAAATGTCATTAAAAACTTAGCAGAAGCCTTAGGATTTACCTTATGGGAGTTCATTATGAGGCATAAACTTTTTATTCCTTGGACCAGAGCACCCTGCCATATATCAACATTTTGGTGGATGTGATGTTTACATAATATATTTTGGAATTCACCATGGAAAAAGACATAGTGCATGTGGTTTGGGTTTAGACCATCCTGTAATTTATGATTGGAGATGTAGATGAGTATAATTTAAGCTAAAAGTCTGCAAGCTTTCTACTGTTACGGCGTGCTCTACAGAGGTTCCGAAAGCCCTCTTAGGCTTGGTCTCTCCTTAAGCAATCTGGATTATAAATCTCAAAAGGTAGAATGGGAAAAATTGCTTGTGGTACGTCCTTCTGCTTCCTTTTTCTAACTTTGTATTGAAGGAGTCATACAATTTATGTTTGGATAACACTTGAAATCCTCAACCCACAGACCAGGGAATGCCAGGACAGTACTCTGGGAAATACAGTGCTACCTGCTTTTTTTATAGTCATGTCCTGGATATCTAGATCTGCTCAGTGTCAGACATTTCAAACCCAGTTAAATGACACCTCTAGTTTTACCTGCTTCACTCTTCGTATTAAAACACCATGGAATAACTGGAAAAGTAACCATTTTAGGTTTCCACTAACTGAAAAATTTAAGTTTCCATGTTTGAATTTGGCCAAGGTTAGAAAATCCATCCTGGTTTTCACAGAAGCTTTTGGATCCTTATGCAATGGCAGTAGTTGTACCATGCAGAAAACCAACTTCAGCAGATCACAGAAATGCAACCTGCTGTTGAGCCTCACAAATTTTGGATATAAAGATTTGTCTTCCACACTTACACAGTAACTGCACTGCTCTGTGTTGAAGGGAAACATCTCTCTAAGAAGACACCACCAAGCTCAACTGCAGTATTTCAGCTGAGGCTACTCCAAGTGGTGCTACAGTCCAGTGAACAATATTAAATAAGCAAGAAAAATAAAGTGTTCAGGAAAATGCCTTGTTAGGATAAAGATTTATGGAATGCCAAAAATAATCTTGTTCCTGCTATTGATGAAATTCTCCCAACTCTTTGGCATCTATAAAATGAATGTAAGAAGATCTGGGGGTGACAGGCAGGTCCTTCGATGGAGTGGTGCATGCCCTGAGAGCATCACATGCATAAGGTAGAAAGCAATCCAATCACCCATCTTCAGGTCCATAATCCTAAATATACTCAACTTTCTGAAAGATATTTTGTATTTATGAGTTCCCACATTAGTACTATGGGCTTTCTGGGTGTAGTTTCCCAACAGACATCTCTGATATGTTGGTAAGAGGGAACAATAGAAGCAGATCACCTGAGCAGCTTATTTATCTGAATGTCCATTCCATTTCATGCAGCTGTTAGAATAAATTACTAGTCCATGTGAATAGGAAACTTTTCCCTCCTTTCACAAGATTGTGGTCAAAGTGTGGTTACTACTGTTTTTTATTTATTTTAAAGGCACAGTATGAAAAAAAGGCTCCAAACCTACTTACAAAGTCACATGAGACAAAGAAGATGCTTTACACTGGGTGAAAGTCACTGTTGCTTTTTAGGACTTCCTCTGTAAGAAGTCTTTTTGGTTCCAGTAGATGGCATGCACTCTTCAAAGCTTGCTGTGTGTGATCACAAATACTGCTCCAGGGAGCACACAGAGCTCTCTTTTTAAACTGTATCCCAAGTGATTCTGTTAGGGTACACGTGATTTCTGTAATCTCTTTAACATGCTACAGGGAGTTGGTGTGTCTTCAAAAGTAAGTTTCTTCACTTTTTCAGGGCCAGCCCAGGTGATTTTTGTTGAGATGTTTTTCGAGGAATATGAGCAGTTTGGCCAGAGCAGTTTTGTTGGAGCAGTAGTTGTGATGAAAGCAATTTGAATGTCTGGCTATAATGAAAGTGTAGTGACATTAAAAGAGAAGCAGGCATTCTAGGTAAGAAAAGCTAAAAAAGTAAAAGAAATAAGAGAAAAGAATGGCAAGGAGTTTCTTGAATGGGACACATTTTAAGCTAAATATCTCATCTGGTGAGAGAAAAAGCTTAATTTTTTTTTTTTTCACTCTGTGAGGTAATATTGCACTGGTGAACAAACATAATCTGTTTATAATGTTATGCTGTGTGACTTCTGCAGTTTTGTAGAGGTTTCTGGCACTCAGAGATTGCAGTAGTAATTTACTAGCTTTATAGTTGTAAGTCAGATTTTGGAGAACAGCTGAGAAAGACCATTATCTGAACTCAGAGACGTAGGAGCAAATTGGGATTTTGAGTTTTCATACACTAATTCAAATGCTGACATTTTCTGCATAGAAGCTCAACTGTTTTCTTGTAGGCTTCTTAGTAGCTGCTCTTTGTGCAGTTTCTGATTCTATCCACAACAGTTTCTGGAAGAGAATTTTTCCCCATGGGAAGCACTGAGGAATGTTTTCAAACAGAATTAGTGCTGGATGCACTGTTACAGGCTGGCTCATTGACAAACATCTCATGGAAATGAATGCATTTTTAGTGCACTTTTGGTTGCTTTTTATTATCTAAATCCTTGTCAAACTTGTATCTAATTGTGCACTTTGCAGGGTTTAGAGGAAAATATTGAAATGTGAAAGGTCAACTATCTCAGACCTTTGCCAGTGGCTGTTGGAGAGTAGCTCTCATGGTTGGGTTTTTTTAATCTTGATTTTTCTAGTCTTCTGACTGAATGTGCATAGCAAACCTCACACTATTCAGTCACTTCTCAGAAAACATAAAGGGCATTTAGTACTTTGAGAAGCAATTTGTTGGATATGTAGCTTCTAAAGCATGTTGGAAAAGAAATACAAAGTTTTGTTATGAGAGGGAATTTTTGTTTGCAGGTTAAAGCAGTAACACCTGTGGTCACTGTTTTTAGCTGGAAGATACTTCAGAACTGTTTCGAAATCACTTGGGATTTTATAGCACAGCCTGAGTAAGAGTCCTGAGGCATTGGGTAGCTGGACATTTTTGTGCTGCTATGAAAAATAGAGGGAATTTTCAAAGTAGATTCCAAGAACAACAGTCATGATGGGATGGGTATGGAGCGTTTTCCTAATTTTTTGTATTTTTTCTTCCCATCAATACATATAATACTTTTAAAATAAATAGTTAAAAGACAGATTTGATGAGAAAATAAACTAAGCAATTGAGATTGCATCCTTTTATCCCTAATGGTGTCTAGATGAATGGTAATAACTGTGCTCAGATTGAGTTAAGACTTGCTTAGTTGTAGAATTCTGATGCACTAATTCACCCATGGTGGGGGGGAGTTACATGGTCACTGGAAACTTGTTCTGTGTGAGTCATGTGGTCAAAAATCACACAAATGTGTGTCACAAACCTGTGACAATTTACTTCAGGAAAAAAGGTGTTTCAAGAGCCATTCCTCAAGAAATAAATTCATAGGAGAAACTGCATTTTGTTTCCCCTTGTCATGACAAATTAATTCTTACTGTCTATCTATCCTAGTCTCTCTTTCTGTGGACTATTCTGAATTATACAAAACCCCCCACTCTTCTACTCCTTTTTGTCCCTAGCCAGCATGTCTAGGAGCTGCTTCATTTCTAGTCTTCTCACATTCTCACTGGCTTAATCTTTGCTCAGTGCCCCAGAAAACTATGCTAATCCCCAGTAATTTCATAGCATTTTTCTTTGTGCTGCCTGGCACACCCCAAGTAGAAGCAAATGCAAGGTCATGATTTTACTTGTTTCAGAGTTTCTGGGGATGTATGGAAATAACTTTTTGCACAAAGCACACTGTTATTGTATAATTTGCCATGATGATAATAATATGATTCATCCTTAATTCTTCATCTCAGATGCAGTACATAATTCTTGGGTAATGAAGCATGCACAGTCCCAGGTCGTTACATCACTGTAAAGCCCTATCAGCAAATGGGCAGATATTCCACATGTGCATTATTACATAAATAAATTATCATCTTTATGGTAGGTATTATACTGTCTGGTCTAAACCACACTTTCTTGCTTTAGACTCTGAATGATGCATAGAATAGAATCTCTGGAGATAGAAATGCACCTTATTTATTCCAAACAAGAAACAAACTGGTGGCTCTTCTTGAATATAAAACTGATATCCCTCTAAAGTCTGAAATGCAGAGTAAATCTGAATCTTGCCAAGGACTGTGGAAGCCTACAAGGACACTTGTCTATGTGAGGTCTGAATAACTACCTTAGCTTTATTCTTAGAAACTGTAGCTTAATCTTTTTCCATCAGGCTTTGTCATGACACTTAAATCAGAAAGTCAGTTAACTCACACACTCCAATACACACTCTTCGAGGTATTCAAGTCAGGTTTTCATAAGATTAGGTAGGAGATGCCTGAAGGCAAAGCTCTGCAGGGTCCCAAAGGCACTACAGGGCTGCCACGTGGGAGAAGGACAGCTGTAAAGCTTCCCATGGCTCCCTTCCATCACACCCACCATGCACTGAGTGCATCTCCCCTTTTGCAACTAACTTAATACAGAAATTTCTCTCTCTCATCATTCCTAAAACCTAGCTGTTTTCCTGGTTGCTTTATCCCTATCTACCTGACACTTCCAAGGAGTTTCTAGGTATGGAGGTACATACATGTCTGTATAAAATACACTCATCTTCTTTCTAACAAAATCCATGAGATTCAATGTGATCTGTTGGGTTCATGGGGTTTATGGTGCAGGGTTCCATGAAAAGTGAACTTTAGTTCATGATCTTGCCACAGAGACTAATATTCTTTTCTACAGTACATGCTATGAAATGCTCCATGAAATCTAAGCTGCAAGTCAGTAAGAAAAATTGAGCATAGGAAAAGGCATTACCCATGCATTGCAGTCTGTCTAAAGAGATTATTGAATGCCATGTATGTGGCCATACACAGGATATGTGATTATGAATAGAAAAGAATCCCTGCCTGGCAGATCCATCATCTTTACCTCTCTTATTATTCAGATATATTGCTACAGCCCAGTTAATAAATAAGTCAATACATTAGTTAGTCAGACATAACGAAACCTTGGGGGAAAAAAAGCGTGTCTCTTCTACAGTGATATATATTTGTGAAAAGACCTGGATAGATATGGAAAAAAGGATCATACACTTGTAAAAAAAATTGTGTGGTGTTATATTTCATTTTCCTTTGCTCCTGCTATCAAGTGACCTGTAGACTACCCTCTCTCTCCAGGACAATTAAGCTTCCTGAGCCAGATTTAAAAGCTTCAGAAACTGTTAAAGGAAGCATTTAATGAGCAGAAATCTCATGACAATTCTAATAGGGTTTTAAAAGTGCAAACAAATGTAGCCTAAATTTAAAGATTGCAAACTCAGGTAGATCATGAAGAGTTGTTTTCTTAAATGATCTAATGGAACAATACTTTAAAAAAATCAGAAGAAAGAGATGTAACTGGTAATTAAATCAGAGTAAGAAATTGGGTCACACAGACCATTGTTCTCAGGTTCAGTAAGGATGCTGCTGATCAGCTATTTGAATATATAACTGGAGCATCATAGAACTATTTAGGTTGGAAAAGGCCTTTAAGATCATTGAGTCCAACTGTTAAACCTTCACTGCCAACTCCTCCACCAAGCCTTGTCCCTAAGTAACACATCTACACTAACTAACCCCAGGGGTGGTGACTCAACCACTTCTCTGGGCAGCCTGTTCCAATGTTTTTGGTGAGGAAAGCTTTCTATTTTAATTGTTTTATCCGTAGTTGCCTGGGAAAAGAGACCAACCCCCACCTGGCTACACCCTCCTTTCAGGCATTTCTGGACAGTGATAAGGTCACCCCTGAGCCTCCTTTTCTCCAGGCTGAACCCCCCCAGCTCTCAGCCTCTCCTCACAAGACTTGTGCTCCAGACCCTTCACCAGCTCCATTGCTGGTGCCAGGTGCCATTGGCCTTCTTGGCCACCTGGGCACACCCTGGCTCATGTTCAGCTGTCAGCCAGCACTTCCTGGTACTTTTCTGCTGGGCAGTTTTCCAGCCTGTCATGCTGTCTTGGGTTGGGATCCAAGGGCAGGCACCCAGCACTTTGTCTTGTTGAACCTCATGCAATTGGCTTTGTCCCATGATCCAGCAAGTCCAGATCCCTCTGCAGAGCCTTCCTGCCTTCCTGCAGATCAACACTCCCAGCCAGCCTGGTGTCATTTGTGAGTTGACTGAGGGAACACTCATCCAGATCATTGATAAAGATATCAAACAGGACTGGCCCCAATGCTGAGCCTTGGGGACACCACTGGTGGTTGGCCCTCAGCTGGATTGAGCTGCAGTCACCACCGTCTCTGGATCCAGCCAGTTTTTAACCCAGGGAACAGTTCACCTGTCCAAGCCATGAGCAGCCAGCTTCTCCAGGAGGATGCTGTAGGAAATGGTGTCAAAGATTTTACTTAAGTGCATGTTGATGACATCCACAGCTTTCCTTTCATCCACTAAGTTGGTCACCTTGTCATAGAAGGAGATCAGGTTGGTGAAGCAGGACCTGCCTTTCATAGGACCATGCTGGCTGGGCCTGATGCCCTGGTTGTTCAGATATGCTTGTGATTAAACTCACTCATATAATTATATTAAACTCATAGAATGTACAGTAAATGCTAACTCAGAGAAAACAACATGGCTGTAAATTGTTCCAGGGAAAAAAGTTCTTTTTCCTACAGAAAGTTCTTTTTGCTACAAAAAGGCAAGTCATGCTTTAGGGTGTTGCTTGTAATACCAGTCCCTAGGCCAAATCAGGCTCCACAGTAAATCTCCACTCAGAATTCATTAATGTCTCACAAAGAAGAAAAAAGCCTACATAATGCAGTTAAAATTTAATAGAAGGGCTTAGTGGCAGCAGGTAGCTTAAAACCCTTGTTATTGCAGACTCTCTTGCAGACTGAAGCTTATGTTACTCTTGTTTGTAGTTTTGTGTGTTTGGTTTTGCACTTTTTTTATTTTTGTGCAGAAGCTGAGACCTGACCAGGTTATTCTACTGATATATAACACAGCATTTAACAACTGAACATTACATAGCAGGAGTGATGCCAAACCTAGTGTGTGTTTTCCACAATAAAAATATTTCAGCTGTTTCACCTGCATGGCCTGTCATATTTTGGCTCTGTATGCTGAGCTTTACCTGTTCCAGTGTGGTTTGAAAAACATATCTAGTATAAGAAATGAAACCCCCAAGCTATAGCACATGGCTGGCACAGTGGAACAATATAGTTCCAGACTGTCTCCCTAAAGAAGCTCAGCAGCTGTTGTCAAGATATCATTAATTTATGCAGCAGAAAACACTATTTGAACTCAAACTAGATGTTTATTGATGAGCTCATGCTTGAGCCCTCTTTTCATAAGAGCTGTGGCAAACAGTCTGGGCTCCTTCCATCCAGCTAGTGAAATCCCAGTGTTCTGGTGATGTTCCTTCCATATGTTTTCCTAGTAACCAGAGCACGCCCTTTTCCTATATATGAGACAGGAGTAAACTGAATATGGGGTGGAGCAGATCCATACTTCCTCTCCCTGTCATGAACACAGCATGTAATCCTTAATAAACAATTTTATACTGTCTCTTCAGGGAAAGGGGGAGAGACACAGCCCTGATCCAAGATTTGCTGCCAGCAAATATTCTTCAGGGCATGTTAAGCTCTCATTCAGTCCCATGTAATCCCACTGATTGCTAGGAGGAGCTCTGTCAGTGAGGAATCATGAAGGTTGCTGTTCACCAAACTTCATCATACCATTTTTGCCATAGCTTTTCAGCTCCAGCTACATTTGAACCAGTTGTCTAAGCACTATGGAATTGGCAAGATGAGATTTACAGTCCATTCACTTTTTATTCTGAGGTCAGAAAAGCTGATTCAACTTTCTATGCCTCCTCTTTTTTTCTTATTTCCTTAAGAAGAACAGTCCTTCTAGGAACAATTGGACTTTTGTAGCTGCTCTTTACTCATTGCTTCAGAAGAGACCAGTGCTTGGTTGGACAACAAACATGTAGCTCAAGAGAAGTTCTTAAATCCTGATCTTAAGCCTGTCTGTCCAAGGTTGTTTTCTCAAGTATAGCTCTTGATACCTCGATTGAAGCAATTGCTACAAAACAAAGCAGATTTTTATACTGAGAATACCTGCTTGATTAACTGACAGAGCTGAAATACCTAGAACGGAATAAACAGTCTCTGTTCATTTACCTTGTCCCCAGCAAATGTTTTCACTAGCCTTGTTATGGTCTTTGCCTACATTTTTCATTTAAATTAAAGATTATTTTCCCCCTCTAGTCTGTAATCTAGGTTTATTCCAAGATGGGGGAGTATCTGGGAGATGGAGAGTTCTTTCCCTGTAATTGACTGAAAATAAAAGGGCATTGTTACTAAAGCACTGTGAAAAATCATTAACCCTTAACTTCTGTGAGGAAAGGAGTTACATTTGGTAGCAAAAGAAAAGCAAACAGCACCCCCCCCAACCTCTTTTAGTACTAGAAGCTTCAGTGTGAGTACAGGAAAGAAAGAGGAAGTTGAAGAGATATAGAGAGCAGACTATCCCAGAGGGAACTGAGAGAAAACCTAAGGAAAACGCTTCAGGAGGAAATAGGAACAAAAAACTACAGGAACCTTAGTGCTTTAAGAAATTATTTTCCTGCATGTTGGCACATTTTGTGTAGCAACCAGCAAGAGAAACAGACTACAGCTAAAAAGTGCAGATAAATAGATTATCTCATATAGCACTGTATATATTACATGCAAAACTATCTGTAAATATTTAGATAATGTAAATTCAAATGTTTATGGAGAGATTCTTTTTCTTGTACCTTGTGCACACTGTGAAGAGGGATAGTAACTAACTTCTTGATTATTCAGGCAAGAGGTTGTTTCTTTGCTTAAAAGGGAGTAAAATTGAAGTTCAATTCTGAAATTAAGTTTTATTAATGAACTTATGTATCACCTTGTCAGGGTAAAGCATATTTGAAATCAGTGAGAATATAGACTGTGTTCATTTTGGGACAGTTTTGTACTCTACTAAGGTGAATAAAAATCAAATCTCCTGGAGTTTCTCTCTTTTCTAGGGAAAAGTGCTACCTCAAAAGCGAGAAAGATAGGTGACAGAGCTAAGCAGAACATCCTGCTAAATTATTCAAAAGCTACAACATATGTCTTGCTCTTGGTATGTGCTGTTTGGTATGATCTGCTGTTTCATGTGACTACTTACTTTCCAATATTTGGCTAATTTTTCATAAATCCTGTCAATGTTATTAAGCATCTGTAGTTAGAAGTAAATATTGTCTTTGAATGTCTCGGTACTTACGAGTTCTCTGTAGACCTGTTTTGGAGTTTAGCTGTTTGTCTGCTTGTCACAATGACATGAGAAAATAATGAGCAGAATTAATTTATGTCTTTATGTTCTGGCCTCAGTGGAGTTAGACTAAAAGATGTTTTGGTCGGATGGGTTTCAGATAAGCATTCAGACAGGGTCCTTTGTTTGAACAGCCATAGAAGCTCAGCACAGTGGAACAATGATTTATTTAACTTAGGTAATAATTTGCATGTTTGAGAGATCACAGCTGCTCAAATGCATTCTTCCCTGTTTTGTGATACTTACCTATGTACAGAGGTGCCATTAACACTGAGATTAAAATAAGGCTGTTCAGTTGTGTAGGAGGGCCTCTGGTTGTTGGTACACCTCTAGCTTTGTATTAGAGTACAGCACTACCCATGAGCTGGGGTGTAGTCAAGCTCCACTCCATCAGGCATTCATTTTTTTCCATCAGCATGAAATCGTGAAGCAGAAGAAATCCTTATACATGTTTAAGACCCTTCCCTGAGTGCTTTAGCATGGCACTGTGGCCTGCAGGGTATGAAGAAAGCTGTGCATGTGAGCATGCAGTGTCAGCAGGAGATGGCAGAGGAGTAGAACAGATCCAGGGGGATTTGGTTTGTAGGGGCCCATACTCTGCCCTGACTTACATCTGTGCATCTTCCATTGACTTCAGTGGGCACTTCCTGCAGTTATCTCATCGTGTGGCTGCAGCTTTCAGGTGCAAAAATTCTGCATTCTTCTGGAGCTAAGTAGCATTTACAAGATGCAAAATAGAGGCATAAAACCAGCACGAGGAAGATCTTTCGGTCCATAAGAGAAAAATTAATTTCCATGACTCTGAGATAAACAGAAGCTTCTCTTATCCTTCACAGAAAGTTTATATTTCACTATATTTTCTCCTCCTGTCCTCCCAAAACATAGTCAAAAGCCTGGAACAATACTTCCTCTCTGGTTCAGTGATAAATATCTCATTGTTGAAAAGCAGTGCTAACTCCTTTATGGTACCATTTTTCATGTTCTGATATTTATCTGTCATCACTTTTTGTAACATGGGTGCACAGTTAGTGTATTTTCCTACTGTGTTTTTTTTCTTTAAAATCTATATACTCATCAGACTTTCAGTCCATGCTGAAGGTTCACTTACAATCTTGAAGAGATGGAGAGTGTAAAACTTTGAAAAGTGGAAAAGGTTCGAGGAAACCAAAGTAAAATTAGCCAAAAGTAAAATAATCAAGTACTTCTGTTTACTGATCCATTTCAGTTCCACCCAATTATTTGCTAGTGAGCAAGACTCCAAGGTTTTCTTTTGAATTAGTTTCAGCTGTCCATATTTCAGAGTTTCTGAGGAATCTATAATTAATCTGTAGTAAATAATAGGTCAGAACAAGTTATATGCTCATTTTTGGAATGCAAGTGAAACTAGTTTTAATCCTCAGTTGCAAAGTTTGGATCCCAGGTTCCGTGGGGTTTTGGCGCATTTCCACCAGTGATTTCGTGGCTTTGAGGCCCTTGTGCATGAAAACTGCAGACACTGTCTAATTTTTCTTGTAAATCCTCAAGTTGTGCCCTGGTTAATCCTTATCTATCTCTGATATTTGCATGGATAAGTCTTCAAGAAGTAGACAAGGCTCACATTTGAGCTGTCAGAATGTGCAATGGTGTTCTTTGTTGTTTACTGTCAGCAGCACATTTTGTTGTGACCACTGCTGTGAAATGTTTTTAAAATTGCAGAATAAAGATTACAACACTTGGAGGGGTTTTCCACATTAAAAAAAGGAGAAAGAATAGTCTAATGCATCTTCAAATGATGCTTTTTTTAAACCATCAAGTGTATTGGAAAGAAATGCAATTTCAATTTGGAAGGGAAAACTGTAGAAATATTTACATCAAAATGAGTGGATTCTTATTACAAGTCTAATGACTTTCTGTTGAAAAACTTTGTAAAGACAACAATCTGTACAATATTTAAAAAGAAGTTTTGATTAATTTGGAATGGCGCAGTACTGAGAACACTGAAATTTAATATATGTTTTCAGATCTGTTTGAGGTCTGTAAACCTCAGTCTACTGTTGCAGAGGAAGATTTTCGAAAATTTTGTCCTAATCTGGCATAAGACCAGATCTCAAAAAGTATAATTTTCTTGATAATAAAAATTTTGTTCTTTACCTATTTCTCATATTTACATGCTACAGCAGTTTTGGGAGCACTGTTGCCCATGGGAGGGACTCATGTTGCAGCAATTTTGGGAAGGCTGTGTGCCCATGGGAGGGACTGATGTTGCAGCAGTTTTGGGAGCACTGTTGCCCATGGGAGGGACTCATGTTGCAGCAGTTTGGGGAGCACTGTGTGCCCGTGGGAGGGACTCCTGTTGCAGCAGTTTTGGGAGCGCTGTGTGCCCCTGGGAGGGACTCATGCTACAGCAGTTTGGGGAGCACTGTGTGCCCGTGGGAGGGACTCATGTTGCAGCAGTTTTGGCAGGAGTGCTGCTCGTGGGATGGAGCCCCGCTGGAGGAGTTCACAGAGCTGTCTCCTGTGGGAGGGATGCCGTGGTGAAGCAGGGGAAGGACTCCTCTCGCTGAGCAGCAGGAGAAGCCTCTGGTCATGAACTGACCAAACCCCCATGTCTTGTCTCCTTGCACCGCTGGGGTAGGAGGGAGGAGTGGCAGGATGGCTTTCTTAAGGACTTACTTTACTTCTCATTATCCTGCTCTTTGTCAGTAATAAATTTAACTCATATCCCCAAGTTGAGCCTGTTTTTCCCTTGATGGTATTTGATGAACGATTTCTCCCAGTCTGTATTTCAACCCATGAGCCCTTTGTTAAATTTTCTTTCCCCTGTCCAGAGGGGAGTAAGTGAGCAGCTTTTGGATGCCTGGCATCCAGCCAGCATCAACCCACTACACACTTCCTCAGATATAAACCAGAGTCAGTAAAAAAAGTTTTTCCTCTAACCACTGCCAATTCAATGAAACCAAAGGTTTCATTTCCTGGGAAATGCATCGTTTTCTGACCAATTTTCAGTGGCAATTGTTCAAGTCTCATTACAACCAAATTAAAAGTATTATCTTGCCCTCAGCATTCTGATTATATTAAAATAAAATGCTAATGTTGAAATTAAATGTTTTCAAAAGATTAGGCAAAATGTTATTGAATGCTTTATTTTGCAAATAAATCCTAATTTTTAAACTATTATTCTCAGTTGGAATTAAATAAGGTATTAAAATCTACATTTTCCTGCTAATAAAAACTTTGTTCTTCAGCTGTCTCTCCTACTTAAGTTAACAGCCATGATCTTTGGGTAAACTGAGTTTTCTAGCTCCACACCAGTAGTTCGGTCCGTGAAACATTTGGGATGATATGTCCATTGAATTAATTCTGATGGTATCTGTACCATTTGAGAAATAACGACAAAAAAAAACTTTGAAGGCTACACCTTTAGAAGGAAACACCATTGCCATTTCAGAGACTTCTTTGGAGCAGTAAATATGCAGTGTTTATGAAATGTGGGAGGTGGTGGAATATGCGTCAGATTCCCCAGTTACATATGGTGGAAATAGTCCAGAATTTCCCTTTTGGCATCTTGTGCTATAACTTCTACTTGATTTTCACTTTTTATTCTAGTGCCAACAATATGCCTAAGCAAGTAGAAGTCCGGATGCACGAAAGTCATTTAAATCCAGTGGAGCACAGATCCAGGAACATATGTGTGCAGTTCTGCCAGTCCCTCCACAGGAATCTGCTCCTGACTCTCACAGTGTTTGGTAAGCTACATCTGCTGCTCTGGACACTCTGTGTGTATCTGCATTTGTTCCTGTGGCACCACAAGCTCTGTCTGTGGTCTTCAGCTGTTCCAGCTGAACAGCCAGAGAGTAAATAGGACACCCATGGGCACTGCCTGTGTAGTTCAGGTGAGCAGGGTATTCCTGACACAACACAGAGCAAATCCACACCACTGAGGTATCTGGTTTGGAAAGGAGTGTGATTTAAACCCCAAGGCCAGTCAGGTCAATGTCATCCAGTAGAACTGAATGCGCTACCCTTTTTTTCTCTCAGTGATTTGAAAAAAAAAAAAAAAGAAGACAGAAACTCTTCAAAATTTTCTTTTCTCTCTCAGTTTACACTTCACTGGTTTTAAGGTTTGTCTTGCCTCTCTGTAGCTGTAAGCCAGCGCTCCATGATCTCATCCTGAACATTGCCTCTGGCTTTAGCAGCTTCCAAATACGGAACAGTTTGACATTTTATTGTGGTTCACTGGCTCTTTGCCTGTTTCTTTTTCACTGAAAGCCCAACAGCCATATGCAGCAAACTTGTAGATGTACTCTTGTTATTGTTTGAAAAACCAGCTGCAACTGGTCTTGAGCTACAAATCTCATCTCCATATTTTCAACCTGCAAAACCCCATACTGCTGAAGTGTTTGCCTTGAATCACCTTTTAAAGGTGTACCTGATGCTGTCCAAGAAAAAAAGTTTTAAATATACGTATATTTTTTATTGTATCAAAGAGATACTTCATAGTCATAGTTACTGCGAATCACAACACAAGCTTTGCTCTCAGTTTTTATTACACTTGGGCTTGGCATCAGGAAAAAAGGCTTCCTGGATGTAAACATAAAATACCTGTTCACAAAGATCATGTTATGAAAGTAGACATGGCATTTTTTCCTCTAATCTAAGCTTTAACAGCCTCAATCCTGAGCAGGAGGTTTGTTTTATCACTTTATCCACATAAATGATATTTGTGATTTGAGAACATCAGCACAAGGAGAAGGATGCAGAGCATCGAAAGAAGGAATAAGACATGAGCCCTAAGAATCAAGTTTTCTTCAAAGATATGTGCAGTATTCCACATCATGCAGGTCCTTCCAATACCCACCTACTCCTTTTTTTGTTCTTCCAGGTGTTATCCTGGGTGCAGTGTGTGGGGGTCTCCTTCGTCTAGCAACACCTATTGACCCTGACATCATCATGTTAATAGCCTTCCCGGGAGATATACTTATGAGGATGCTAAAAATGCTGATCCTCCCTTTAATTATCTCCAGTTTAATCACAGGTAAGATCCATTAGCCATAAATACTTTAAGATGCTTTCTACAGATATCGCCTGGTTTGCTTTTTGTGATGTAGGAAGAATAATGATGTGATCCTGCCAGCATTTTGCAGTTGCAGCGGGTATTTCAGAGTAAATTTCTGAGTAACTTGGTTGTCTTTAGTATGTGTATGCTCCAGTGAGTTTATTTCCAAACACGTGCCCACATGCTACCCTCAGAAATTTCTTAATATGCTGTTTGATCTAATTTCTGGATTGGATCTTGCAACTAAAGTGGCATGACACTAGTGAGCCTAGCCTTCTTGAAGGTGTGGTGTCAGCCAGACCATGATCAGTTTGCAGAAGGGCAAAAGATGGTAGAGATCTTCTCTATTTTTCAATGCTTCTTCTGCAATTAGATGGAGTTTTAAATGCTTCTCTTCAAATTATAGGCAGTAGACACTGCATACATAAGAACTAGAGGGAGAAGCATCAGTAATCTGTTTCGTGGTGAGAATATCACAGGGATGAAAGTAGGCACCCATAGGTAGTCATTAAACTTTGAAAATTATAAAGGATTTTGTTTTATAATTATTGAATTGGATATTGAGTGTCCACATGTTTGCTTTTTCTTAAACACCTGCAGGACTGTCTGGATTAGATGCTAAAGCAAGTGGCCGGCTGGGGACAAGAGCCATGGTCTACTACATGTCCACCACTATTATTGCTGCTGTGCTGGGTGTGATTCTGGTTTTAGCCATCCATCCAGGGAATCCAAAACTCAAGAAACAGCTTGGTCAAGGGAAGAAGAATGATGAAGTATCTAGTCTGGATGCCTTCTTGGATTTGATCCGAAACTTGTTCCCTGAAAATCTGGTTCAAGCATGCTTTCAGCAGGTAAGCCTTTCTGCTCCTTGGTAATATTGCTTACATCTTTTACTTGCCAGGGTTGTCTGTAGAGTTAATGTCATTGTTTAGGTTAGTCAGAGAAATGATGATGTGAGGAAAATGATGATGTAAAGTCTTGAGCAGGTAAATTAAAGAACATTATTTATAGCTGCCTTGGTTTATGTTATATTTAAATTCATGATTTTTTAAAATGAAGTTTATTTTAATTTTGTTACTCAGTAAACTTTAATTTTCTCCATGCTCTTCATACAGTATCTATGGTCATGCATGCTGGCTTGGTCTTTCACCCAGGTTGAATTTTAACTTGGCTGCTAGTTACAGAGATGTTGGTTCTGCAATGCCCTGTTTGGAATGTATGTATGATCATAATTCCAGCTCGTTGCCAAAAATGTACCCCAAAACCCAACCTCTCAGAGCCTCTATTGCTGTGTTAGAGTCCAGATGAGGTGGGGATAATAGATCCAAAGGGCTGACCCACCTACAGGTGGCTCCATCTCACCAGCTTTGCAGCATGCTGGGAAGGAAGGATGCTTGCACAACATGTTGCTTGCTCTGTAGGGAGATAATTTTGCCTGAAAGCTTTTCACCAGTTTTTAATCAAAACACCTTGACTTTAGGAGGCAAAATATGCTTAAGCATATTTCTTGTATTAAGCTGCTTTTCCCTCCAACTGAGTTGTTTGTTTGAAAGTAAGGCAGACAGGGTTTTGGGGGGTTGGCTTTTTTTTTTTTTTCTTTTAATGTAACAGGATTTGTAGCCAAACCTGTTCTTAAGTGTTCCTGTGTGAAATAGCATGATAGCTGGTGCTGTAGTTATAGAAAAAGAAAAAAGAAAAGAGAAGAGAAGAGGAGGAAGGGAGAAGAGGCCATGGGAGAGTGGAAGAATGGAGGGTGACCTAAACTGCCAAAAGGGCTTGGATTGCTTCACTTCTTACAGGGACTTCCACATAAAAACATATAATCCTTGGGGATTTAGAGAGAGAACATTCTCAATATTTCCAAATCATCATGGGAATGTCAGTCATGCGGTCAAACTGTTGGTGGCTAAACATCACATGTAATGTGAAATGCATTTTTGCAAAATTGAGTGAGGGAAAGCAGGGTGCTTATGGTTTTGTCTTCCTCTCCCTCATTTGAACTGTGGAAGAGAGGAAAATTCAATTTCTTGTCAGTTGAAAGTGGTCAAATACCTTGACAAAGGGGCAAAAAAAGCAGAAAAAAAGAAGAATTAAGCTACCCGTGTCAGGTTTTTTAAAAAATGTTGGTATTATTTTTTCAGTGTATGTAATACCAATGTTCAGGTTACTTAACTAGTTATGGAACACCAATTTCACCTATTATTTTTAAATTTAGTTAAAAAAAAAAAAAAAGAAGCTTTTTGGCTTTTCAGTATTTGACTTTAGCAGATTCCAGACTAATTTCTAGTGAAAACCTCTGCCACAAAGCCACATTTCATTTGTGAAGTGTGACTAGATGGAACTTCTGTTCCTATTAGCCCTTAACTCCTCTGTAAGGAGTTAGGCTTTGCTTTTCTCTCTCTTTAGGAGGAAAATTACCTGCTTTAATGGTGTCAGCATATATTTTCTCTCCTACATTTATAGAGTCTCTCTCCAGAGACACCCAAGAGTTTCCAGGCAGCCTTAGGAGGAAGAAATGTTTTGCAGTAATCCTGCAAAGAGTGGTTCTGAAGGGTGCACAGCAATGGTGCTGAAGAGTGTGTGGGGAGGTTTTTGTGCCTTCCATTGCCACCAGGCAAAACACAATGCAGAGATTCATGTGCAGCTTTGGAATTCTTCATTTGCAAACTGGACTATGGGCTATCAGGAGATTTCAGTCTCTCCTGAGTTTTAGCGTGGTCCACAAGAAAGTTTAAATTTACAGTGAAAATTGCTATTCCAGCAGAAAAACCATGGGACCATCTGTAAATATGACTATGACTATGACATTTAAATGGTTTTCTAGTCTCAGATGTGGTCAGAATCTAAGCTTTATGTCAGACTTTGCATTTTTAGAGACTGTGGCCTTGTGCAAAGGACTACTGAGGACCTTTGACTTAAGTGACTGTAGTGGAATTTGTGAGTATGAAGAGTCTAATATTTTATAATTTATTTCCATTGCTCAGTTCATACGTTCTGAATACCTCACATGAAAAAGTACTGTATTGACAAAATCCCTCAGATAAAATTTAACTCTGAAAAGAAGTAGGCATGCAAGAATGTTAGGTGGTTTCAGGACAACTGAAGAGTTTCTCATGTAAAACTATGTAGGTTTTCTGTCTATATCCTCCTCTCCATATTTAAGCAGTAGGTTTTAGAAGGAGGATGTAAGTTATTTTAAAACCGTAAGTCTTTAAACCATATGGATCAAACCTGGATCGTCATCCATAGTACTACAATGTCCATGTCAAGAAGAAAGCAGTGCAAATGTTCTTTGAAAAGCTAATGCACAGTTTCTGTTATCTTGCTAAGTGTTTCTAGGGGCAAGGGGAGTAGGGAGCAGGTGGGAAAACATGGCAAGCCAGTCATAGCTTCCAAAACATTTTGCCTGTCCCAGGACCATGAGGAGGTGGAAAAAGGGTCAAGGTGTGAAGTGGGAGGAAAACATCCTTTCTAAAAGCAGCAAATCACAGATCTCTCTTTTCCACTCCCTCCTCCCTTTTTTCCTAGCTGTAACCTCAAGCTCACTTCTCCTCCTACCACACCTTCCCAGCTTTTTTTTTACCCTGCCTTTCATGTGCCAGGAGGGTTCCAAATGCATTCACAAGCTGATGCCTTCTTTTTTTTTTTTTCAAGTGGTTAGATTTGTATCTGGCAGCATTGGTAATTTTCCCGTTATCTGTCCCCCACAATCTCTTAATTAGAGAGCTCAGGGGACTGTGTATATTCCATTTTGAGCTCTTGCAGTCAAGAGCCCAGAAGCTGTAAGAGAAGTGTTGGAAATGTCCTGAATTTTTGATTCAAGTTAACCATCAAACTGGGATGACTTCAGCTGGACAGACCATCCTGAATAACAAGCCTTACTGCAGAGTTTCTGCCATGACTGATCTTAGAGGCACTTGGCTTTTGATGCTAAACAAATTGTATCAGCCTGTAACACACAGTCTGGGAAGCACCCTCTGTGAACTGCCTGGCCAAAGGGACTAACTATCTGTAAAATGTTTCATTGTAGTGATAAAAAACATGAATTTGCCATACTTTTCACACTTAGTGTCATGAGAAAGACCCCCAGTACTTTCTAGCGCTTGAAACTGTTGAAAAATAAACTTAGTTTTGGAAGAAGGATTAAGAGGCTGTGGAATGCATGTCCAATCCTTTAAAAATATAGCTCCCTGGAATTTCAAGTGAAGAATTTTTATTATTAATTCCTTATCTATCATATGGATGCATTTAGTCTATTTGCATTCTCATCCTCCCTTTTTATTGCCTTCAGATCCAAACAGTCACCAAGAAAGTGCTGGTGCCACTACCTGTTGAAGAGCCACCTAATGTCACTGATTCTGCTCTTGCTATGGTGAATGAGACAGCACCACCTGAAGCCCAAATGGTCATTAAGAAGGGACTTGAATTTAAGGATGGCATGAATGTCCTGGGTAAGAAACTTTTCTGTCTGTCAAATATGACTTAACATCATATGTGTGTCACAGCTTTTTGCTGTGGCTAGGTCAATGTTATCTGATCTGGTCTTCAGTGCATGTTTAGTCTCTCCAGATAATCACCAAATGTTATCACCTGCTGGCTTTAGAAAGTCCATTGCTTTCTAAGGTATCACAGGAATCAGCAAGTGAATTGTTCTGGATTGGCAGCTTTGTGGTTATGAATTGCAGGAGTACAGTGGCAAAGCATGTGGGAGGTACTCAAAATATCCTTTCATCCTAGAAGAAGCTGACCTAGGCTAAACTAATGCATATTGGCAAAACGGTATGGGGAGAGCTTCAAGAGCCAGAGCTTCACACACCCCCTGATGGATCTGAGTTGTTTCCAGTAGGTGTCTTGGGTGTGCTGAACTAATTTGGTTTGAGGCAGAGCCTGAAGTGAGAGGTGGAGTGTGAACCACACCACCCAAGAAAAATCCCAGAAAGGCTTGACACATTTCTGAGTCACAACTCCCTCTTCCTTTCATCTTGGCTGCTGACCTTTACCAGCTGCAAATGCCATCATGCCATCTTGTCTGGACAAGCCAGCAAGTGGAGGTGGTAGGAGAACTTTGCCTATCTCCCACCCTTTCCTGAAGCAACTGTTCAGTCTGGGATGGGGGCACACGAGAAGCAAACAGCTTCCACACCACTTCTATTTTCTCTTCTGTGTCTAGAGTCCCTGTTTTGTCATCTGAGAGAGGAGTGCTCCTCCTTCAACTCCTTGCTTTCTGCATGTGGGTGAAGTCAGTCACAGATTAGTTCTCAATTTGCAGCCTCACACCTACACTCAAAGGTGCTCTGTGACAGCAGGTCCACAAGGCTGAGGCTGACACCTCTCTGTCTATAGATGCTGTCCTCAAAGTGGGACAGTATTTTGGGGTACCTGATCCCCTGCTTTTTCTCACCACTGGCCATAACCTTTGAAATGGCCTCTTACAGCTGCTGAACAGCTCTTGCTGACACAGTGGCTTCTGTGCCTGCAGACCTTCCTGAGCTATTGGTGAGTTGGTTGGCTGCTTAGCTATAGGGGAGATGATAGCATCTATAGGCTGGTCTTTTTGTGAAGCAGCTTGCTCTACAAGGGCCCTGTATCCTGCCTGCCTTCATGGCTCTTGTTCCATTCAGCATCTGTGGGCAGAGGAGCCACTTTCAGAGCTGCAAGTTGGCATTTTGCACCAGGCATGAGGCAGCAGCTCGCTCCCAATGCTGCTTACCCCCACCTGTTTTTTTGTCCCCTGGAATTCTGCTTATGCACTAAAATGAAACAGTTGTTCTGATGTGAGAGATGCATTACATTTAATGCTGGGCTTTCTTTTTACAGGCTCTGTTATGGATAAGAAAAGATCTAGAAGGCTGAATACAATTCCTACAGAAAAGAAATACACATTTAGCTGGGGAATTTGCTGTGGTGTTTTGACCAATAACTCTCAAATGTTCTTGAGTTTTTGGGGTTGGTTTGGTGTGGGTTTGATTTTGAATGAAGAAATGAAAATGTAGGAATTGCCCTCCAGTTTGGATAAGCTGTACAAGCCAGGCAGATTCCTGTAAATAGGAACCAATCTGGCTCTCATGACTAACGTAACAGCTCATTTGGAATTAATGAACAAAACTACCTATTAACTTTTTCTAATGCAGATTCTGAATTCCAGGAAGTAACTTGGTCTTTGAAAAGCTTTTCATCATTTCTCTCCGCTCTGCAGCACACAAACATATGCTTCACTTCCCTATTCAACTGACTCAACAAAGATAGCTTGGTTCTAAAGAATGACTTTGTATCCAGGAAATTGGATTAAAAAAAAAAGAAGAAAAAAAATCTGGTTGCTAAACTCAGTGTGAGGACATGGGACAGCCTGTCTTTTCCCAGGGTATTGGCAGCTCATAATCCCTTATCTTGAATGTTTTTGTGTCCCAATAAGTTTTTCCATAGGAATTTCCCAGATGAGTTTACACATTTGTTAAATTCTGGACTCATATGATAACTGAAAATTTAGCCTCAAAGAATGGCTGAAGATTCAAACCATCTGTCAGTATCAGTTAATAATCCAACTCTGGACACTGAAAATTTCTGGATGCATTGAAGAAACAGCTCCAAAGTAATCCGTGACAGATGCAACAGTTGTTTTTTTCACACTGATAGTCCAATACTCCAGATATTCACATCTTAGAATTTACATTTAGGAGCCAAATGTTACCCATATTGAATGCTACGATTTTGTATCCACTGACAGCCTTTTCAGTGGGGTTAATCTGCTTACTGGGAGTTCTGTGGTTGAGTGCAATATCCACCTTCTCCTCCCACCTCTACCTTCTTCATTCAATGGGAATACTCCTGGCCTACAAAAGTTCTAGAGCTACTTTTGCTTTTCCCTGCACTCCAGGACTGATAAGTATGTAAAGGCACTTTTGTAAAGCCTGAGAAAATTCCTCTTGGTTTCTACCAACTGTTCTAACAACAGAGTTACAGTGCAGCACTGTGTTACCTTTCCCATTTGCCAGGGCTCCTGAGGTTTCTGATAGCTGAATGGCACTGAGAAGATTACTGTGTATGTACTTTTTGATGATCAGATCAATGCAGGGGAAAAAACCCAACAAAACCATAGTTGGGTTATGAAATCAGAATTTAGTAGAACATGGAAGAATCAAAGATTTTCTAGATTTGATCATGGTAGTTGAGCATGAGTACATATTAAAAAGTCCCAAGCTATGTGTAATACCCCTGAAATGCTGAGCAATGTGCTCTAGGATAGCCCTGCTTGACCAGGGAGGTTGGACCAGATGACCCACTGTGGTCCCTTCCAAAGTTACCTCAACTGTGATTCTATGCTTCTGTGAAATCTGGATTTGCAGGTAGCATCATTGACTAGGTGCAACGACTTCCTAAAAGCCTTCTTTTTGTCTTGCAATTTTTCCCAATAGGTTTGATAGGATTCTTTATTGCTTTTGGCATTGCTATGGGGAAAATGGGAGAACAGGCCAAGATGATGGTGGATTTCTTCAACATCCTGAATGAGATTGTAATGAAGTTAGTAACCATGATCATGTGGTAAGTTTGTAGTTCTAACTCACGGAACTAAAAAGTCATTTTAAAAAGCCCTTATAAAACCGTAATATAGTGATGCCAGTTTGTTAGTAAACAGTGTAAATAAATAGTTGACTTTCTAAAGCCTTGACAGGTATATTAGAACCAGAGTAGCATTATTTCTATTTGGTGACGATTATTTAGGACCCAGTTGGAATAATTTCTGAAGAGATTCTGTTCTTTGTGTGCTGAAATACAATACATGCATGTACCAGCAAAGGCCTTCAAATGCCACATTGACTATGGAAGTTCATTATATAGGAGAACACCTAAGCAAGCAAGAGTGGCCCACATAAAAACATCCCAATCTTCCTGGGAGGTTAGCATAATCCCAGAATATTACCTAGGAGGTATAATTACAAAAAAAAAAGCCTGCAGACACACTTTATTCACGGTCTTCTTTACTAAAAATACCTTACCATCAAATAAAATTCCAGTAGTTTTCAGTGATGTGTAATCCTCTCGTGCATAGTTTCTGCTGAATTGTCTTACAGCCTTGCTGCAATGGGGTCACTGGAAGAGATCTGCCCTGTTTTTGAAGTATACCCCTTTGTGTTAATGGGACCTCACTTGCCTATAAGGAAGTGACTTCACCCAATTAAGTCTGAGTCCTTGTTTACACTTCTGAGAGGGGACTCTCTCTCTTATTTTTTTCTTTCCTTGAAGTATTTCTTCTGAGTGCTTCCCCAGGGCTATTTGTATGCCAAGCATGGCCATCTCACATAAATCCAGTTTTCCAGGGCCTAAAAATGCATTGCTGTGTTTGACATTGTGCCACTGTGTTCCCTAGGAGTTTGAGAGCAGAAACAGCCAGTCCAACAGAACATATCATGGCTCATTGCTGCCTGGGATTCCCTGGTGTCCCTGGGAGTGATTCCTTGAGTTATAAGGCTGCCCTCTTGTCTAGAGCTCCGTGGGCACAGTGTCTAGGAAAGGAAGCAGGGTGCCTGGAGTGTGAGTCATCAGCACCATCAGTGTTTCAGAGGGACACTGTTAGGCAAGAGGGATGCAGACAGAACCAACAGTGTGGAAATGTGCAGAATAACAGAAAGAACTTGAAGCAATGACCTTGCATTCCTGTTATGCTTCTGCTTTTCTGTAGATAACCAAAGTTTTTTTTATTCACAAAACTTTCAATATTTACTCGATCTCCACTCAATGGAGAGATGGTGACTATACTACCATAACCCTCCAGGAGCTAGAATTTACTCTTACTTAGCACCATTTGCTAGACATAATACCCTGCCTACAATATAAATGTTCTCTAGTAGTCAGTGTTGCAACAGCAGGAAATCTTTCAACTTTCAAGAAATTCACTGTAAATATTTATTTTTATTGATGTGCCTTTTATTTCTCTTATGAAAAAAGGAAATTCATGTTGGGAATTCCTTTGGCTCATCTCTGTTTGGAACTTTTAAGGATTTGTTAAGGCCAGAAGTAAAGGGGGTTTAGTGTGTGTTTATAAAGAAAAATGCACTTCCTTGTGCAGAGTTACATTTTGTTTGGTTTATGCTTGCTCAGCATAGACATGTGTAACTCCCATGGCACCAACAGACTCTCAGGAGCACAGCATTGCTACACAAGCGTAAAACAAAACAGACATCTGGCTCTGGCACCATGTAACTCTCTGTAAGAAATGTATTTTGTCAAGTACATTGAAGCATGGCATTTTATAATAACTGGTATAACAGCTGGCCTTGCATTTGAAGTGATTGAAGGCTTTCCAGGCTTGGGTACATTGCTTGAGAGGCCAGGAGATATTCCAACAAAAAGCCAGGAAGCACTTCTATTCTGAAAGTCAGTTTTCTTTGTATTGTTTTAATGATTGAGGAGGCAAAACCCTCCCTAAGTGGCAAAAGTACGTTATTAATGAAGAATCCATTAATCCAATAAATTAAAAAGCATTTGCCTGAAAGAACATAGTGGAAACATTTTCAGCCTTCAAGATATAAACAGTTCATTTCAACAAATAGTTTAACTGAAGTAAATAATGCAACCCCCTGAAACCAGATAAACAATGGGTTGTAAAAGTTACATTTTATGAACAAATCTACACCATTCTTTATAATGATACAAGCCTACATTATCATATATGATATAATGATACAAGTGTAACATTATCATATTCTTGTGCAATGTTATTTCAGGATTGAAAACTACTCAGGAAAGGCATATCCCATTTGATAGGATGGAAAATGAAGTAGATGGGGAATTTGCTGGAGGTGGCCATTATTTTAAAAAAGGATGTGAAAACTATCCCTTGAATTTCCATCAATTCTTGACGTGCACCTCAGTGTTGAGCCTGAGAGCTCCCTACCCTTCTCCATCTCCAAAATACTCTGTATTTTGTTCAGCACAGTTTTTATGACTGCACTGCCAAGGCTAGTTCTGTCTATGCTTGTTTTCTTTCTCCAGGTATTCCCCGCTGGGTATTGCTTGCCTCATCTGTGGAAAAATCATTGCAATCAAGGACTTAGAAGTAGTTGCTAGACAACTTGGCATGTACATGGTCACTGTGATTGTGGGTCTTGTCATCCATGGAGGGATCTTCCTGCCTCTGCTCTACTTTGTGATAACAAGGAAAAGCCCGTTTTCATTCCTTGCTGGGATTTTCCAGGCATGGATCACAGCACTAGGCACAGCTTCCAGGTACACCTGAGAAATACCAGTGTGCTTTAATTTTTAGCAGATTATTACCTGCTGTTTAGACAGGGTACATCTGCTGTTCTAACCTTCACTACAAAATCATTTTATGCCATTGAATGGAAACTGTTTTTAATACAGCCATGTTTAAGTAAATTGAAATACCACTTGCCTTCAGGATTCTCTAGAAAGGCTGTATAGCCACCTGCAGACATCTGGGAGACCTACTTTTTTGTTTTCTTTTTTGCCATTTGCCTAATCACTTGTTCAAATTGTTTCTATTCTGTGCTGGTTTTATCAACTAGGGAAAAGTGATAATTCTGTTTATTTTGAGACCATGTTAAGACCAGTCTGCATTCAAGAAAGAAAAAACAAACATTGCTAGGTTTTACAAAAGAAAGGAAAAAACCTCTCAGTTTGTATTTTAATCAATTTTGGCAAAATAATTGGACTTCAATGAAAAACTGAGCATTTTAGACTTGTTAATGCACAGAACAGACTCAGAAGAGTCTGTAACACAGCTCTCAGTAATAAATTTTTAAAAATCAAGAATTGTTGTTTTGCATTGGGGTAGTCACTAGATCTTGAACTGAAAATGTTTTTCAGGTAAATACCATATTTTAAAGTGTTTTCCTTCAATAAATATTTTATTTCTGAAGAAAATTTCCTGTTTAATTAAAAAGGTGAAAACAAAAATCCCTAGCTCAAAATAGACCACCAGAAAACTGAGCATTATTGATTTGAAGAATGCCTTGAAAGAACTGTAATTCAGCTGTCTCTTTGGGTCTACCCAAACCACTCTGCTGAACAACTTCTCCCTTGATGAACAAGAGTCTCTGGGGGACCTTCCTGATGTGCATAAATATCTGATGGGACATGCTGTTGAGAAGATGATGTCCATTTTCAGTGGTGCCCAGTGACTGGAAAACAGGGAGTGGGCACAAGCTGAACACAAGAAAACTCTTTTGGCTGTGATTTCCTGCCACAGTGCATGAATGCTGGCACAGGTTACCCAGAGAAGCTGTGGAGTCTCCATCCCATTGTTAGAAATGCCTCTGTCTGAATTAAGGGGCAAACAAGACCATATGCCAAAGTCAATAATATGGATTTTATTTAATAGTAAATGTGAGAGAGAGGGAAGGGAAGGGAAGGGAAGGGAAGGGAAGGGAA
>VWZS01008940.1:1185120-1356137 GCA_013397075.1 Rhabdornis inornatus
CTGGCCTTGGACATTTCCAGGGATCCAGGGGCAGCTCCTCTGGGAATTCCATCCCAGCCCCTCCCCACCATGCACGAGGCGATTCAGTGCTTCCATCACCTCTGTATTCCTGTTTTCCTTTGTATCCCTGCATTCCTTATCCTGGAAAGCCCAGGACTGGCCCCAGATGAGGTGCAGCCCTGGCAGTGCTAAGGGAAGGGAAGGGAAGGGAAGGGAAGGGAAGGGAAGGATCCCCATCCCATTGATGCTGTCCATCAGGTCTTCTTGGTGGTGAGGGTCCCCCAAAAAACATAGAATCCAATGGATTAATATAGGTTCAGGCCAGGTGGGGAAGCCCAGGTACTTCCCCAGGGAGGGAGGCAGTTTGACAGTCTCTTACAGCAGACTCTAGGTCTGTTGCATCATGTGCGATGATGTGGTGCAAGACCTCAGCAACGAGTCTGAAAAATTCATCCAGGCACTCTCAAGCTCTCTTCCTACATCAAGTCATGTTCATGTCTTGGCCTCAGTCCCACTTCCAACTAAATGCAGGCCTAATTTTAAAATTGTCTAAAAAAGGCTTAAATCACAGCAGAAAGTGGAAGTAGAAAATGTAAACAATGGTATTAGAATTTCTGATTTTTGCTCCCTTAAGTGTATGTGTTATATTGATTTTAATTATGTCTTCTTTATGTTTTTTGCTTTCTCTCCCTAGTGCTGGAACATTACCCGTCACATTCCGGTGTCTTGAAGAAAATCTCGGCATTGATAAGCGTGTAACAAGGTTCGTTCTTCCTGTTGGAGCAACTATTAACATGGATGGAACTGCCCTTTATGAAGCTGTGGCTGCCATCTTCATAGCACAGATGAATGGAATTGACCTGGATGGAGGCCAGATAGTTACTGTGAGGTCAGTTCAAAAGAGTCCTTTGTTTCTACAGACTGTAAAATGTGAATGCTTTGGGCCGGATGTCTGAATTGTCTCAGTTGGATTCAGTAAGATATCCATGGATTTCTAATAATGATATACAAATGAATGTTTTACATAGAGGTCCTGGTTATCTGGTGATGTGTTTTCTGTCATTTGCAGCCTTAGTGTGCTGGTGGTGTTTTACAATTCTGCAGCTGACAATTGTCATGGTTTAACCTCGGGCAGACCCAGACCCCACACAGCCTCTTGCTCACTCCCTCACCAGTGGGGTGGGGGAGAGAATCACAAGGGTGAAAGAAAACTCATGGGTTGAGATAGCAGTAGTTCAGTAGGGAAAGCAGAAGCAGTGCACACAAGCAAAGCAATCCAAGAAGTCAATCCATTGCCTCCCACGGGTGGGAAGGTGCTCAGCCATCCCCAGGAGAGCAGGGGAACCACCTGTGACAGTCACTTGGGAAGACAAAGGACGTCACTCCAAACCCCCTTTTCTCCTTCTTCCTCCCACTTTGTGCACTGATGACATCATGTGGTGTGCAATATCCCTTTGGTCAGTTGGGGTCACCTGTCCCAGCTGTGTCTCCTCCCATGCACCCCCAGTTCCCTCACCACTGTGGCTTTACAAGAAGCAGAAAAGGTCTTGGCTTTGTGTGAGTCCTGCTCAGAATAACAAAAACATCTCTGTATTACCAGACCTGTGTTCAGCACAAATCCAAAACACAGCCCCATACCAGCCACTGTCAAGGAAATTACCTCTACTCCAGCCAAAACCAGCACACAAAACAATGTCAATTGTAGGATAAAGCATTCTCTGTCCAATGAAATGCCTTTTTTTTTTTTTTTTTAGTTTAGGGTATGCTAAACTCATATATGGACCATTAACTTTCTAGAATATATCTGTTTGTATGCACTAGAAGAAATAAGTATATCTAAAAAATCTTTCCATGTATTTATATTTGCCTGTACTTTTTCTGTGACTTTTGTGAGCAGGAAAAAACTAATGAACTGAGAACAGCCCATCCTGAGGGCGAGATTGTCTGTGGCATGGTCTGGATACTCCCAGCCCTTTTATCTCTAACCCAACAAATATTAACTGTAGTCTTTTCATATCAAATTGTCTTATCCAGAACAAAGCTGAGCATCTTTAAGGACAAAAGAAAGTATCCATTTAAAAAGGATAAGAGTGACTGAAGACTGTTTACTGTAAGGGAGTTTTAACTTGATGAAGACAGCAGGTCTAACATTTTGAATAGTTAAAATGGAAACCACAAGTGAAGGCTGCCAAGCTTGTCTTCTTCCTGTCGTTTTCACCTACACAGTTTTCTTTTATTAAACCTTTTTAACACTAAAGAAACTCCTGCAAAGGGATGTCTAATTCTATGTTTCTTGCCCAGCTATACTAGTTCCACATTTTCCATTTGTTTGCTTCCTGCCCTCACTCCTGAAATAGTAAAGCCAAGTTTGTAAAAGGTTTTCAGGGCTGCTTCTAATGAAGGCAGATGCTAGGCCTGCATGATCCATATTTGTTCCTAAAACTGAAAACAGTAATTTCAGAGATGCCATATATTAAACTAAATTGAGACCAGGGAAATTCAAATCAGGAATCTGCTGTTGTCCAGGAGATTTGGAAGGCTTGAACCTGAGTTACTCCTGTTCCTCTGAGGGATTGACTAATTAGCTCCTCCTGATCTCACCATTTCAAGGCTGGTGTATTCAGCTTTGTGACAGACATTTACAAAGCAGGGAGCAACTTTGGTCGATTTATAAAGCCACTGGTTTTCCTCTTCATGAGCTCTTGCTACAGCAATATGACAAGAACTATCTCTTGAGATGACAATACAAATGAAGGAAAGGTTATTAGGTTTTGTCTAGTATATGCACTTTTTGATACTGAGAATATTCAAATGACCCAGACATAACCTCATAAAGACTTAATTAACCTCTGGCTAGCCTTAGTTACTTCATACTGGTAATTTAATTCCTCTGATTTTCTGTATTCTTTGGGAAAGGGTCATCTTAGTAGCTAAGACAGGTTCTGCTTAGGTCTGAACTGGGCTAGCTTTATTCCCCTCCAGGTCTGTAAGAATTGCTGTGGGAAGGTGGGCAGGAGCATTTCCTCACAGAGCTTGGAAGGAATTCCGTACCAGTTTCGGCTGGAGGTGCCTGAGGATCTGGCACCACGTGCAAAGCCTGACAGCAGAGCGAGCATCCTGCCTGCACAGCTGCTGGACCTATCTGGGTGTTTAGTAAGCCAGGCTGCACTCTAACCCAGACACCTGACAAGCACACTGCAGCCTGGCTCAGACCCAGCCAAACAGCATCTGGCAGCTCTAAATCAGGCTAACATCCTCACAGATGAGTTCTGGGGCTAATGGGCAAGTATTTCCTGTAGAGTCTGTTCTCCCCTACTTCTGTATTGGAAGCACTTTCAGATTTGTTGGGTGCGAGTGGTGGGGTGAGCCCCAGTCCCTCCAAGAAACCCAAAGAAAATGTCACCTGCCATGTCTAGGAGGGGATTTTTTTCCTGGGCAGCCCAGTTGTGGAGCTTTTCTCTGCCCTGACTGGCTGCCAGATGAAGTCCCCCCGGAGACAGAGCGTCCCTCCATTTTCTGCCTCCCTCACACCTGGCATGTGTTAGGGCTTTCAACATGTGTACAGCCCCTATAGTAGTTTTTCACCTCATGTATAGCTTATGTTGAGGCATAAATGAAAATCAAATTGGTCCCTCTCACCTGCTTTCCTTTTTATTTACCCTGCTCCTCTCCCTCTGCTTCTCCCTCTCCTCCTTCTCTTCCCTGTTTTTCTCCCCTTGATTTGCCCTCTGACAAATTTATTTTCCATTCTTTATAGGACTGCTCAATGATGTTGATATTTGTTATGGTCTGTGTTGTATTTTTAAACATTTGAAGCTCAGACATTCACTCTACTGATCTTCATCAAAATAT
Source organism: Rhabdornis inornatus (assembly GCA_013397075.1). Taxonomy (NCBI): domain Eukaryota; kingdom Metazoa; phylum Chordata; class Aves; order Passeriformes; family Rhabdornithidae; genus Rhabdornis; species Rhabdornis inornatus. The sequence continues at coordinate 1,188,973 of VWZS01008940.1, forward strand.
AAACACAGGTTTGGATTTATGAGACAATCAGATCAATTTTACTTTTTCATCTAGGGTGATATGTGTCTAGGCTTGGTACACCACTGGCTTTTATTTTGGGAGTTTTGGATACCAGACTTCTATTCTTCTGTATTCAATAATAACTGCTTTCTCTCATCCTTTAACTCACAATTCAGTCTTCAGGTAACATAAATAAACAGAAATTAATCACCCTGAAAATTCAACCTGCAGTCACCAAACTTTGGCATGTCTGGATGTTCAAAACTCAGGATTCAGAACCCTGGATGAGTTTCTCGAGTTTAGAAAATGCCACAACACAGATTTGGATGCCATAACTAGCTTACCTAGTTAACCTAGGTAAGCTAGCTTACTAGACAACCCTCTTCCAACTCTTGGAACAAACCCCATAGATCTGGCCTCCCCTAATAAATATTTCTAGAGAAACACAAGAGTGAAAAATATGACCTGAGCTTACCTTGATTTATCATATAGTTGTGTTATATGGGAAGAACACATTAAAAATATGACCTTCCTAATGGTCACACGAGTATGCAAGTAAAGGGTGTGTTCTCTTCCTGCTACTCCTATTTGATTTTTGTTTTTTGCAGTTTGACTGCCACCCTTGCAAGTGTTGGAGCTGCCAGCATTCCCAGCGCAGGACTTGTCACTATGCTGCTGATCCTGACTGCAGTGGGTCTCCCTACCCAGGACATCAGTTTGCTTGTTGCTGTTGACTGGCTTTTGTAAGTTGTGCTGACTCTGCTGCTCGGGGCAGAAAAGGTGGTGAAGTAATGCTTGTCCACAGTGCTTTACAGCCGGTGGTCTTAAAGAGCTTTAAGTCTCTCCTCTAATCAGTGAAGTAGGAGACAAAGCAGCTTCTCAGCTGTTACAAACTGTTAGAGAGCTACTGAAATCTGTTTCCATGAGCCAAGGGTCTTCTTGGCACACTTGTAAGCTCACACTTCTATATTATCTTCTTCCTAATGATGCCTTTCCATCACTCAAGAGCAGTTTTCTAATCTTTGCTTTCATATTTCCATTTATTATAGTTCTGGTCTAAAACGAAGGATGAACACTGAAAATGCAAGTTCCATCGGGATGTTGCCAGCAAGTTATAGAGTGATTTGGGCATTTGTAGTATCAAATGTTTTATACTTGTAGGGGAAGGTCGATTTCTTTTTGTACATAAGAAAATAAAATACCTTTAAAAAGAGCCTGTTCCAGGGCAGGATAAAGACCAAACACAAATAAGAATGAAAACTGAAATAAAGAAGGTAATTCCCTAGTTTCATTTTACTTGCAGATCATTTAAACTATAAAGAATGGCTTTCATTTCCAAGAACTTGTGATCAAAGTCCTCCAGTGCCATTGCAGGTCCTCCAGCAAGAAACAGCTAACCCACATATTGTTTTCTGAGGCTATTGGTCTCCAGCACTTAAACACAGAAGCTGTAAATACAGACAAGGGTATGCCAGACCACGTCCTTTCTCTTGCTGTCATTTGACAGCTGGGATATCCTTCTGTCATCTGTGCAGAGCTGAAAGGGACTCAGTAGCCCTTAAGTTGTACTGGACTCTAGAGACACTTTCATATTGTCCTGTACTGCTGCAGCACAGTATATTCTGGTCTATTCTGGTCTATTCTGGTCTATTCTGGTCTATTCTGGTCTATTCTGGTCTATTCTGCTCAACAGCCTGCTCTCCCCTGATATCCTTTCAAGTAGTAAAGACATTTCTTTTTGTTGTTCCAGCTGTGGTGCCCAGAAAGGGAGACATAAATATAACTGTACTATTTGTGTGTTTTCTCCTAGACCAGCAGCCTCAGCTGCCTGCTTCTGGTAGCTTTCATTTCCAGATACACAACTAAAATTATGCAAGAAGAAATAGCAGAGTTGAGAATGTACATGAGCAGATAAAATGGAAGTTCAATTTTCTGTCATTATCTTTTGGATTATTGAGAAGAATTCAAGAATTTAATCAATCCTCTGACATGTACTTTGGGTCTGCTGGCATGGCATATCTGTCTCTAAGAATTCTGCTAAGAAGCTCTGATTTCCGCTTCAGGGAAGAGAAAAAGAGGAATTTACAGCTTGAGGAGGCAAAGGGAAAATTTGACTTCTATGATTTATATGTAACTGAATTTCATGATATCATTATACAGAATGGTGAAATGAGAAGGTACAGCAGGCATAGGGAAGGATGTGATATTCAGTGGGTTTATTATGTTTATGATGTCATAGTTGAAAACAGGAAAGTGGTATAGGAATCTGCAGCTGGAAGAAGGAGAGAAAAAATATATAAAAAATATATTTTAAATATCTGTTTTTCTTGGCTCTCCAAGTTAGGCAAATAGGCAGGTTTCTGCAGCTGGTAAGAGGATGTACAAAAGAAGCCTGTGGTTTGTTTGGGTTTTTTTAGGGAAATGTATTTTTACAATATTCCTGTGGACTGAGAAGCTCTGCCTACACTAGCAAGCCTCAGAGCTGTAAGTTTATCAGCACTTCTGATCCACTAGTGGGTGTTGCATTTCAGCAGCATTGTCCCCACTGGCTAATCCAACCTTGCTTAAGAAATAAAATCTTCTGTAGTGTGGAGCTGTAGCCATGATGACTGTAGGAAGAGGAAGGATGGGAAGTCCAAAAGAAATGCTTCAAGGTGTCTTTCCAAAATAAATGGAAGGCAAGAGCACTTTCAGCCCCAACAGCTGGGTTTGGATCCTCATGGCCTCCCGATAGCAGTGCCAGTGCAGCGTGATTCAGCACTGAGAGGTAAAAGGAAAAGAGATAAAAGAAGAGGTGAAAATCTCTATGTCATGCCACTGTACTTATTAATCTATGTTCAACAACTAATAGTTTCATTTTCCATCTTCCAGTGGCTGTGTTGTGGTAGCCACAATGATCTAATGAGCTATGAAAAACGATGCTGCTGATATTGCTGTGTTAAGACAAGGCCAACTTCTGAGCAGGCTTTTGCACACACAAACCAGATCTAAAGAATATCTGAAATGAAATGTCATAAAAACACATTTTCTTTACTTATAAACATTAAATAATGTTACAGCAGTATTTCTAACAGAATGTAGAAAGGAAAGTTAATAAAGTATTTAAGACCCAATTCCAGTCACTTTTCTGGAACCCATGAGTAAATGCAATCAGCCAGGTAGAAATACTTGGAGCAGCCCTTCAATAACATTTCAATTTCAGATAAAAAAAGCTTTTAAAAATATTCTACTCTATGAGTTTTTCATTATTTTTGATAAAAACAAATATCAGAACATCAGCTGATTTTACAGTACTACCACCATCTGAAACTGTGGTCTTACCAAAACCAGTTTTGCATGATGTGGTCATTGTGTAATACAAAGATCACTTTATGTCAAATCCTTCAACTTGGCACTCTTTCTCCTTCAAGCTGAAGCAGAAAGGATTCCATACCAATTTTTTCTCAAGCCTCTCTAGTATCTGTTGGGTTGTTCAATCTTTCTACCTCCCATGCACACATAGCCAGTGTAAGCTCTTTCAGGATTTCACAACTGTTACAGTCTCTTTTACAGTTTAAAACCAAGCACAACACAGCAGTGACATTTAATAGGACAGTAATGATATGCCAACAGATGGAATAAAATGGGCTTATTTTGCTTGAGCCACAAACTGGGTACTCTCCAGATGTGAGCTGACAAGCTTAGCAAATATCCGTGGTACCAGATTAGTGGTATTTTGCAGCAAAGAGAGAGGAATTAGGGAAAATGAGCTTGGGCAGCTGATCTGGTACTTAAACCTTCATTCAGTAACTCAGAAAAAGATTGCTTCAGTTATGACTCTGGGTCTGAATATTCTGACTGATCTAAGCCTTGTCTTAGATCTAGATTCAGAATATTCAGACCCAGTTGAAGTCTGGATGTTATGGACAGGGTCTAGACTGCAACTTTCCTATATTTGTCTTGTTCACACCATCCCACTTGCCTGAAATTAATTGGTTGGTTGGTTTTAACAAAAAAGTACAATTGTCTGTGTTCTTCATAGGGTGTTCTTTGCCCCAAAAGAGGTCAGTGGCACTTTGCTGTTGATTCCTGACAGCTGAGACTTTGCTGTTTGTGTTGTAAGGAGCTTCCTGGTTTCCTTCAGATGGCGCAGTGTAACACACTGTGCATCACTGTGCAGTTTGTGTTGCTGAATCTCTCAGCTAGTGCTACGTGTGCATGAGATGGAGCATCTCCTCAAATGACCCTTTCAGAATTTGAATTCTGCCTCAATTATATTTATGTATTCTCTCCACCTTGGTTTTTTTGGCATCCTACTATCTCTCTGTCATCTGGCATCAGTGAATCCTTTCAAAATTTAATACCACTCATGCAAAAAAATTAAGTAGGTATTCTTTTTGTAGAGTTGTATTGCCAGGTTCAGTGCATTTAATGGTCTTAATTAAAAATCACACCAGAAAGTCTTATTTTCCTATTCTACCACTCTGACCAGGTTTAAAATAGTCTTCACAGGCATTGAATGAGAACTGTATAAAGCATTTAATTTGTGTGAATCAAAACTGGAAGGACGTTTTCTTCCTATAGGTTGTTGGTTTGTTTCTAGGGGGAGTTACTGTAGAGGTTTTTTCCCTTCTGGGTATTCTTTTGAAGCCAAAAAAAAAAAAATTAACTGCTTTAGCAAAATATTACACCACAAAGTCTGTAAATATGTAAGCATGATAATGTTGAAAGGGAGAGGAGAAACTTGAATGGGACTATGATTCCAGACCTGAGAAAGGCAGATTTACCGATGTGCAGAGCAAAGATGTTAAAATGGGCTCAAAAGTTTATATGGTCATGAATAAGCATGAATAATGAATGTTTATCAGTTGGGATTTTATTTATTTAGATGTTTTCTTCTCGGTGTTCTACAGAAAAAGGAGATTTCACACAAATCTAGTACTAGAAATACTAGAAAGGTTGTTTTGAAATTAGTCACTGTCTTGGGGAATGAGCTTACATACTAGCTTTTGTCACTTGGCAAATGTCCACACTGTTCAACCTGGCCATTTTGTGTAAATGAATCTTCATGAATATACTTCTGAGAATTAATCAGTGTAATCACTTCTCTGACCTATTTGGCAGAGCTAGACTCGGTTGCTTTCAGTCAGTTTAATTTGCAACCCTCTTGGCCAGAAGGTTTTTAGGAGTTTTATGTTTAGTGCAGATATGCAGAGGCAAATGAGATTTTAAATGATTTTAACATGTGTGCTGCAGCAGGAAAGATAGCACAGACCCAGCTCCCAGGTTTTGTGGAATTTTGGTCAGGTTTGGGGCAGAATTCTGAAGTCAGGGAAAATCCACAACTGTGACTTCACTGTTGACAGATAGAGCCACACTAAAGACAAGACAGGAGAAGGGTGGCGTGTCTGTTTAATGGCATTCTGTCCAGAAAGTGCCAACAAACATATTTCTTTGTAATGAATCATGTTAGCCTTGGTTGGCACCCTGCTACAACAAGGGGCGTTCGTTGGTGAAATGCTGTCACAGGCTCATAATTTTGTAGGCCATGACCTATATTTGGGTTGCTCATATGCCAAGCTCTGGCACACGTAGTGTGAGCGGGCATGCTGCCACACCAACAGATGGCCCTCTGGAAAGATGGTGCCAGGAGGGGAGCTTCAATAGCCTAAGCATTATGGAGATATTTCAGGCATTTTTGTTCCCCATAGTTTGGTCACTGAGAGTAGAGGGAGAGGTCTTTTGTTAAATCAGACTAGAAATGAGAACAGCTCATCAGAACCAAAATCTTTTTCGCTGGCTGCATTAAGTTCTATGCTCTGAAAAATTCAGATTAAACGAAGGGCAGGGGTGTGGGCCTGGCACCCTGATATATAAACCTCCAGCTCCAGAAGCAGGCATTGGGGGATCTCAGTCAAGCACAGCTCTGCAGCTTGGCTGTGGTCTAGCATACATTCTTTGCCAAACTCCATGAGAATAAGCAGCTGGGACATGGGAGTTTGAACATCATCCCTGTCTGAGTAAGTCCCTTGGGAAAGCAAACTTCTCTCATTTCCCTTGAAAGCTCCCATCTCTCTGTTCAAAAGATACCTTGAGCTTCCTGAGACAAATGCAGTAACTGTGCCATAAACAGGGCTGCCATGCCCTACTTTTTCTTCCTCTCATGCCATTCAGCCTCTGCCTTTTCCTTCTTTTGTAGGGACCGGATGAGAACGTCAGTCAATGTAGTGGGGGATTCTTTTGGTGCTGGCATTGTCTACCACCTTTCCAAGGCAGAACTTGACACCATTGATTCCCATCATAAAGGACATGAAGACATTGAAATGACCAAGACTCAGTCAATCTATGACGACATGAAAAATCATAGGGAAAACAACTCAAACCAATGTGTTTTTGCAGCTCACAACTCAGTCATGGTAGATGAGTGCAAGGTACCTTTCACATTTATGGATATTGAGACATGTATATAGCACTGCATGCTTTATTTTATCTTATTTTTTAACCTGCATGTATTTTTCAAATCGTTCTGCAAATAACAATGTGACAACAAGGTCCATGAACCCCAGACATTTTGAATGTGTTTGAGCAGTTCAAAAGATGTTTTTTTGCACTCTTCTTAAAACTTGTCATTTGATGGGAAAAAATCATGTACTTTGTTTACATATCAAAAGGCAAGATGCAGCGTATTATGGAATATGCCAAGACACAGAGAATATGGCATCACCTTCTATGGACATTTACTTAATTTTCTGTGGCAACAGAGAACTTAATTGCCAACCCAAATGAAGGATGGCTGCAATTCAGATGCAGGTGTTGTCACTTGCTGACTGCCTTCATGATATGCTGTTGAGAGGTCGACATGTGGAATGCGCTTTAGCATGAGAATGCTCCTGCACTCACACAGCTTCTGCTTCTCTTCTGTCAGCGTTCCTCCCCGAGGCACTAAGGCACAAACACTCTCTTCCCTCTGTAACCCTTGCTGTAACTAACATGCAATATTAATACTAATAATGGCATCTTGATCAGAGTGAAGAGAGCTTGAGCAACCCCGCCAGTTGAATGCCGAGATAGTTCAGGAGGTTAGTGGTTAAAAGTTCACTAAGATCCCACCACTGGGATGGGGCAGTTTAAAATCCAGAGAGAGCTTTTGAAAAGGAGGAGAAAAGAAAGTAGAACAAGGTGGAACTTCTAATTTCATAGTATTTTTTTTTTTTGCATTTATTAATGCTCCAGTCTGATGCTGTGCACTGTCTTTGAGACAGTGGGTTTGCCAATCAGCCTACCTTAGCCATTTATCCAAACAGATTCTCTTGTATCTTCCAGTTGCCACAACTGAGCCAGTATCTAGCTGCAAATGACTGTACTAAGTCCATTGGCAGATCACCATTTATATTGGAAATATAATCCTATACTGTCATTTTCACTTATCTTTAGCATGGCTAGAAATGTTCTTTAGAATGATTTTTTTCTAATGCTTACTTCTTGAGAATGCAGGCCAAACCTGAATTTTCATGGGAAAAAGTAATATTGAATTCAGGAAAAAAACCAAACAGCTTTCATCTCATCATCAATTTTTCCCTTAATTTTCCAAGGTTTCAATAAAGTGATTTTTTTTTTTAATCATACATTTTTCTGACATGGCTCTTCCCTTTCTATTCAGACCCACTCTTTTTCCATTTGAAAAATTAGAAAAACAAAAGACCTGAAATGGAAAGAGAACACACACTTACACAAAACTGAAAATTGTCATTAATTTACATTTCTCAAAAAAGGCAAGGACACAAGAGATTAAATTTGAAGAAAAAAGAAACACTCTGGAAAGAAAGATAGAGAGGATGTGCACACACACACACTTTTTTGGATAACTTCTTTTGGAATTTTTTGAAAACTCTGTCCAAGTTAAATAGCCAATGCTGAGTTTAAGATTATGGAACGGAATACTGATAATTTAATCTGCTCCCAGTTTCTCAGATTTGCAGAGAGCTCCAAGTCAAGTTAAAAAATAGTAGCCTGGGGATGCAATAAATACTTGCTGCACTTTCTTTTCTCCTTCAGTTTCTCATATCATTTCCCTCAGCTGAGGCAATAGCTTGCCTCAAAACCATGGATTAATGGTGCTGTATGTCATCCTAAGCACACCCTTGAATTCAAGTTTGGGACCAGTGATTTATGAGCTAGCAATGTTTGTTCTTTTTAATTGTTTTAAGTTTGCTCTGCTTACAGTCTCAGTTTGCACTTTTAAGCTCATGAACAGAACAAGGCTTTACTGGATTGAGCACAAGACTGACTTTGAGCAGGCCACTCCTCTTGTCTGTCTGCAAGCTGCCAAAAGGATGTGTTGTTGTGACCTAGCTGATGAGCTGTGAATATATGCTGGCAGTTGCAAAGCATTTGGATCATGTTGAAGGGGTCTACAACTCCCAAGTGTTAGACTTGCAAAGGCAAAAGAGAGAGTAGAATCTGGGGCTCTGAAACAGCCAGCTGTTAAATTTGAAAAGCCATCTCTTCATCATGTCCAATGCTGGTGGGTTGAAAAGCTTACTGCAACTCTGGTCAGGATATGGAAAAGCTAATCTACTAGCATGCCCTTTCTATTTACTTTCTGTAATATATTCCATGTATAACACTAGTAGTTTATAATTTTGCATGGTCAATGTACATAATTAATAAGTAGTTTACCTTTGTATGGGGTTAGAATGGTTGTTATTGCATGATATTTTTGTATTTTTTTAATCATATTTCACATATTTATGACTCTGTGTGATTTTCATTTCTGAATAAGCTGTTCATTCCTGTATTTGCATGTTTTCCCCTTCTGATTATCTAAGAAAAAGCTTGACTTTGTTTCAAAAATCAGTGCATTTTGTCATATTTCCATGTCCCAATGCTTCCATGCATCCTGTTTATCCAGCATGGGGAATTTCAGCTCTGTCTTTAAGTTTTCATTTGAAGCTGAAGATGTTAACTTACAAGGTAAGTTAGGAAAAAGTAATCCATCTATTTAGAAGTAAATGAAAGATTCTCTCACATTATCAAGATCTACATCACTTTTGTAAAGTTAAATTGACATTTTACCTTTTTGATTTTTGATTTTTTAAAGTAATTTGGCTGGAGATATTTTTTTGAAACACAGATTCATTTATGCTGATCTCTGGAATGGAACATATTGTCCAGTGTTCACTGTGAGTTGGTAGATCTCCATAGGTCTTCTACCATACTTAAAACCTAAAAAATTCCAGCATGTATCTTTACAGGAAACAGTGAGGTTTTGCTGTACATCATTTGAGACCAGTATAGCATTACTGTGAACTTTAAATTGGACTATAGTAAAAATCTTTGACTACATTGTTATAGTGATATGATGAACAATACTTTCACAACACTTCTTTTCTTCAATTTCTTTAAAGGTGGTGTAATTGTAGGTGAGTTTCTATAGATACACATCTATGATTATTCTGGCCTTGCATATTTTTCATGTTGTTGCATCAGGCATGCAGCTTCACTAAGGAATTTCACTGGAAAAAAATGCAATTTTCTACATTAAAAAAAACCCCAGTTTTTTAAATAATCCAGAGAAATCTGCAAGAGATAGAAAGGAATAGAATCTGACATATTTATTTAAAAAAGTATAAAACCTGCAGTGAAGGTTAAGAAAATGTGGAACACTTTTCTACTACTGATGTTTTCTAGTCATTATAATAAATAAATGAACAGGAGTTTCACTATTTGGGAGTGTTGTGAATTCTGAATAAATGCATTTTACTTATATAATAAGTGACAGTGTATGTAATTCCTGTAAATATCATAATCTTCCATATAAAACTCACTACTTTTCTTGTCAAAGTGCCTTGTCCTTTAAGTCGCTTGTTGATGATAATTACTTGCAGGTAACACTGGCAACCAATGGCAAATCTGCAGACTTCAATGTTGTTGAAGAAGAGCCTTGGAAACGGGAAAACTAAGTGAAGAGATTCTCAGCTGCATCCTTAATAAGTCCTGAAGCTGTCTTGTGGCAGAAGATACCATGATTAAAGAAGATTTCGCTCTTTTTTTTTTTTTCTATTTAACATCTACAGTTTCTGCTTAATTTTGTAACTGAAACTTAGCAAAGATCTCATCAAGTCATTGTAGTGTCTTTGCCAAGCAATGATCCATAGCCATCTGTCTCCCTTGTGTTACTGTTTGGATGATGCACCTGGAGAATGCTCCATGCAGTGCAATGTGCTCTCACCCACTTCCCCTTTCATTCAAGACACGGAGAATGTAAATGCTGCAAAATGGGAAGATCAAAGTGCCAGTACAGTTCACTACAGGGACTCAGGGTCACAGATACAAGAGAAATATAACACCACGTAAGCCTTCAAGTGTTTTGGTGACTCTTGTGGCATACCTGATCTGTTTATCACTGTATGGCTGAAATACCTTTTGAAAACATCCGTAAAGATTTCTATTTGTTTTGATAATAACAAGCACTGTACTTTTGTGCCTAGTTGTACTTTAAATTGAGCTTAGATCTGGGGGCAGGATTAATGCATAGAAACCAATAAATTATCCCAGACATTTTGTTAGATCAGTACAACTAAAACTTAGCATCGAGAGAAGACCTCAGATTGTATGTGCATGTGGTGTGTTTTTATCAGATGTCCCAGGGCAGGTGAGCCTTTCTTTCATGCTGGGGCTGTGCTGCTTTGTGACCACAATGCACCGTACAATACAAGGCAGTATAATTACAGGGGTGGTAGTTCCTTCACTAAATCTATGGCTGGTGTGCAAAATACAGAAAACTATGGACTTGGTTGTGCCATTTTTAATCAAAGTAGGTGGTACCTTACTATTCACCCTGCTCCACTGATGTCAGAGGGGTTTCTCATGTGGATGGGATACTGAAGTAAGGTACTACTAAGATTGATTATGGATGTCATGATTGGGTACTTGATAATGAGCTGCAAACAAGTTCTGAATCCATTAATCTTACAGAATTTTTGAATGTCATCATCAGTAGCATTTGCTATGAAGTGAAAGCAATCTTTCAACTATGTCATGTTTCAGAGAGTGGCTAAATCCTGAATTCATTGCTAAACCAAATTCCATATAAGGTTAAGAGAATTTGTCCAGGGTTAGTACTGAATAGAGATGAAACCAGAATTTCAGGGTTTAGGCCAGTATGTTGAATTTACATCTTTGTCTCTTTTGCAGGGTAATAAGTATATAACTCCCTAATGTCAGATAAATGTTTCTTCGAGCACATAGCATCCGAATTGATGAGATGGTGTTTGGTCAACATACTATATCTGACTCAACCTGTCAGAAGAAATTGCAGTGAGAATAAACACCTTGTGAAATTTTTTTTAAGGTGCTTGTTAATACTTAGCAATTTTAGGACACTGGTGAATACTGTTATACTGTTAGCAATGTTCCATAGCAAAGCTGAGCCACATGGCCTTGGAAGGTTCCACTCACAGAACAAGCTTTGTGCAGTTTTGGGGGGAACTCTCAGAAGTTTTCAGAATGAATCAGAATATGAGCATATGGCAAACTTAAAAATGGCAAGAAACAGAGTTCAGACATTTATAGAAATAGACTATTCAGTGCCTGTGCTCAGACCTGTCATGGGTTTAAAGGGGAGTAATGTGTTTAACTGTAGAGCATTATTTGGTTCTGTAGAAGCTATTAAAGTAAAAATATATAATCTGCTTTCGTTCATCTGCATTCATATAAGTATCTCTGAAACTGCACACGGACCTAAGCCAGCCAAGGCTACTTGCATGATTAATGATGTGCAAGATCAAGTCCATTGTCAGACTATCCCTCATTTAAGCAGTTATTGTGGAATATTTTTCTTACCACTGTATTTTTGTCATCACTTGAATGCCATGGCCAAGCAAATCCTAAGTAAAATGGCCTATGTAATTTAACCAATATTGAACCACTGTGAATTCTTTAGGCCTCTAACATGTATTTGAGGGGGAGGCCTTCCAAAGGCTTCCTGAAGGATCTTGAGGATTTATATTTTTTTTTTCGTGAAGGATGGAATTGTAGATTATTCAGAGAAGTGGCAGGCAGGTTGTATTCTCTTTTCTTCAGTCATTGCTATTAGCATATCCAGAGTTAACCTCTGTCTAGCTATTGCTTCCCAAGTAGCATTCACTGGGTTATGTGCCAGCAATGTGCCTGGGATGGTGTGTAGGTACTGTAAAATGTTCCCTACTCTGAGGTGCTGGCTCTCATCAAGTGAAATTTGCTGCCACTCAAGTGGTCATTATATCCAAGAATAACACACAGTGTTTACCCTGATTTTTATCCAGCATTCTCGAGCTGTTTCATGGCACAGTTCACCCATTGATAGATGATTTTTCGTACCCTTCACCACAGCAGTTCCTTAGGAGCAGCCACACTGATTGCTTGCATTGAAAGTAGCTTTAGAAAACTTGTCCATATATTTTTAGCTGTCATTTGAAACTGTTTAGCAGTTGGAAACGAACAGGAATGTCAGTAACATGTGACTAGGCAGCTCTACAAAATTACACATTGAGAAACACTTAGAATATGCTTACAGTTATCCACTTGGGATGTAATGTCCTTTGAAGAGCACTTCTTTGGATGGAGACTAGGGAAGGAAGGAATGCAGTGCTAGAGAAACCCCACCCACAAATGGGAGAATAAATTTGAATCTTTTGATAGGATTAGAATAGCAGACTGTGATTTTAAAGTGGTAATTCTGTAGATACAGTAACTCAGGGATTTTTCAAAATATAATTATGATGGTATTTCTCTATTTAAATGTGGATGTGGGAGAAGGAGAAATGTTGGGTTTCCTATATTCCTCTGCTTGTAGCCTGACTGAATATTTAATATAGTGTTATTCCAGTGCAGCACTGTATTAAATCATCAAAAAGCTTTCCATTTCTGTGGGAAAATGTAACTCACTCTTGGCTTTCATTTCTCGATTTGCTCATTCCACGAGGCTGGGTTGCTACTTAACTAAATAAACAGAAAATAACCCAGGGACCACCACTTCAGCTAATCCAAGGTTCACGTTTCAGCAGGCAGTGCTGGTTACTGGCCAGCCTCCTTTTCCTTTCACTGGGAGTCTCAATGCATTAATTTGCAGCTGGCAAGTTTTTTTTTTGTATCTGCTCACACTGCTGGGGTGGCAAAGTTAAAGAAAAAGCTCAGTGAAAAGTCATTTGGTTTCTGCATAGTTCATATTAACATTGTTTTCTGCATTTGCTGCTCTGTCAGTTCCCTCACCTTTGTCTGTGCAACTGTGATGTCCTTTGGCCTTTGGATTGCTGGCAGCACATTGGCACATGGAAAAGTCTAGACCAGGCAGAGACTCAGTTCATTGCATACTAAATGACATACATGCTTATGCATTTGCTTTATGCATTTGCTGCTGAAGCTGGGTCAGCATTCTCTTAGTATCTGTTCACTGAAAGTAAAGCATGCTGTACATTAGAACTGCAGGACAGGTGGAGCACTTGGCCACTTAATTTGTTTCTTCATTGCTTCCCTTGGAAAGCAGCAGCTGCACCAGCCTTTTAAGAAATGTGTATGGGTCTTACAAAGATTCTTCAAATAGGTAGGGCAGAAGCCACCTGGTCCCTGTTACAAGATGTGCTGTTTCTATTTGAATTGGTGAGAAACTCAGTAGGTCTTTGAAAAACTGTTTGCAGTAATAAAAACTGTGCCTGCAGTGCTTTGACTATGTGGAAGCCCCACTGAAATCTGTGGGAGTCATGGTGTTCCAGGAAAAGTCAAGTCCCTTCCTGTCTCTCTTAAGTTATAAGACATTTCACAATCCCATCCTAGGGAATAGTCTTTGTCTGCTATTTATAATGAAGTTGATTCTCACATCCAAAATATTTCTGCCAAGATACTTCTTTTATTTTGTTTCAGTGCTACAAGTCCAGCACTGAATTTAAACTCAGCACAAAAATAAGGATCACTCTCATTACAGATTTTTCTCGTGTTTTCTCTGAGATATAGCTGATCTCCATTACTTTCTCACAGCACATGAAATTCTAGACTTTATGCCACTTTTAAAAGTAGGAGTAATATGGATTTCTGATTTGTTTTCCATCACTCCCAGGGCCACTAGTTTTCCAGCAGTTGACATGCAGAAGAGTAGACTGTTCATCTGAGTAGCTGAAGCATCAGCATGTGAATAAATTTATTCTGGTGACTTGCCTGGATTTTCTTTGCTTCCTTGCCTTCACTTGTGTTATTGCAGCCTTGTTGTAGCAACACAGCAGCAGTTGCACAAATCCCCATGACTATAGGCAATACTAAACCTCCCCTCTAACCTTCACTTCTCTTTTTCTCTTTAAAAAGAGAAAAAACTTATACCTTTACATCTCCTTTTATGGACATGTAAAGGTATAGGTGTTTCTCATCTCTTTGATTTCCATTCAGCTCTTTTTATTGCTGCATTTGAATTAATTTACTGAAGGATAAATAAGGGCACTTTATAAAAATGTACTGTAATGTTATTCTGTTATGAGCCTGAAGACTGTCTTGATTTTATTACTGTGACTTTTAAGGCCACAATTAAGATATTTTTCATATTAGCCATTATGATAGGTGTACAGTCCATTGGGACAGTTAACCTCAGCTATAATGCACCATATAAGATTATGTAGAAGCTCCTGTTTCCAGCAGAAAGCATTCTTGGAAGGATGAGTTATTTTCTTCTCTCCAATAATATTGGTGACTTTGAAGGGAAAATATCTACCCCATTTCCTTTGTCTAAGGAATGATACAGAGAGTGTAGTTTCAAGTACTAAAAAGAGCAAACAAAGGATTTACAGTAGTGAAGTGTCAAAGAAGGCAGTCAAGCTGTAGACGAATTTTTTGGAAAATGTTGTGTTCTTGCTCATGATTTTCCTGAAATAATGTATTTAGTGCATAATCCCTTCCAAAGTCATCAGTCTTTGTTCCCATGGGCAGCAAGGCTGTGTCTCCCCGCAGACAACGCACAGACTTGAGGCAGGACTCCTGGAGAAGCCCAGCAGTGCCTGGTGCAGGCTCTACAATGGGTGCCTCCCTCAGTTTTTCCTCCTGGTCATACTTCATATTCAATGGAAATCTGCTGCTATGAATGAGTCAAACTGCTGCTGATGCCCAGGTGATGGTAATTCTTTTACTTCTCTTTTGAGTGGCCTCCCTGGCACAAGATTCTGAGGAACTGTCCCTGACGGGTGCCCACCATCCCAGAGACATCTTCCCCTGTTTAGGGGAAACCCAGTGACTCCCCACTAATGGGTTCATACAAACCTAACAGACAAAGTGGTTGTGCAGCTGCAACTATGAGTCTTACAAAAAAAGCCAGGTTCCAAACATTGGAAAAGCCTACAGCACATGACTGAGCCACTGAGCACATCTCTACTAGTCCGGGATGGAAATAACTAACCCTAATGCAAGATTTGGGGAGACAAGAAGACTTGTGAGGTTTCTCACTTTTCCCAACCTTTGATCCCCTTTCATTTCTAACTCCATCCTGCTGCAGAGCCAATGCTGATCAGTGCTAGAGCTTCCAGTCCTTCTAGTCTTCTACTCAACATTCAGGAGTCCTGCAACTGTTCTTAATGATGCTCTGTGGCACACACCATTGCATGAAGGGAAGCTGTCACAGGCAGCATCACACAACCTGGATTGTCTCGTACCTGTATATTGCTTTGTACATAAATAGTCTAGTCTGCTGGTATTTTTGTATCCTTCTTTTCCATTCCTTTTTCTACAGTTTTTCAAAGACTGTAAGCAAACTGTGCTTGCATATTGATTTTGCAGTCAGTATTGTAGATTATAGCATTTCCATGTTGGTGTTTTGTATGGACTTGTGAGTTCTTGTGTGCTACAGGTTGTCCTTCCTACTTAAAGACAACTGCATACACTTCCATCCAATATATCCTGCTCCTTTCTTAAATATATCTTATTTCCTATGATCTGGTATGAACTCTTGCTTGTAGAATGCATCAGGAAAAGCTGAATATGTATTTATAGTGTTAAATATTGTGTGCTCAACACTGATTTAGTGAAGAATAATACAGGTTTTAGGGGTTTGTACTTGTTCTCTGGAAACTACAGTGTAGACTGAATAAAATGACCTAGTATCTGTAATTTACAGACACACAAATATTTTCTTAGAATGTTTTCTATGGGATCATATTAGGTAGGGAAATAATCCTTTAAAGGTGATCTATACCTTAGAACAAAACCAGTTTTCTTATGACATTTAGGATCAATGAAATATTTTTGTGTTATGTTTGGTGATGAATTATAGACAAAG
The DNA here is from genome assembly GCA_013397075.1 of Rhabdornis inornatus. Lineage (NCBI taxonomy): Eukaryota > Metazoa > Chordata > Aves > Passeriformes > Rhabdornithidae > Rhabdornis > Rhabdornis inornatus. The sequence continues at coordinate 1,205,240 of VWZS01008940.1, forward strand.
CACAAAATGCAAGAAGCAAATAGGAATTTCAAGATGTCCTTAAATGCTGCAGTTCATCATGGAACAATACTATAATAATCTGAGCAATCTTCTAGATTGACTGTCTTGGGCAATCATCCCTCACTTTTATAATTTTTTCCTGATGTTACCTTTGCCAAATCCTGCAGTTCTTCCTTAGGACCTGTTAATGTATAACTGCCTGGCTCAGAATGCAGTTTATAGAAAATAGATCTGGGTAGGCAAAAAATATGTTGTCAGGAACCCCATCCATCTTGCTACAATACAGTGTGTGAGTTGAGCCTGTGGAAAAAGTTCAGGATTTTGCCACTTAATTTTGCCTTCTTGAAAAAGGACCAACAGAACCACCATGGGACCAATGTAATTGGGTAGCATCCATACAAATACCTCCTGTTTTCTTAAGTATTTTTTAGAGAATAATCACTATATTTTTCGACCCAAATGACAGTTACTTCTCATTTTGGTAATTTCTTCTCATTAGGCAAATACCTGTTGGCATTAAGGCCATGGCTGTAACAATTTCAACTTAACTAATAAAGAACTGTTTTTAGAGGAATAAAAAATAAAATAATATAAATATTCGTAACAACTCTATAACAAGCAAAAATATCTTCTATGGTCTACTAGCTCTTTGACTGTAATTCAGAACAAAGAAAACATGGAATAGGAAGGACTGCTGTTCCAGGGTGATACTGATACTGGGTATCTCTTCAGCTATTCAGAAATCCACAGGGCCATGTTATTCTGCTGAGGTTTTGGAGCCTAAGTTTCTAGTAGAGATATATGTAGAAAGTGTGTTGATATACCCTTGTATTTTGATCTATATTGTATTTTAAATCAGATGTAACAGGTATTAACTTAATAGGAATCACAGGTAGAATAGTGCTGAGTTACTAATAGCTGTAAAACCTTATTGATACCAGTTTTGACATTTTGTTGAAGCATGATGTCCAGTGCCTCTCTGCACTTAGTGTAGATAATGTAGCTATCAACATGTAATTTCAGTGAAATGGTGTATACAGTATGTGTAGCTGTGCTTTAAATTAATTTAATTGGTTTCTGTGTGTTGAGCCATAGTAGAAAACTAGACTGTGTTTTAAAATTTTGTTCTACTTTCCATTTTCCATTTGTATCTGGGTTTGTTTCTTTTTGACCATTCAACTGATTAGGTTCCACAGCTTAGTTCCTACTTTATCTGTCTCTTATGGAGTACTCAGTTTCAATAACATTCAGAATCATGTATGCAACCAGCTCATTGTAAATATTTTCATTTTAGTTTTCACCTATCTAGCCAGTATGGTGTGTGTTAGAAGCTGCATGTGTGTAGTTCCCTGGCAGTGAGTGAAAGTGATCCCAGCATAGGTTTGCTGCCCGGTGAATACACTTGTTATGACATAAAGATTAATGTTCACCTAGAATGATAAATTTCCGTTTTATTTTCTTCTTGTTTGCCTGAAATGTCTGGACTCTTTATCACCAGAAGCTTAGTAAGTCACCATTTAAATTGGCACAATGAGTGAGGGGAAGTCCATCTAACTGCATTCCTGCTGGATGCACGGGCTGCTTTTGGCTCTGTGCATCATTCAGCCCTTAGTCACATCAGGGCATCACAGGATCCCTCTGAGTCACTTCCAGTTACTCCTGGACCACAGATGCCAGGAAAGCAGTGCAGTCCCAGGGCTGTGACTGGGCAAGCCTGCAGGCAGCAAGGGCTGCCAGTTCTCTCCAGAGTGCCTGACAGGTCCAAGTAGGAACCTCTGCTTCATCCCCTTAGCAGGAACAGCCTCTGAGAAAGATGGATATGCTCATGGGCAAAGGGGCACTGTTTCTTTCATTGTTGAAAAGGGGTATTAGCATTTATTGGAAAATAAATGCCAAGCTAAATGCTTCTAAAGCTACTGTGGTTGTTTGTACAGGCCTGTTATTTACAAAAGTATGTCTGATCATAAAAAAACACAGATCAACTACAAAGTCAGTGGCAAAAATCTTCTGAAATCAGAGCTATAGTTCTATGAGAAAATAGAACCATGCAGCAGCAAGAAGCTGATTCATTCCTAAATACTCTGGACCTGGATCTTATAATCATCCCCTCTAGGCAGAAAAAAAAAAATCAGGCCCCATAGCACAGAAACTCTCTTGCTTGGTGAGTCCCATTATGATTCTTCAGGATGAATTGCACACTGGAGTACTCTGTGCTGCCTGCTCATCGTCCCTTGCCCCTTCTTTAAGGTGACCAGGCATGAACTGGAATGTTTTGTGATGTTCTATTGTAAAAAAGATTAAAAAGAAGAGGGATAAGGTTGGTCTTTACACTCAGAAAGTTCTGGAGATTTGAAATGACATACTGTACAGTATCTATAGCACAGTTTGTTTAGAAATTAATAAATGCAGATGATAAAATTTCTCCCAACCCTGAGGTCTGTTCTTGTATATTGTAGTTGGAATGCCTTGTAGACTATTCTATTTTTGTAGTTCAGATCTTTTCCTCCTTACAAGGATTGTTAGTAATTTGCTTTTTAATGCTTTCTTACAGAGTGAACTGATTTCTGTAACTTTCATGTATAAAACAAACTAGACATTCTTTCTATACTGGAAATAGTCATGAATATAATATTTCACTAAGTGTTGTACCTCTTATGTACATATCATCAATAAATGTTGATTCATAATTTTCATGGCTTACATCTCTGAGTTTTAATTTCAGCCTGGGCTCAGTATGGGAATACTTTGTGTAGGAGTTTAGATAAAGCAGTCTGATGAGAGAGGCTGCCTGTTCTGAGACCTACATCCAGGGTAGAAGACGGACCTGACTTTGCCACAGAGTTGGAAATCTCACCCCTCACTTTATCCTCCAAATATTTCCAGGATGCTGGCTGCAAATGAGCTCATTTTCCATAAAGGCCAGGATTCACTAACTTCAGTTCTTGGCAATGAAGCCTAGAGAAGTGAAAAGCCGTTAGAAGAGTAGGAAGACACAAGTCAATGGCTGCAGTTGCTTTAGAAATCTACTTCCCTCCCCTGGCTGCTAAAAAATAACTCTTTTATTCACAGCCTTTCTTAAAAAAAAATAAATAAACAAAGCCTGTAGCGGAACCTCTGGAGTTCTTTATAAAGAAATCAACAGCATTTAACACATAAATTAAGAGATCTCATGGAGTGAGCCACGGCCCAGTGGGGTGGCAGTTGCCAAGTGTGGAGAGCAGGCTCCAAGGCTGATGCACGCTCGGAATAGCAGCGCTGCGGAAATAGCACAGCTCCCGGTGTGTGATAAAGGCACAGCCAAAACCTCGGCTCTGAGGACTAACAGTGTGCACAGCCCTGGCCTTATTTCTTCTTAATCATCCACTTCAGAAATTTCCAAAGAAATCCAGGCATGGCAGGAAGTGGCTTTGGCACTGCCTCAGCTGGCAGTCTGCCCTCTGAGTCAGTAACGAACTAAGTCCTGATGTGGTGCTAGGAGGATCTTTGGGCAAAAAGTAAATCTGATTTACTGAAAAAGTAAATCTATCTGCTGCCATTTTGATACCAGAGCAAAAATGTCTTGATCTGGCCTCATCAACAAGTGGTGTTAACAAATGCGTTCTGCTAAAATAAAATTCCTTGCCGAAGTTTTTCCAGGATGCCCATCACTCACATACTTCATGTGCACTCTGTATGTTCAAATTCCTTCCATAAAAGGAATCTGTCTGTTCTTCTGTTACATATCAGAATAAAAGTTTAAAATTAAAGGCTCGACACTAACCTGTGCATGTGGCATTTTCCAAAACAATGTTTCTGCAAAATAAAATAACCAACCCATGCAGGAGCCAGTACTACAATTACATGAAGCTGACCCTTCTGAAAATACACACCCCAAAGGCTGATTCTCTAAGCCCTTGCAAGCCCCTTGTACGCCTTTTCTCCATGTCCATAGCCTTAGAGAAAATTATTATTTCAGGAGTGTATTTGTGTCTGGAATATGTCCCTCTCTACAGAAAAGAATCTGCTAAAAGGGGATATAAAAGCCAGTGAGTCATGAATCATGGACCCATATTAAGAGATATTTCTGTATCTCCTCTCAGGCATGAAAGAACAGTTGAGATAATACTTTGAGGTTGTTAGGTCGGAAACAATCTTCCCCTTTGTATTAGATAGGACCTGTGAATATGACAAGGTTATGAAAGAAACAGGTGGCCCCAACATACAGTGCTTTAGGAGGGAAGCAGCATTAAAAAGTACACTCAGTTGGGCTGGAAGGAGTTACTTTCAGCAAGCACTTGCCTTGCAGTAATGTACAAATACACCAGCAGGGCTTGGTGCCATTTTGCTTCCAAAGCTGTGCAGAGCCCTGTGCAGGCACCCAAAGCTGGGGCAGCTTCCCAGGCTGGGTAGGTGACTGCCTGCTGCCTCGCTTTGCAGCATGCACTGAAGGCAGGAAGGAAAACAGATTGCATGCAAGATAAGTCTTGTGGTTCGGGCAGGCAGGTTCTGTGCTGATAAACAAGATGTGTCTGTGTAGTCAGATAAATGACAAATCTGACTGCTGCCCACCAAAACTACAGGAACCAGGTCTGGAGAAGCAAACCTCACACTCTTGGTAGGGCTGCTGAAGTACAGGGATGAGGATTTAGAGAAGCAACATAAGGTCTGTTTTACACAGTGTTGTGCTCTTCATTGTCACTCGTGACTGAACCAAAAATGTTTGCTTTTCATGTAGTCATTTGTAAAACAGATCTATCTCCCATTTGGCTGCTTTCTTACTGGGGTGCCTGCAGATGCTGCATGGATCATTCACCTGTGATCCTTGGGCACCACTTGAGAAATGGTGCTGTGCACAAGTGCAAGGGAGAAAAGGCAGCTGACTCCCTATGCAGTGAAGGGACAAGAAAAAGGTCCAAGCTAGGAAATGCACTCAAAATTGATTCCACTATTTCACCCAGGTTACTGGTGTTACCCAAATTGACTGGATCATTTCAGCTTTGTTCCTGAACCAGGCTTCTCCTATTTTTGACCTGCCAGTAAACAATCGGCAGCCTTTATACCTGTCCTCTTCATGGGTGGGGAGGGAAGTCAACCTTCGTGAACAAAGGGTAAGTTTGTTTCTAAGTCACTGCCTGAACAAACAAGCATCCCTACCTGGAGTTCATTTCAGACTTTCCCTTGATTAATGAAAGACACATTAACTAGAAAATAAACCACTAAAGACCTGCAGGGAAATACCCAAGAGCTAGTGAATCTGAAGACCTACTGCTGGAAAACAAAATATGCTGAAGTGAGGGGATGATTGTGAAACAGTTTTACAGGAAGACAAACTCCATGTGCTTGCACACTAGGTTACAGACAGACAGGCAATGCTTGAACAAGCCAAAACAGAGAATAATTTGTGGATCCAAAAAGTAAAAGGAGCCCAACATTTTCTCTGAGGTTTGTATCACTGATGGCTGTAGCGCACAGCATGTGCAGGAAGGTTTTTCTCTCCCTTGGTGTGCTGTTATCAGCTGAGATCACTGTCTCGTGTGTGGGGCTCAGCTGACAAGGACTCACCTTAGATAAACTCAGCTGCAGAAAACTTCTCCCTAAGCCAGCTCCAGTAAGGTGCTGCTAGCAATCTGTAGCAGCAGCCCTGAACAGGATGCTTGCTTTTAAAAGAAGAACTTTGATAAATTATAAAATATAAAATATAAACTCAGACTTTAACTCCCATCATGGGCAGAACAGTTTATTACTGTTTCTTACAAGAAAAATGGAAGTGTGGAGTCTCAAGTCATGCAAAGGAAAATGTGATCACTGAAAATTATTTAAGGGGTGTTTTTTTAGATTTACCCAGGGAAAAAAAGCCTTCTGTCCTGCCAGAAGCTAGATGATGTACACCAATGACTATAAGTAAATTTAGAATTAAAGCTAAATCTCAGCTGTACCAAAGCCATTTGGTATCAAATGGTACCAAACAATTTATACATTTCCACATGAGACTGGCAATATGGGTGTTAAAACTGACTCCATCCTACCACAGCTTCCCAAAGTAAGGCTTTCAGGTGACAGAAATTCACAAAATGTAGAGCCTCCAGAGAAGTGGAAAATGCCTTATTGCATCCTCCTCTGCCCTGGGTGGCTCTGAGAGTTACAAGGACTTCAGGACAAACTCAGCAGACCTAAAAGTTTCTGGATATACAGAGTCCCCAGTGCCTATGAGCCATATGCTGATTTACCACTGCCAGCCTACATACCCCTAATCTCAGCTGTGCCTCAGCTTCAGCACCCACAGAAAGCTGCTGTTGACCTAAATTCTAAGTTAAGTGGGTGTTTGAGTGAGACTTTTCCTTAATTTTCTAAAAAACGATGGAGGTTTTTCTGATAAATGCACTTAAATTTATGACATCTTAGACCTAAACAATCCTGTTTCGTTGTAAATTTGCACATACTTCTTTTTTTTTTCTTTTTCTAGTGGGACCACAAATTACTTCTAAGAATTTCATTTTAGTACAAAGGGAAAGCTATACTGTGTATTAGACATGGAGAATCTCCCCTCCCAACCACCCCCAAAAAAAACCCATCCCTCAAACAACCAAAAAAAGGAAATTTGTACAGCTGTATCTTCTATTCAGAATATTAAAACTAGCTGAAACTATGGCTGTTTCTGAGAAAAAAATATTCTTCTTTTTTGACAGTTTTTGTGAACTTGTTTTGATCCAAACTTCATAATATTTGAATTTTTTTTGAAGAAAAGCTAAAGACATTCACATCAGTGTTCAATACACTCTTTTGTGGCAGAGAATGTACAAAGATGGGTCTTATTCCCCCACTTTTTCATCCAAAACCCTTTTGCCTTTAGAGTAAGTATAAATAAATTCCTTTTAATTTTTTTTTAATTAATTAAAAAGTCTGAGACTCCTTGAAGGTGTCACTCAGACAAAACCTTACTGTTGCTTGCTGGAACCATCCAGACAAAACTGAAAGAAGGCTGTTTAAAGCATATGTAAAGCTTTCACTGCCCCTGCTTTATCTGCACTTTAACAATAATCAACTGTCTTGTGGTCAGGAGAGCTGCTTTGATGGTGGATTCTCTTCTACAGTTTAAGCTTTTAAAAAACTCCTATGCAGCAGCTCATTTGACCAATGTGAAAATCTGTATCAGCCTTGCACTTTCAAAACAGGAAGATAAGCAGGAAGCAGAATTGCCCCATCCTGCTGAGAGAGCAGTCAGGGAGGATTGTTTTTGACAGATTTTTCAGGTGAAAATAATGCCCAAAAGCAGCAAATACTATACCTGAGAACCATTTATTGATAGAGAAAGGTTCTGACCAGAGTGGGGTAGAAAAGAGACCAGAGAGAGAAAAAGGGAGATGCAGAGAGTAACTGCTTTGATCTGCTAGGGCTGCTGCCACAGCTCCATTTCCCAGGCATTTTTTCCTGGGCATCCTTAACACCTGGCATGTGTTAGGGCTTTCAGCATGTGTACAGCCCCTATAGGAATTTTTCACCTCATGTCTAACCTATCCTAAGACATAAATAAAAATCAAATCAGTCCCTCTCAGAAATGTTTTTGAAATCTTGCCTTTACTAGCCTTACTCCAAAGGGTGAGAAAGAGAAGGCAAAAAGTGCAGTCTCTGTGCTGTACAAAAGACACTGTTACTCATCTTGGCTAAAATTTGCCTCTCCTCATTGCCACAGCTGCCTGCCCTCAGCATGGGGGATGCCACAAGCAGCAGGGCATAGCAATTGTGAGAAATCACCTACCAGGGGAAAATCCAAAATCAGTTTGAAAATGAGGAGGTGGATGTAGAGGATGACTTGGAGGTGGGGGAGGTTGACAGGAAAAGGCTCTTTTTTCCTACTCAGAGTTGTGAAACGTTTGTGTGCCAGAGTCCTGGGGGTGTTGAAGGTACTTTCCCAGTTGTAGTACAGAAATTTCACTCTCCCTTTACATCCTTTCCCAGAAATTGTCTTCTCCCTCCATCCTGAAATCCCCAGAGCTCCATGCCCAAAGCATCTTCGTGCAATTCTTTCCACTCTTAAGGAACAGGAGTTTTGTCACCCACTCCTGTGTACACAGCTGGAAGAGCACCCAAGGAACTGCCCTTTTCCTGCCATCCTCTGTCCTTTTCCCCTCCACAGAGAAGAAGTAACCAGAACACGTAGTTACCAAAAGGGCTGGTATTTTATTAATCAGAGCTCTTGCAGACACTCAGAGGCATCAGACCCTTGAACTGTTTCATAAAGATTAAGAAATAATTATTGTCTAGTGTCCTAATATAGCTTAAAATAAACCCATGAACTGCTGACTTACAAAATACCTGGAGTCTTTGTATGCAGAGGCAGAACACAGTTGTCAGAGGATTTATTTCCTTCATCTACAGAAAGAATAATTAGGACCAGCCCTGACCAGAATATGTGCTAAAGAGACACTTGGCAGTTGTCTCTGAAAAATATTCCAGGCAACATGCTTCAAACTAATTAGTACAGAGGCTGCTGATGTTGACAAGGGACACAGAAAAACCATCCCTATCATGTGAAAAACTGCAAAGGTACAATTTTGGAAATGGTGTTGTGGAAAGGGTTTCACATCCACAAAGGTAGACATGACAGCTGCACATCCTTTCTTGGCTTTAATCAAATATTCCTTTTCAGAACCTCAAGAAAATACAAATGAAACAGTCAGCTTGCATTGCTTCATGAAAATATTACACTTCCAGAAAACACACAGAGCCCCCCTTAAATATGCCTGCTGCTTTAGACAGTATTTTCCCTGGCCTGGATCACATTTATTTGAAACTCTTCCAGACAAAGGAATAACACAAGCTGATCACAGGGTCTGACCTCCATGGCATTTTTAGGAGAGATCCTCATTCTTCTTAGGCACCAAGGACAGACCAAGGCATGGTTTTCCTGTCAGCACCCAGAAGGAAGGGCTGGATCTTGCTGGGTGCTGCACTCTCCAAATGCTGTTGGTTCAGGAATGGTCAGCAAGGTCTTACTGGGTGGATCTTCAACTGAACCAAGATGTTGTAGCTGCTGTCTGCTCTGGGGGAAAGCTGAGCTCATCACTAACTCCCAGAGCATCTGTGGAGCCCGTGGGAGGCCAGCAGAGCACACAAGGTCACACAGCATTCACCTCAGCCTGGCCTGGAGTTTGCAAGCAGGAGAAATGATCACAGTACTCAACACGACTGAATACTTCTCTCCCACTAACAGCTGGACTTACATTTTATCCTCAGTATGGAATCAGGCTTATTTTGGAAGCATATTTTAAAGTCTGATGTGTTTTTAGCAATACTATTTCTAGTTACAATTTAGAGATGGCGTTTTCTTTCATTCTGATTAATCTCTTAAATAAATATGCAAATATATCAAGTGCTCTATATAAAAACACATACACTCAACAAACAACCCCTCATAATAAAAGCAAGATTAATAAAAATATGTACTGTATTACACATCAGAAATGGCCTTCTAGTTTTGAAACTATAATGAAACAATTACACGTAGGTCACAGGACATAATCTAAAAAGGATCAGCATATATAAAATAATGGCATTGCCTCTTGAGCATCTCCCATTTAAAAATATACAAAGAACCCAACCAGTGTTGTCTGTGCTTTTATAGCTACTGACTATAAGATAAATTACGAAGCCGTTCATGGATTTCTCCATTCAACATCTGAAGATGAATAACATGACACAGATTTTTTGGTTTTTTAAAAGAGAAATTTAGCCTCCAAGACAATGAAATACGTCCTTCTCATTGAGACCTGTATTCAGCTAGGATTTAAAGAGAGGAATAATTCTTACTCTGGATCTCCATACTTAGTGGAATGAGTACCTAACACCACTTTAAACACAGCCTTCAACAAATCATTTTGATTTCTAATGACAAACAGAAAAGCGTGCTTAAAAACATTAAACAAAAATCAATGCACTGTTCACAGACGAAATATCTGACATACATAAAGCCAGAAAACATCCTATGTGCATTTTAAAACATCACCTTGTCTTGGGACTTTTTGTCCAGGTGTAAATTGCCCTGAGGGCATCTGCCAGCAGATACCAGGGCACTTGAGCATTTCCATGAAGCACATGGGAAACTGCTGGAGGGCTGTGACTCAGAAATATAATCAACAGTCTTGTGCTTTATGTTCCAGTAAGGATCAGTGCTAGCTGAAGTCAGGATTTAGCCAGCTGAATATTCATCCTCCAAACTGCTTCAGATGGAGAACATAAAAAACATACTTTAGCAGAACAGTTTCAAAGGCAGGGGCTATGGTCAGTGAACAGAAACGCTGAATAACCCTGCTACAGACCAGACACATAGACCAACGTTTTTCCTTGCATTTCCTGGGGGCAATCCAATCAGAAGTTACAATTCTCCCTCCATTCCAATAAGCTTTCTTTCCTTTAGCACAGACCACTGGTAGTAAATATATATTTCCTGACAATTCATATCAATATAATGCACAGCATCATAGCTTAATACAAATACTTTACATAACAGACACAAAAGGACATTACAAAAGCATGTGACAATGCAGCTCAGCTACTCTACTATGTTACATATTCTGTAGAAATTGAACTTCTGGTACCAAAAAGCAGGCAATGTTTCTTTTTGGTGTTTTTAAAAAGCAGACGGAAAACAATGTAGATGAAATAGAATTCAGAGGAAATAAGCAAGGTCGTAGAAAAGCAACTTTTAAAATATCAGCAATCTCGTATAATATAATAGGGGAAAAAATTTAATAGGCTCAGCATCTCCTCAGTAAAGTGGAGCAGAATATAGAGACCTATTTTCAGGAACAAAATACCGGCAGCTTCCCTAGTGATCTCAATTGCTTGATTTGTGCATATGTGATAGAGCTGGGGTCATTTTGTTTTATTTGTTATCTTAACTAACAGGCTCATTAAAAACATGCACAAACTTGGATCAATGGATGAGGGGGGGAGAAGAGCAATGAACATCTCAAAAACTGAAGGATAATTGTACAGATTGGATAATAAAGAACAGAAGTTTATTATGTTTCAGCTCATGTTTTCATGCCTTTATTACCCCTCCTGAGAAGACTTGCTGTATGTCCATAGATATTTAAAAATAGAGATAAATAAATTTTGACCTTCTGGGTTTCCCTCATTGCAGACCAAGCCACACATAATTACAGTGTGTCACTTCTTGTTTATTCTGGCAGATTCTGAATGTACCCACTGCTATTCCTGGCTGGAAGGCATTTCTGAAGGATTCTGATGTTGCAGACATTGTAGAAGATGCCTTTTGGGTTTAAACTTGATGTTTTTACTCTTGACATTTTTCCTCACTTACTTCTGTACCACGGCATGTTTAATACTTTAAATATCTGTAAGATGGAGTGACTGGATACTTCTTTAGCTCCACACAGCGAAGACCTTCCATCTGGGGAGTGATGATGTAAATCTGTATGCCTCCTAACATCCAGGACACAGTGAGAGTCCCCTGTGAAGGGACTGGGAACTGAAAGCATTATGCAGCTCTTGGAGGTGTATTTCAGAAAGCACGCGTCAATTTTCAAACTCAGGCATCATTGCAAAGTGATTAAAAAGAAACAGAACTTATGCTTATGTTCAAAACACATCAGTAGCACAGTGCATCTGTGAATTCCTGTTCAAGTTCCACATTATTTTGGTTTTCCCAGCCCTGATCAGCTTGGCAGTGTGGTGCCATTACACTCCAGTCTTCATGTCAAACTCGTGATGATTTTGTGTTTCATTAACAGTCAGGAATTCGTCACATGCTTCTGTTCGGTCATTTGACTGTTCTTTATGAACCAAGTGCACCATTTCTTGTGATTTGCTGATATCTCCATTTAACTCTTTCGCCTTCCTGTCCTCCACTGCCCCTTTGCCATTGTTAATCACTAGCTTTTGCTTCTGCCCACATCTAGAAAGAAATAAAAATAAAATATTATAAATAGAGTCTAACAAAAATAATAAAAAACTGAAGGTCAATATTTAGTAAGAAGTGACTGGAAATTAAACCTGTGTCTGCCAGTGCAGACTTATACTATACAAAGTGTAAAATTTCTCCATATTGCATATGTTATTTTTAAAAGCATCCACCATTATATGCATAAAATTTATCAGGAGCTCACTTATCCAATTTATTTTAAATGTTACTACAGATAGCAACAGCATTCATTACTGAATGCTAGAAATATATTTCTATCATTTGAACACATCCACATTCAGGAACTTTGTAAATACCCCCACTATAAGGACACCTTCTAAATCCATGCTTGGGACCACAGCTTTGAAAATGCACAAATTCTTAAGCAAGCAGAAAATCTGGATCAAGCTCTCACCTCATTAAACATGACAACTGTTTTTTTTTTTTTCCTTTGTATTAGCATGTCAAGCTTAGAAGCCAGCCAACAGTAATGAAATATGGAGAACTACTCTTGCTGCTGTCTGCAGCAGAGCTCCTTGGGATGTTCAGGTAGGAAATAGGTACTGTGCTTTTAAAGTTACATGTGCTGCAGGGCTGCCCAATAAACTTTATATGTAGCTCTGAATTAAAACACAGCACACAATCTTTTAAAGAGTCACCAATCCAAAGCTGATGCACAACTTCAACTTGGTTGTTGTGGGCTGGGCATCCTTCAGCATAGTAAAACCAGAACTAGTTATACAGCTGTTAGATTTACTGATTAGATGATTCTCTGGCTACACAGTGCTGGACATCCTACCTGTCCTCAAACAGCCTTGTGTAAACTGAATATGCAGAGCCCAGCATGCCTAAGAGGGACAGCGTGTCTGTGAAATTGGACTTTTAAGTGCTTTCTTCTTAAATGAAGCATATTTTTTCCTGAATGACTAATTTGGCTGTTCAATTTTACTATTATGCTTCTGAAATGCCTTTTTTTCATGCCCACTGACTCATAGATAAGGGTTATTTTACCTGAAGCAGCTCAGTTCACTCTGCTAATGTTACACACACCCTTGGGAATGATTTCCTGCTCTGCAGCCATATAATGCCAAAAGACTCCAGCAATGAGCTGTGGAGCTCCACAGCCTCTTAAAAGAGCAGCTCAGAGTGCTATGCAACCAACAGGCTAGGAAAAAATGTGCTCACTGCTTTCTGAACCAAATCTTCACATATTATAGGGTCACTCTGATAAAAAAAAAGAGTTAAAATCTAACATTCAAGTCGCAAATAGTTACTCTGTTAAAAAGCTCAGTTTTAACATTCAAGTAGCAAAAAGCTGTTGAAGACAATTGGGAAGTGACCTCAGAACAGCCCCCAGGGAAAAGAAAGAGGTAAGAATATTACAGCCTATCATTTAGGCTAGGGTTTTTCCAATCTCCTAGCTAACTTTGCACAGATTTTCATCCCTCAGCTTCCTCATCTGTAAAATGGAGTACATAAAGCTATTGAGAACTCTGAGAGCAATGTCAGCATGTATGTTTGTGACTGCCAGCTGTGATGCTGGCTCCTGCTCAGAAGGAACAGATGAACAGGTTTTTTTTTCACAGAATCGCTGTGATTGTCTAAGACAGCCCTTCACACTGCTCACAGACAATGCTTTAATGGGGGAGGATTATTCCTGCCTCTTCCTGTGGTTGTTACTGTGTATGCTCATCTCACAACTCCTACTCTCTGTGAACACGATTTTCCCATTAATAACTAATAGATAGAGGGTAATTAATTTTCTGTGATCGATGTACAGTTAGTTTCCATTTACAAGACTGAACTGTTCATACAGCTGCTGACTTCATGTGCATGGTTCCAGGTGAGTGTGAAGGCTGACGTGTGACCTGAGCAGGACATGGTGACCTGGGTCCCGACACTCCAAGCCACAGAGCTTTGCAGAGGATGCTCTTTTTGCTTCTCTGCTCTTGAACAAAGCTTTGGAGGCTCAAGGAAGAAAGAAGTAAGGCAGTGTGTTTTGGAAAGGGAAAGGTGTGGCCTTACCTTCTGCGGCTGTTAACAGCAATGCACACTGCAAGGATCAATGCAAGCACCACGAGAGCCACAACGATGATCAGCCAGTCTGGAGGGGCAGATGAGGGAGGGGAAGAGAGCATGTCAGTGTATCTCATGTGGTTTTGTCATTTCACAGAACCGCAAAAACATCATCTCTTCTACTTCCTCTAAAGCTGTCACACTCTTTTCCTAGCTTCCATGAACGTTTGCTTGGTTTACAAAATCTTCCCATGCAAATCAAACACAATTCAGCTACACGCAGGCAGCTCAGATTAAACACCCCACCACTGTTGTCAGCTGCAAGCACTTTGGTGTGCATAGGTGAACAGGAGCTGTTTCACTGATTTACTCCAATGGCAAAAGAAAAGCATGGCACACCTACAATCCCAGGCACAGAAGCAGGATGACTTTTAGCACATTTTTAGTAAAGTAAGTTTCACAACCTTCCCAGTAGCCTACTGTCCACTACCATTATAGCTCTGCTACCATTACAGAGGGGGATCCTCTCCCAACAGCTGTGTCCTGTGTCTTCTTTGAAACAACTGTCCCTTGTTTAAAGACTCAAATATTTAATTTCAAACAAATTACTTCTTCTAATTAGTTAATTATCAGTACTCCATGGTGAAAAACTGACAGGCATTCTTTTCATAGCATGCTCTTCTTGTAACTCCCTTCAGTTTTCCCTGCAAATGATGAGTTCTTCAAAAGGTGCTTCAAAGATTACCTTTCCAAAATTTTCTGTGTGCTCTTCTCCATTTTTTTCCCATGTGACTAATGCAATGCCTTGAACTGAACAGAGTTTCAGCTCTGGACTTGCTAGGCCTAAGTAGAGTGGGATAATTTCTTTGTTTTAAAAATTACTTTACCACTAATAAGTCCCAGAATATATTTGCATTCTTTTGCAGCTGTATCATGGTGTTGGCTTCTTTTTGTTCTGTTTTAGTGTGCCAGCTCTATTCTGGAGAGTTTGTCTCAGCTGTTATTTTCACTGAACTGTCTCATGGATATGATACTATGCATATAACTTTACCGAGTTTTGTCTGATTTAATTTCAATTTATAAAAGTTAATTGAAACTTAATCCCATTCTCAAAATGCATGGTTCTTCTCATCTTAATATTGCTGAAAAATTATATGAGTTACAATATGATCTGTTTTTCAGACTACTTGTGAGATGCTGAATATTACCTGATTCAGAACAAAGCCTGAACAACTGTATGTGACCTTCATTTTCATCTCTTACTCCAGTTCATATAAAGACAATTCTGTACTTGGATTTTTAAAACATTTGACTTCAAAAACCCACCTGGTACCGGGGCCGACCTTGGTTGTGAAGCTATTTTTGTTGTGGCTGTCTCTCCAGGGGAAGTAGTGGATTCATAATGTCCCTTGTGTGGTCCCTGGTCACCATATACACTAGAGCCTAAAGAACAAAAACCCCATCCATTAGGCCAAATATGCCTGATGAATATTTAACAGCAACATACAAACACTGTGACTTTAACAAGCAAAAATCATACTCCAGAAAGTCCATGCTGAAGCAATTAATGAGTGTTTCAATTCTATTCCCACACAGGATAAAACTGAACACCTAAAACTATAATGCTGCCATAAAACAGAACAATAGTTCTCTGAATGCTTGTGACTTTGACAGCTATAGAGTGAGACTCTAAAAATTGAAAGTATTTTTTTCCTAAAACAAAAAAGTGTTCTCTGCAAACTTAGATGTGGATCCTCTTGTCCTTTTTTAATAAGTTGTATAATTTGGTTTCAAGATGGTATTAGATCTTAAATCAGTCTCTTTTATTTTCTATGCTGGCTATACTGCTTAGACTTTTATGCAACTACGTTCCTGGCCCATGCTATTACAATAACGGTATCCCAAGCCTAAAATTATCAGCAAACTATAGATACAGTAATTTCACTTGGGACTACTGCTTCATTATCACTACAAAAAATATATTACAGATCTCCACCTCTCTGAATTCTTCCAGACTCGAAGAAATTAAGCATTACCTCTAATCAACTGGAAAGTTCTTTTTCTTTAAAACACATTGCAACTAATTTCTGTCCAGCATTTCTGATCTCATTTCCTAGTAACAGCTGGCAAATTGCAAAACTGAGAAGCATGTTTTATTCCCTCTGTGAAGCATAGCCAGCAGGCAGCTCAGGAATTTTCCAGATGTTTTTATTTTTTTATTAACAGTAAACTTATAGACTGGCATGTTGTCTGGTGCCATCTCACAACAAAGGACAGAGCACAAATTCAACAATGAAGAGTGTTGACCTAGTGCCAAAGAAAGCTGACCAAGAGGGACCTACTAACTTGTCTACACTACATCTCAGCGGTTTTTCAAGGGCTTTGTATCATCTTTGAAAAATGCCAGAGCTTCTCCTCCACAAAACCCCTTTGAAAGACATTCAGAACATTTATTAAAATTTGTGTGCTTAGAAACCTGCTACATTTGCTGCTCCCCTGAGCACTGAGAAGAAGAAGCAGGGCTCAGCCAAATCCCAGCTGTTCTGGCTCTGGGGAGGTGCTTTGAGGGATCCTCAAAAACTCTCTACATTTCATTTTAGTAACATATTGGATTATTGTCCTTTATGGACAGTTATTTTTTGTGTTCCTTCAGTAGGCTGACTTGTTATTCTGTGGACACTTAGCGTGATGTCTGACCACAGCTTAAACATTGCTGTAGAAGAGAAGTGAAAAAAAGTAGTACAGTACATCAAACCATTCATTTGATCAGAGAAGCCTTTAACAATACATTCATGAATCTTTTCCACTCCATTTCACCTATATTGGGCAACATTACAAATGAATGAACCTTTCAATAAATAAGCTTTTTGATGACAATGGTAGTGTCTTAGTAATTCCTGTATACTGTGTTCTTAAAATGCACCAAGAAAATACAAAGGAAAAAAAGAAGAGTTTCAAGAAAATGGCCTTCTGAGCCTTTTGTCAGGGTACTGACAATGCAAAGATTCAATGCAGATAATCCCACTGAAAAATATTTAAACCAGTTCTTACAGGTTTTATGTGCTCAGAACAGAAAGATAGAAAACATTTTTTCATAGTGTGTAATGTCTACATATAAAATTAAGAAGGCAGCTTAGATTAATTACGTGAATAAGGCCTGTGAAATGAAAGAAATGAGTTTTACTAGGAAGACATTATTAAAAACAGATTTAGCTTTCCAATAAAATTCTGACAAATACATATATTGTATTTATATTGCCATGCCTATGTCAAAATACTATCACCAGGCAATTTTGTTGGAGTTGAATTTACTGGTTTATACAAAATTCTTGAAAAAATAATTAGCCTAAGTTATACCTCACAATATATCAATTAAAATTAATGAATTATTAAGGGAATTAGCTTTCAAGTGTTTTCTGTATTAAAAAAAAAATATATAATCTTGTTTATGTGCAATGAATGTCCA
This sequence comes from Rhabdornis inornatus, assembly GCA_013397075.1. Classification (NCBI taxonomy): domain Eukaryota; kingdom Metazoa; phylum Chordata; class Aves; order Passeriformes; family Rhabdornithidae; genus Rhabdornis; species Rhabdornis inornatus. The sequence goes on from VWZS01008940.1 coordinate 1,222,624, forward strand.
CAGAGCATTGGCCAAATTTTACTCTGGAATGGTTCCACTAACTTCTAAAAAAGTGCATGGAAACAGTGTTCAGATTAGCTGAATTGGGAAAAAAACCCCTTACTGTTAGGGTGGCTATTTGTATGAAAACTACATTTGGGAATAAGGAAAAGTCCCTTCATTTCCTGTATTATTAGCATGTGACAACACATAAAAAAGTGCCAAAGGCTATATGTAGTATAAAAAGCAAACACTGTTAACTGCACTAACTTCATCAGAATAATTACCCTTTGAAAAACAAGGCTGTTCACAAATGAAATGTCAGTTACAGCCCAGTAACAGCTACAATTATCACTGGAATGATACCTACAGCACATATAGCTAGGAAAAAAATGGTGTCACAGAGAATTACCTTTCTTTTATATGTGTTCAGCTCGTGTAGAGGGGTTACAGATGGGGGAAAAGTGACAGATAGTTAAGGGTTACATAGCTGTCATTTGTGCCCAGCAAAAATAGAAAGACAAAATGCTATCACAAATGTATGGGCACAAGCAGAAAGTTTGCACTTCTTCATTTCAATAGTTGTGTTACCACATCCTGATAACAGAATATAAGAAAAGCTTATTTGCAAAACACTATTTTCAGCCTTTTAGCTAATGCTTTTACCAGAAAGAGATGTCATTCATGACATCTTATCAGCAGGTTAAAACCAACAACAAAACCCAAAAAGGAAATAACAATATGGCAACCATTTACAATTATGCTTAGTACACATTTTTGGACAACAGCCATTGTCCACAATAACAACTTACTGATGGATAAATGAAAATGGTTATAACTCATTGCTCTTACTGGTAGTAAAAGGATCCTGCAAGGGAACAAAACGGTCCTCAACGTCTGAAAAAACTCCAGGCTTCCCATGGACATGGAAACCCTCTGTGGTGTTTGCTGGTTCACCTTCCCTTCCAGGTGCAGTGCCAGCTGCCAGCGGCTCCTTGGTTGCTTTCTCTTGCTCAGCATCACCCACGGCCTCTATGACTGTCATGATGGTGGCATGATCAGGCAGCACTCACAAAAACCACCACCCACATCATTTCCAGGGCCACAGCAAGCCAGAAAGGACCTTCACCTTCCTCATGCAAAGCACAGAAGGAGGAGAGAAGACATGAAGGCTTCTCCTTCCACAGTGTCACTGGTCACTACTGAGAGACCCTCAGGCTCCACATCTACGCTCAGCACGTTGGAGCAAGATGCAGATCCCAGTGACAGGTGGAAAGAGGAGACCTTCAGAAGAAGAGATTTTAGCAGCAACAACCTGACCCTGTAACTCAGGAGTGAGCAGCCTCACCTCTGTTGGTCTTGCCTGGGAACGCACAGGGGAAGAGAAGTAAGAAACTGATGGCAGAATTTAAGGGATATAATTCTTCTATGAAAGAATAGAATAGAATTCTTCTTTGCCCTGCCCTCAGCACTGGGACACCACTCCCCAGTGATGGTGCTGCTGCTGAGTCACAGGACCAAGTCACCTGATTAACCTGCCAGAGCACCTCCACCACACCAGTCATGGTGCCAAAGCATATCCAGCCTGATCCCGTTGAGGCACGAGAAAGGAAGATGAAGAGTGGCTGGGGATTCACAATCACCAGCAGATCACTCGCAGAACATTTGGGAGATGACCCAAAAACATGCTTCAGCAAGGATAGAAACCACCAAGTGCACCAGGCAAGGAGTCCCTTATGCCTTGTCCACAGATCCTTCGACAGATTTTTCACTGCAAGTCCGCATTAAGAATGAAGATCCCCAGGATGAGAAAGACAGTGAAAGGAATCATCTTCAGCAGAAATAATGTCTCATTTCACACCAGACGTGAGAAATGAGTGTGGTCCATTATTCTTACTGGTACCCATCAGAAGAGAGCCATTACCAGTTTGGGTCACACTGGCTGTGGTCCTGTGGAGGACTCCATCTCTGGGAGTATCCATGGGACTCGTGATGCCTGCAGTGCCCTGCCCTGGTTCATCATCTGAAGGCAGAGGAGTTTGAGTTGGCTCTTGGTGGTGGGCACCATCAGGAGAGGAAGCAGCTGTCACCACAGGGCGAGGTGCCCATCCTTCCTGGGTCGTATCTTCTGGTGCCAGAATGTCAGTGGAGGCTGTGACTGTTGTGATGATGGCTAAGTTAAACTTCAAACACGTTTTAAAAATGCACCCTACACATTTACTCCCTCTTTATTTTAGTGATCTCCACCTCTTTTATTTGTTAGCCTATGTAGAATAGGCAGTGAGAAGAAAAAAAACCCCGAAACAAAGCCACAAGCAAAGAATATCCTCTGCATATGACACACTGTTTTTGGATTGTCTCTTCCTTCACTAATATTCACAATGTAGCCTAAAATACTGGTTTTGAAAATACCTAGTGAACACTGTTCAGAAGCCAAAAAACAGCAATATTATTTTCAGAATGAGTATAAGTATTCCTGTTGTTAACACGGGAATTAGATTAAAATTACTTAATTTAAACATTTTAACAAATTGCAAAATCATACTTGGTTTTTCATATTTGCAACTGACCAGCCAAACCTCAAAAAGCTTGAAAAACTGGGAAACTTTACAGAATCTCATTCATATTTAGAAAACGTGAGTAGGTGATAGAGAACAAAACTATATTTTAACCCACAAACGGTATTTATAATGCACACAATTTGTAGTTTTCATAGCTCTCTGTCAAATCCTGAATGTTGAGAATTAAATAATCCAGATAAAAATGGATTTTGAGGAAGAAAAGCAAAAGGATAACTGCTAATTTTTCTTTAGAATTTCTCTTTTAGAAAATGCAGGAAGAAAAGATGCAAGAACTTCCAAATTACAGTGTGATTAAAAAAAAACCTTATTCTATTAAATAAAAAAGGCAGTATTTTGAATGAGCATAATTTTAAATAGACAACATACAGAATTTGGGAATTTAAGTTAGAACCTTGCAGAACTACATGAACAAACTTCAATAAATTATTTCAAATTTTACAGAATTAAGAGAATATGTTGAAATATTAAGACCAGGAATGGCCAGACATGAAAAACAAACATTTACACTACCAGCCACCTCCAAAAAGCAACTGCTTCCTCAGTTGAAAACACACCTGAGCAAAGTCAGGGGACATAAGAAACAGGACACACAGGAAAAAAAGATCCTTAAACAGACAGGAATTCTTGTTGGGATATTCACATGCAACAAAACCATAAAAACATTTGCACTGCAATTCCCCAACAAGAATGCACTCTTTAAAGATAAGAAAGACAGGGAAAGAATTCAGTTTGAGAAGAAATAATGTCTCATTTCACACCAGACATGAGAAATGAGTACAATCCATTATTTTTACTGGTACCCATCAGAGGAGAGCCATTACCAGCTTCGATCACAGTGCCTGTGGTCCTGTGGAGAACTTCATCCTCGGGGGCATCCGTGGGATCCACGATGCCTTCAGTGCTCATTTCTGATTCATCATCCCATGGCATTATCCCAGCTTCAGTTGGCTCTTCATGGTGGGCACCATCAGGAAAGGCAACAGCTGTTATGATGGTTTAATAACAGATGATTTAAACACAGATTATTTAATAGCTGTGAATTCCACATGTGCGCTGCTTTGGCCTTCCCATTACCATCCCATCCAAGCCTCCTGTTCCCCTGAAAGCACTGTTACCCTTTTCTCTCCACAAAAAGGGCAGAGAACTGAGACCCTGTGTCCTGAAATCACCGCTGCTCTCTCACAGTTTTGGCAAGACATACCCACTTGCTATTCTCATCCACTTTTTTACTTAATGAAAACGATTCCTGAGGGCAGGGGACACAGGGAAAGACACAGAGGCAGCAGTCAGAAGGATTCCCTGACCTGCATCCTGGACTACCCACAGAGCCTCAGCTTCCTTGGCACTGTCACTTGCTGTTACAGTGTGTTTCACACTACAGGTATCAATACTGACAGTCAGGAAGACATGAAGGCATCTGCTTCTTCCTCCACACTGCCACCGGCTTCTGAGAGACTCTTAAGCTCCACATTTAAGCTCAGCATGTTGGAGTGAGATGTTGGTGACATACACAGATTCCAGTGGCAGACAGAGAGGGGAGACCTCCAGAAGAGGAGATCATACCTTGTTTTCAGAACATTATTTGGATGTTATGGATACTGCATTATATGAGAGTGCATCATGATGCTGTGTCATGCCAGTTTTATAGATTCCTGCCTCTCATCATTCTATGAATGAACCAGAGGGATAAACATTTCAATAAAGTCTATGAAAAGAATGCTCTTTTGCCACGTGAATACTCACAAACTAAATAGATTAAATTAACCTCTTGAGGTACAAATATACATAAGTATGGATTCGACTTTATGGTAAAGACAGTCTAGCAGCACCAAATAATAGAACTTATGTAATGAGCTGGATGCAATTTCACTGCCATGCTTCACTAAGGAATGAAAAACCTTATAAGTGGTGTGGCAAGTAAAGAACAACTGTTTTTGTATGGAGCTAAAATTGAAATCTTCTGTTTCACCGCCATCCAGACAGAGAACAGAGAAAATGAATCACTCTACAGTTTATGTCATTATTTTAAGAGATCAGTTATTACTCCTGTCTACAAGTTCATGCAGTATCTTTCCAGGAGAGGCTGTCTGAGAGACAGAAGTGATGCAACACGCAGAACAGACATTATTACTAGTACCTGTAGTGGCAGAGTCTCTTTCATGATTGCTCTCTCTGGAGGGAATAACTCTATCCGTTACAGCAGGCTGTGTGCCATAATCCTCTCCCTCCTTCCAGCCTGGATACAGCAGTGGCTCGTGTGCTGAGTCGTTCTCTTTGGCCCCGTGGCTGGGGACCACAGCTGTTATGGTGATGGTGAAGCAATTATGAACTCAGTATACAAAGATCCATTCCCACATTATTCTCCACTTCTTGTCTCTATGACAGGCCTTGCTCACATGTCTACTACATTTAATGGCCAAGAGAAGTAAAGTAGATTTGCTTCTCATCCTGGTTTATGTTTAGAAAAGCTGCCTACTGTCATCAGTAGGACCAACTCCTTCCTCAAACTGGTGCTTTTCAGAATCAAGGTGTCTTACTGTTTTCCAAAAGTATTTCTCTGAATCTTGCTGTTGACTTTGTATTGTTGACTATCGAACCAAAATTCACTGATGCAGAATTAAAAACCTCAAAGACAAATAACTGCAAGGGTATGACCCATCAGTAAGATTTTAATCACACAATTCGAGTGTGTTGACTATATCCAATTTTTTCCCCTCAAAATTTCACTGTTTCATGAGTTGCAGCATCTCCAGGAAGACAGACAAGGAAGTGTGACAAAGGGGAATGCTAGGTCATGCTACAGATTTGTGAATGGTACACACAATGAATAAGACAGCATTCAGCTGGAGAATATTTGATATTGTAGTTATTTAGAAAAACACTATCCATATCAATCAACCTGCAGTTTTTATCAGACAATCATAGCAAAAGAGTACCCAAATCTTGCAAAAAGCATAAACCTTCTTAACCCCTTCAACCCAATAAGGAAAAAAAAAGAAAAAGCAAGAAATTTGCCACAGTGTGTTACAATTTTAATTTCAATTAGGCCATTATGTATTGCTGTAGTAGCATAGTGTAGCAGATTATCAGAGACCTTTATTTGATAACACAGAAGAGCAGAGGATGGCTGTGGTGCATTCACTGTTGCAGTGCTTAGTACAGCGCATCTGTCATTAACTTATAAGTTTGGTATGCTCACAGGAACAGAAATTAAAATATATCCATTTTCAGTAACCACCTTTACAGTATAATTTGATGTTTTATGTTTCAATTGATTCAACCAATGAAAGAGAGAAGCCGCTCTCTTATTCCACATTATGCTTTGTTTTCCTCCCTTCATCACCAGTATCATCTTGCCATAGTTCAAAAGTGGGAGGAGTAGATATTTTAGATAATTTTTTTATATATATAACTGCCATTAACAAAAACTGGAAATAAAAAAATCTCAGGCCCATTAATGGCTTGCAACAGGGGAGTGAATACAGTTCCCAAAAGACGGAAAAATGCAGTGCACATTATTATTTTTCCATTTAAACCTTCTCTGTTTCCTACAAAACCCTGGTAGATAGCTTGTTGAAAGCTTGTGGCAGCATGACACTCAATACAAAATGTAGGACACAGTTACAGAATTAACCTACTAAAGATCTTTGACATGCAAGACAAATAGAAGAGAAACATCCTGGAACAAGCCTGAAGAACAGACTAATTGAAAAAAAAATAATATAACATCAAAATTGCTCAGGTTTATTCACAGAACCTGTATTATGGCCTCAGAATGCAAAAATGTTAGAAAAAAAATCCTAAAATTGATCTTTAGAAAACCCTGAAAATTTACTAATATGTGACCTGTAATATTACCTGTAGAAGTTTCCTTTCCAAAATAATTTCCAGCTGCAGTAGCAAATTCATGTTGTTCAATACTGTCAGTGATATTTGCAGGATTTTGCTCTTGACTGATCCCTCCAGAATGAACGCTGTGTAATAGTGGATGTTGGGTTGGTCCTTGATGTTTTTCATTTTCACTTGCAACTAGTGCTGGTAAGATGATGATTGAATCAATAATGATCAAAATACCCAATATCAGTCATATTATCCTTATCATCACGGTCTACATAACAAGGGTGTTTGCCTTTTGTGTTTTGGCTTTTTCTTCTTGTTTTGCATTTCATGTGAAATGAAAGACGAAAGAAAACAAAAGTCCTTTGGAAACCTTATCACACAAAAGCATCACCAGGAGCAGTAGAAGATTTAAGTGCACTAGAAAGGATCCCAAAGCCCAGTGGAAGATAAAAAGAAGATGCCCAAGGAGCAGAAGAGCTCACAGAAACAACAGCTTGCATCTCTAGCTCGTATTTATTAACACAACTTAACTCTTGAGTTTGTGTATTCTGGGTTTTTAAAGTAAAACACTGATGAAGTTTCTCTTTTGAGTTATCTCAATCACAGTTACAAAGCTGGCCCTAAGGAAATTGTAATTTCTTCTGAGATTGGATGAATTAAATAAGTAGGTTCATATAAGTAGATAAGCATGCTTATTTTGAACTCAATAATAATTAAAGCTCTTACCAATAAAATTAATTCATTGCTTACTCTTTAACTTGCTGTTGTTTGCACAGCAGAAGATGCAGCCAGAAATCAGCTGAAGTACCACCACCATAAGAGCTGTTCTAACGAAGGTTTGGAAAAGATGCATTGATAAAACAAAATGAGCATAAGAACTCATCTGGAAATATATTTGCCTTAAGTATCAAACATTTCCATGAGTGGTATATAAGAGTAAAGCTAAGGTCCTTAATCAGAGCACGCAAAGAATGAGCTGGATGTGTTCCATATGTCATAAGCCACCAGACAGAGAAAGAATGCTATTTCCCAAGAAGATACAAACTGGAGGAATATTTATCTTCACATTCAGGCAATGAAATATTTGTAAAGAGAACACTCATGCAAATGCAATTAATTACTTTTAAATTAAACCTAATATATATATTGTCTTACAAAAGAAGAGGTAATATTAATCAATGTATGAATACAACTGATTTAGCAATACTTCACCACTAAAAGAAAGTTATCAGAAAAACCATTCCTGTGTGATTACAGAACCTGTTCTAATGCCAATTGTATAAATTTCTGCTGTTCAAAACAATCTCAGAACCAGAAAGACACAGAAAAATACCTTGAGAAAGGACTCTATAAGCTTTTGCCTACAGAAGATTTTAGAATTGAATGTTTTGATATCTCAGTTGGCTATTGGCACTAACACTGGTAGCAAAATGTTCACACTCATCTGGAGGTAGTATATTACCCTTTGTAGGACAATTTATGTATTTGAAACATTAGATCCCTTTTTTGTATTTTGCCTTCAGATTTTACAACAGAAATTTTGAAGCGGAAAAGGGAATTTTTTTTCTCACCAAGGTGGGTGACTGGAAGTCTGCTCAGTTTCATTGCACACTACTGGCACTGCAAATTTTAAAATACTAGAGATGTGAGGGAAAGTGGCAAGAAATGAACTTTAGATGCATAAGACAGACTTAGAGTGACAGATGAACGTTACAGATGCCACCTCTGAGGGCTGTAGAACAATAATGTAGAGATATTACACTGAACTGAGGCTAATGGTATGGGAATTACAAACTGCAATTGGTATTACAATTTGGAATTACAAGCTGGGAATTACAAACAGCTGCACCCTGAGTGTCATACTTCACTGAATTATATCAGAAATCTGAGTATTATCTGAAATGTTTGATTGCTTTACCCCTGCTAGCAGAGCTAGGATACTGCTCCTCTTCATCTGTAAAGGTAGGGCTCCAATGCTCTTGTGTGGTGATTTCCAGAAGTGTTTCCTGTTGTGAGTCCACAGCTGTTGGGACAATGCAGGATTCAATGCTCTAAACCTACTGTCCGTGTGTGCCATAAAGGTGATGGGAAATGGAAGTTCTTGCATAGCCTAGCTTCAGTCTCTTCACTCTTCTTATCAAATCCCTTCACATCAAACCAGTTGTTCTTTTCTTTGCATTCGACAGATGCAAATTTTCCCAAGAAAATTGGGAAAAATAAGCAGCGGAAGAATAATGTACAGTAGAAGCAATGCAAAACCATTAGAGCAGTTGTAGAAATTTAAACTCATGCTTTAGGAATGATGCCTAAGGAATATGCCTAATGACCTAAGGAATATGGCAGATATCTCAGTACACATGCTTGCTAAGTACTCAAGAAGTACCCAAGAAGTACTGTGTTAGAATATCCACAACTCAGCAAAAAAGCAATGGTCAGCAAAAAAATGAGAGCACCTGGACAACCACCAGGAAGCCAGTATTAGACAAGAAAGTTATCATACAATTAGAAAGATAAACCAGAACTTCTACGAGAGTCTATGACCAGAGACTGAATACACTTTCACCCATGGATCATGCAGATACCACTAGACCATCAAGGGTATGGAATGCAGCACATCTGTGGGACAAGTTGCTAATGCAGAGTCTCAAAGATAAACAAGCACCAAAACTACCCAAAGCATAGGAAGAAAAATTAAAAGTCCCGAAGCAAGATGAATTCCTGATTTTGCATTTTCTACTAAAAATGGAAACCACTGCTGAAAAAACACAAATACTGCACTATCTTAAAAAAATAAAAGGCTTATGAACAGTGACTGCTGAGTAAATAAAAGCACAGACAACAGACACATTAAGATTAAATTAAATAAAATTTCAGAAATAGAACAGATCAATATATTTGTTCAAATTAGAGTATAGTCATGCACAGCAACATCTCTGCTAAAAAAACCCCACGGCTGGGACCATTTCCGGGTCATAAAGCCAAGCAGCAGTTTGTGTACTTCAGTGACACACTGCATTTAGCTTTGGCCTCCATATGTGGTCTTTTTCCCGTTTTCAGGCAAAATTATTTCATCCATGGATGGCTTTTGACTTAAAAAAGAGCTCTCAGATGATCACTGTGGGGCTATACATATCAGGAAAATAAGGCTATGTATTAAAATATCTCAGTTGTAATACCGGAAGATGCCTAGACATCTGAGGTCACAAAACAGATGATGTCAGAAGACTGCATGGGAAGTGTGCAGAAGGTAGCAAACATGAGACTGTTTTGTTGACAGCTCCCAATGAAAAATGGACTTGGGATTTGGCCTCTCCAAATTGTGCCTGAGTATCTTCCACAAACAGGAATTTTGCTACTGAATAGCTGTTGGTTACATATAACATGAAGTAGAATTATTTTAACAATAAAAATAAATTAAAAGAATGAAAGATAAATTTTTGTCTGGGAAAATCATGAGTAAATGCAAACATTTGAATAGACATGAAACTGAGAAGCTAATTTTAAGTAGGGAAAGAAGAGACATTATTTTAATCATAGGGACCTGAGATAATTTTCCAGTTGTGAAAGAGGTCTTTCTGACGGGAAGAGCTGATGAGATCATCCAATTTTCAAACAATATATGTGCATCTAAGGAGCAGGAATGCCAGGTAGGACAGGAAAAAGAACAAACCAACACCGAAGACAACAGAAGTTCCTTACTCGTACTCGGAGCACTCTCGTCCTTGGCCACACTCCTGCCCCAGCCTGGAAACACTGTGGTGTACATCATCTCCTCAGAAGAGTCTTCATCATCTGAATCACTGCCACTGGAGGTCACATCTGCTGTGATGATGTTAAATCTGCCATGAAGCCCTAACCCACAAGGCCTTCTGCTGGCAGCAGTTCAGCTTTCCTGCCTCCCCTACGTGCAGCCTTACAGCCACAGAGCAGAATTTACAGCCCCGTGCTTCCCAGGGGATGTAGCTGCTCCTGGCCCTTTCACTCTCAAGGGGCTCAGCACTCTGCCATGGCCCTGCTGAAACTGCCCCACTGCGGCTCTTAGATACCTTTTGGGAGCCCTTGCATGTCCATGGCACTAACCATGCCCTGTGCTCTTCTAGCAGGTAGAGCAGAGCATACTGGCTCAGAAACCTTTCCTTTCTCTCTCCTACAAGCCCTTCTCATTGGAACAGTCTGCTCCTAAACTGCTGGCTAACAGGAAAAAGGAAAGAGCCAGGTACTTATGCTTTCCATAATGACTGCCATGATCATCCCTTTCAGACAGGCAGGATGTCTCTATGGCACATGGACAGTGTGGACACCTGCTCTATTGCTACCACGTGGACAGTCCGTGAGACAGAGCCCAGGACTTTGCTTTTCCTACTTCAGTGCAATGAACAGCAGTGACAAATGCCACACATTCAGCCCCTGTTCCACTTAAGAGCTTGTGGAACCTGCTGCCCTGGTCTCTGGTAGTTCAGCCCCTAACCAAAGCAGCCTCTTAGCATGGCATTCTTTACCCTTGGTTGCTGGGGTGGCTTCTTGCGTCTTCTCTCCAGGATCCGACCACCACCGGCGGTTTGGGAACAGATTCCACCAAGTTTGGGTGGTGGTTTCCTCCAGGCTGTCATGGTCGGGCCCTGGAGCTGTTAGGACATGGCTCGTTTAACCAAGATCTTGTGATTATTTCTTGAGAAGCAACTTTTCCTCCAGCAAAGTCAAGTCCAGCAGCACCAGCACCTTGAGCATGCTCATGCCCAGAGATGGATGTGAGAGCAGGGTGAATGTATGAACCCATGGTGTCATGACATTCCTCCAACACAGAGCTGGATGCAAGCACCTTTGGCAGCCCCAGGAAAGAGCATGCTCCCTTGAGAGCAGCCATCAGAAAGCGCTGTGGGGCTTTTAACCTCTCCACGTTCCACAGGGTTAATGAGTTCCTCCCAGGAGAGAGTAGATAGTCTTTGACATGGAGTCCAGAATGAGGAAGATCCACCAAGATGACATAAAATCACATACAAAAGCTGTAAGAAGTATCCACGATAGGCAAGAAGAATACCCAGAGATAAGCACACCCACAGAAGCAAACTGCTCTTCTCCTGACAACCCCACGAAGCCAACACTGCCAAGGACCTGCACTCAGAACTGAGGCCATTCCTCTCAAAAGACACATGCGCTCCCCTTGACCTGATGCTGGCAGCTGAATGCACCCCAGAAACACTTTTCAGAGTAGGCATCAGTACAGCATGGAGAGAGAGGAGCAGCTTTACTTCTATCCCGTTACCAACGCACAGCCTATCCTCAGAACACAGCGTATCCAATAGCAGGATACATAGATTTTTGCCAGGCATTTTCAGATGGAAAGAGATTTCTGCTTAGAAAAGTTACAGGAATCAACAGCCTTTTCATCCACCATGCTAGGCAAGCCAACTAGTGGTTGGCAGGCAAAGAGAAATAATTGTGCAACTTGTAGGAGGTTGGAAATTCCCTCCAAAGAGAAAACAGTCCTTGAGTCTCAAGAAGTCACGAGAAAAGTCCACAAATCAAATGAGAATGAAGACAACAATTCACGAATCAATAGAATGTGGTGCTTTTAACTATATGGAGCCCGCACAATTGAAATAGGGCTTTTCTGTTGCATGGGAGATGTGTTTGAAAAAGAGCTGATGAGAAGATCATCCAATTTTCAAACAATATATGTGCATCTAAGGAGGAGGAACGCCAGGTAGGACAGGAAAAAGAACAAACCAACACCAAAGACAACAGAAGTTCCTTACTCGTACTCGGAGCACTCTCGTCCTTGGCCACACTCCTGCCCCAGCCTGGAAACACTGTGGTGTACATCATCTCCTCAGAAGAGTCTTCATCATCTGAATCACTGCCACTGGAGGTCTCATCTGCTGTGATGATGTTAAATCTGCCATGAAGCCCTAACCCACAAGGCCTTCTGCTGGCAGCAGTTCAGCTTTCCTGCCTCCCCTACGTGCAGCCTTACAGCCACAGAGCAGAATTTACAGCCCCGTGCTTCCCAGGGGATGTAGCTGCTCCTGGCCCTTTCACTCTCAAGGGGCTCAGCACTCTGCCATGGCCCTGCTGAAACTGCCCCACTGCGGCTCTTAGATACCTTTTGGGAGCCCTTGCATGTCCATGGCACTAACCATGCCCTGTGCTCTTCTAGCAGGTAGAGCAGAGCATACTGGCTCAGAAACCTTTCCTTTCTCTCTCCTACAAGCCCTTCTCATTGGAACAGTCTGCTCCTAAACTGCTGGCTAACAGGAAAAAGGAAAGAGCCAGGTACTTATGCTTTCCATAATGACTGCCATGATCATCCCTTTCAGACAGGCAGGATGTCTCTATGGCACATGGACAGTGTGGACACCTGCTCTATTGCTACCACGTGGACAGTCCGTGAGACAGAGCCCAGGACTTTGCTTTTCCTACTTCAGTGCAATGAACAGCAGTGACAAATGCCACACATTCAGCCCCTGTTCCACTTAAGAGCTTGTGGAACCTGCTGCCCTGGTCTCTGGTAGTTCAGCCCCTAACCAAAGCAGCCTCTTAGCATGGCATTCTTTACCCTTGGTTGCTGGGGTGGCTTCTTGCGTCTTCTCTCCAGGATCCGACCACCACCGGCGGTTTGGGAACAGATTCCACCAAGTTTGGGTGGTGGTTTCCTCCAGGCTGTCATGGTCGGGCCCTGGAGCTGTTAGGACATGGCTCGTTTAACCAAGATCTTGTGATTATTTCTTGAGAAGCAACTTTTCCTCCAGCAAAGTCAAGTCCAGCAGCACCAGCACCTTGAGCATGCTCATGCCCAGAGATGGATGTGAGAGCAGGGTGAATGTATGAACCCATGGTGTCATGACATTCCTCCAACACAGAGCTGGATGCAAGCACCTTTGGCAGCCCCAGGAAAGAGCATGCTCCCTTGAGAGCAGCCATCAGAAAGCGCTGTGGGGCTTTTAACCTCTCCACGTTCCACAGGGTTAATGAGTTCCTCCCAGGAGAGAGTAGATAGTCTTTGACATGGAGCCCAGAATGAGGAACATCCACCGACATGGCATAAAATCATGAGATGAGAGAAGTATCCATGAAACCAACACTGCCAAGAACCTGAGCTCAGAATTGAGGCCATTCTATTGAAAAGGCACATGCACTCCCCTTCACCTGATGCTGGCTGCTAATTTTACACCAGAACCACTTTCCAGGCAGGCATTAGTATATCACAGGGAGAGAGGCGCAGCTTTACTCCTATCATATTACCAGTCCACAACATTTTCTCAGAACACAGCATATCAAATATCAAGTTCTACATTTTCTGAATGGAAAATGTTTCTGCTTCAAAAAGTTACAGGAATCTACAGCCTTTTCATCCACTGTACATCTAAATAGGTATTGGCATGCAAATAGATATAAATGTGTTTATTACATATGGATGAAAAAAAATCAGAATTACTGTTCACGTAGGTAGCTCATTAATCAGTAAGAGTCCTTCATCTGATTCATGGCACACCTAGAGATGAATCATAATTTGCTGGTAACAAAGAGTAAAACCTTTTTCGGCAAGGAGAGAAAGTCAATGGTAAAGTATTGGTCAACAGTGTATTAATCTGGACCATTAACTTTATGGAGAACACCACCAGTGATGTCCACATCCAGAGAAATAATGTGATGTTTTACCATCTGAAGAACAAGGAACTGTGCCAATTGCTCATTTCAAACCATAACAAAGAATTCTTTAGATTAAGCTAGATATATTTTCACAAAACTTTAACTTTACAAAAGACTCATAGTACAGGTGGAGAGCCACCAATTTTGTTTCTCACGTTAACACACTGTAGAATTAGATAGATAGATTTTCAGCTGTCTGTCTGAAGATAGATGACAAATACTTTCCTTTACTTGTTTCTTAATTTTCTACTTCCCTGTCTGTGGGATTTTTCTCTGGGAAATTAAATTGTGGCCAGGGTATTCCACTGAGCCTGTACTGCTATACTAGCTAAATAATAGATATTGGGATGTGGCTTTATCTTCTTTTTTGGACTGTTCTCCATGTCACTTTCTCCTGTGCTACTGAATATTTGATGACTTCTCAGAGAGATGCACAGCTTATACTTTACCTCTTTCTAAAAGGAGTGCTAGGTTACTGATTAATTTATAATGCAGTAAAATTAAACTAAATGAGTTAAACACCTTGGCGTTGAAGTGATGTTGCTGTAACAGCCAAAGTTGCCAGGTGCATTACTTTCATTATCTTCTTTTTTTTTTTTCCAGAGAACCAGTTTATCAATCCTAACCCTGTAAACAAACATGCCAATGCTATCACTTCTGTGATACACATTTATGAGTGTTGACACATTTTATCACATTGCTCTATAGTTTCTTTGATCTTTTCAGATCTTAAATATCTCTTGTTTTCCCTCTGTAAAACAGTCATGCCCATGAGAGAGAGCTGCTAGCAACAGGAAGGGACATACACATTTAGGACCAATACATTTGATAATCAAGTACTAAAACGAAAACAGAAAGTGTTCCTGTACAGAAACAGCACACAGGTTTTTGCAGTGGGTACAGAAACACCAGTACAAGGAAACATTAAGTCACACACGTACATAAAAGCAAACATATAGGAAGGAAAAATCACCATCAGAGTAAACCAAACTCCCCACTTTTACAGGTGGGATTTTCTGCAAGCTCCACCCCCTACAGGCAACATTTTGTAAGGAAAGCTTTCACTGGAAACAAGCACCAGAAAATTCTCTACTTTTTTCCAAGGTTTGGGGTAAAATTAATATTTCTTCTTCCATCTACATACTTCTAAGGTGTTACTAACCTTCACATCTTCTGAGAAAAGACACGTGGGTTTAATGATCTATGTATTTTAGCAGAGCCTTTGCTAACTGTATAATGCATACAACCATTCCTCCTCTATCCTGTGATTTCTAAATACAGTGACGAGGGCCCCATTTCTCCAAGTCACTCAGACCATCTGACCAACTATCAGCAACCAGCAGACAATCAAGCAAATTCCTCATGGATTCCCCAGATGGGGAAAAAAAAGAAAAGAGCCAGTGGGAATAAACTTTCATTTCTATCAGTTTGATCTTTACTACAACATGCCTCTGTAGACTTCCTCTGTATAATTAAAATGTTCTCCCTTTAGGTTCACTTTATTTTCTGTGGCAAAGATCTTTATCACTCTAACCATAAGAACTAGTGTGAACATACGTACGTTATTTCCACTTTAAAATGTGGAAGAGGATTTCAAAAGCTTTTTATTTATTGTAGCTGCTGTGCACTACATATTTGATAAAAACATCACAAGCAGGTTTTCCAACTCAGTAAAGCTATTTAAGGACAAAGAAGAGAAAATGGCTACTGTTCTTTTGGGTCCTCAAAGACTGTGGAACCACCATAGCCTCCAATTTTTTCTCATGCATATTGCCAACAGCAAGGACGAAATGAGTTTTTGCAGTGAACAAATGGCTTGGCAGTTGGAACTGCCATATAAAGCACTGCCTTGGTTAGCAAGGTCATGGTTTTGATATGGATTACCTACATTCACAACCATAAATAGATTAACATAATGAATCTACAAAAATATCCTTTTCTACCTCAGAAATAAATTGACTTCAAGGGATAACAGGTTGTACTAACTAGTGATACCTCATAGAGTAAGTAGGTGTGATAAAACAGCCATGGGAAACCCAAAACAACAATCTTTCTGAGCTCAAGTACAAGCATTGAAGCAAACATACTGTAAATTATTTTGCTCCCCTTGTCTCAGAGAGTGAAGTTCATTTCCCACTTAACCAATCTGGAAAGTACAGTATTTCAATGTCTTTCCAATTTTTGAGGTGTATACTTCACCACTTACCAGAACGCCTTTCTGGAAGAAGAAAGCAGTTTTAATGTGATCTATATGCAACATAATTATTATGAAACATAAATCTTACTAGGACTTGCAGGATACTGTCCATCATCTTCTTCATGGAAATCACCAGCCACCGTCCCCAAAGAGATGTCAGGTGATACAGATGGAAATTCCTCATCTGTATGGTGATGGATAGATTATTACTATTCCAGTAGCTCAGTTGCAATGCAGTATTCACAAGCACCTACCCTGCAAGCTACGTTCCTTCATTTATTGGTCCAAGAAAAAAGGAAGATGCAGACCCCAGCTAAGCTTACCTTACTGACACAGTAAGGATATCACTCAAACAGAAAATTTGAAGAGGAGAATGTATTACAGTGATAATTAATATTCTGGCAACAATCTGTTCATGTGATACAAGATCTCATTGTAGCTGTACACCATGAGGACAGGGATCTTAGAGCAATGAGTGAAGTTATTCATATTCCCCTCTCCTGAGATATATTCTGAGATTTAGTCCAAAAATCTAGACTATGCATGCAAGCAGAGAAGGTAACAGAAATATACAGCACATGACTTGCGGAATGTTTCTGATCCTAATTCCTTAGCAAGAGAATCTTAGGATTTACCTTTTGTGGTGCCAGCTACATGTCAAAACAAGCGTAACATGCCATGAGTATACCACCAGCGAAAAGTAATTTTATAATCCTAATGCTCTTGCCTTTGTTTTTTAATTATTTTAAATTTTATTTTAGTATATATTGAGGATAGTGATGCAAAATATTGCTATCCTTCACTGGTAAGTTATTGGTGATTTGATAAAAAGCCTGTAGTCACACAGTAAGCCTTACTGTACTTAGAGGATGGCTTATACCTGTATCCCTAATGTTCAGTGGGAGTGAGTCTTTCAGACCTCTAATAACTTCAGCCACACGAGCAACATAAAAGATTAAATAAAATAAGTAGAAAAGAATATGGCATTTGTATTTGGCAGGGCCCCATGAAATTAGTGGCAACCTAGTGTCCTTACCATAATCTTTTCCAGGAATTCCTTTTTCACCTCCTCCAGAAGTGTGATCTGGCAGCTGTGAGACCGGAGTAGGACTTCCATAATACGAGGGGCTGGGTCTCCTGGTGGAGGCATCCACGGGAGTTGTCTCATGAGTTGACCCACTGCCTGCATTTTCCTCATCCACCCCTGAGGTGGAGGACTCCCCGCCGCTATGGCGCGTGCCATCCGCGTTGTACCGGGAGCCGTCCGCGTTGTCGATGACTGTGGAACGGAATTGAACACCCGCTGTCAAGGAGCTACACAGCCACAGTACCCAGCAACACCTATGGATTAATACCAGCTCACCCATTTCAGCCTTCCCATCTAACCCAGATAATGCATCACTGAAACATGTCTAATGCATAGATGCTGATTTATATATCAGTCGCATTTGTAGGGCCTGACTTGCACCACTTATTTTTATCAAACTGCTTGATTTTAACATAAAATCTTGGCATTTGTAAAGTCAATTAGAATTTAAGTTGAGCCTTTTTATGAGCCTTTTTTTTTTCAGCTTCCAGCAGCTTTTCTAACAAACAGCTCAAATCAGATGTAGGAAGGTTGCAGTCTTAAGCAAATTCCTTTATGTCAAAGGGATGTTAGCAGCTCTGATAAGCCAAAAATGTCAAATACCTATATAAAAAATGTTTGGTACCCTGAGATTAACCAAACTCAACAGGCTTTAGGGGAAGACAAGTGACTAGTTGCTTTAATTTCTATTGAACATCTCTTAACTGCTTTCTCTTATGTTTGGCTTGGCTTTTTTTAATATTCATGATTGTTTATGTAAAAACAAGATAACCAGTTACAAAAAATTGAGCAAGTGCATGTTTTTCTAATCGGTACAGTACCTGTTTCATCCTGATTACTGAGTAAAGAAGTATCTATTTTTACAACTGGCTCACATGTTTTATCCGCTGTTTCTGTGAAAGAAGGAAAATAGAAAGGATCAGTTTGAAAAAAAATGGATTAAAAAATTACGTGAATACCCACATCAGTTGCACATAATTGCAAAACATCAGCTTCAGATGAGGAGGATTGAAAACGAACTTCCAAACAAATGTTATTCACTGACGTACCCCCTTCCCAGGTGGGGCACTTCGAGATTGTTCTGTCAGCTAACAACAAGATTCTACATTTCCATAACCATTCCAGAAAATGCCTGCAATCAATGCCAGTTAAAACACCCTTATGACCCAGTTTCAATGCAGTCAGACCCACTGCCACTGTGGCAGTGGCAACTCTAACCCTTTTTAGCCGGCAAGGCTCTGTCCCCTCATGGAGGGCTCTGCAGAGGCAACGTGTGCCCTGCTCTGGTGAGCACTGCTGGCTCCTGGGGGCTGGAGTGCCCCACCTGGGGCTGTGTGCGAGCTACCTGCTCGTGCTGCTGGTAGGGAATAAGACTTGGGAGGAGTCATAAAGATCTGGAGGGGATGGACATCACCATAGTACTCATCTGTGAATAGTCATCTGTGAGTGACACACAATGGCAACTCACATGATACTACACCAATGCAGAGATTTTTAATTACACCACTACCAAGAAACAAAATCAAAAAATGTCACTGCATTCAAATCATCAATTAACTTTTCCTACAGCTTTCTGTAAGAACTCTCTGCTTCCACTATGAATGTCACAATCTACTGAAATTCAAGATCCTTGAGGGTAGTTTAGATTTTATTTTCAAACAGTGTGTTCAGCATCTGTCACAGACTATACAGACTTTCCTAATAATTTACTATAATATTTCCAACTATTAAAAAGTTCAAAACCTTGGATGAACACAGTCTGCTGCTGATGCACATTGCTGTCCAGCTGCCTCACGTGTAAATGGAGATTTGCCTGATCAAACACTGAATGAATCTGCAAACAGGAGAGCAGCAGCCATGTCCATGGGCTTGGGATGGCCATCACAGGCCTTGGAGCTGCTGCAGGTGGCAGCCACTCCCAAAACACAAAAAAAAGCCCTGCTCTTGGCTGCAAAGCTCATGTTGTGCATGAACAGAAGAGCTGTGCCATGGCTGACAACAGGGATGTCTCTCAGATTCTCTGCTGCAGTGGTTCACTTCATTAAGCCACTATAATGGACTGCTCTGAAGCTGAAAAGTTTGTCCCAAGGCCAGAAAAGTGATTTAGTTCAAAACACACTGATAACAAAACTGTCATTGCTGACATGACAGATACACTTCTAGAGGCTGACAACATGTGTTTCTTCTCAGCTGAAAACCAGGCTATGTTTATTATATAAGCCCTCATTCCAGTACCTTAAATAGGAGATTACATATGTTATTTTTAGTTAATCTGTTTCTAAAATGCATCATAAATCATCTCCTTACCTGTCTCATTGTAACAGTATGCATCATACCGAGCAGTTGTATTTGCTGAAAGTTGGTAAATGCCAGTGTTATTTGCTGCACAAAGAGGATAGGGATTGATCCGTGGGATAACAATATGCCCCACCACGAAACCATACCTGTGAAGAACAGAGGTAAACAAACCATATTACTTACTATAGCAGATGTCAGCTCAAACTTTAAGAAGCTACAAAGAAGCCATCACTTTTTAAATGTGCATGCATTTATTCATACTGTTTTGTTACTTTTTTGTTCCTTTTTCATTTGAGTGTTCCTTTCTCACATGCAGCTACATCAGCCTCCTGTCACTCAACATCATTTTGTGTTTAATTTCCAGACGTAAACCCATTTAAATTAAACATGCATCTTATTAGCTAGCTAGAGTGATCAGTTCCAGAGCAAGGGAGTGAAAGTGAGGGAGGTGGGTGCACTTTTTATTCAGTGTGAGTTTGTACTATCTGACACTAAATTCCCATTCTTTAGGGATTCACATTTTCATTGCTTTGACATAACACACCTCTCAGTGACACTTCACACAGAAACGTTGAGGGCTCAATTTATGGTACCTGAGCAAGTTTAAAGAATGATTGCAACACACATCATTTTCTGCAAAAAATGACAGTGTAGTAAAATATTCAAACACAAGACCCATTCATCCACAAATTCTTCCTGTATCTTTCAGTTGAACAATGTGATTATTGTGCACAGAGCTCACATAATTCAGTGAAGACTGTGGTTACATAAGGTACAATACGTTATTACTCTTTTGCAATCCTGTAATACCTGATAGATTCCAATGTATTTAACTGGAGATGTGATAGAATGGTAACAAGAACTGGGGTTTGGTTTGGGTTTTGCTTTACTTCTTGAGAGGAATGATTTATCAGCAGGGACTAAATGTCACAGCTTTGCAGTTTTTTATCTATGAACATCATTCCAGTTTGACATCTAATGTGCAGATACTTGCAATTCTGAAACTCTCTTGTAGGTGGAATTATAAATTGCTTTACTCACACTCCCAGCTAAGCTTACAATGCTGACAGTTTACAAACCACTACTGACCTACTTGTGTTATGTTCTGTTGATTCATCTTATTCACATACATTTGGATGGTTACATGCAGTATATTTTCCCTCTCCTACTCATGTTTAATAAGAGCTAAAGCTTACTGACAAGGACTACTTCTAACACAGGATCAACAAATGAAAGTAATAGGGTGGGAGGGTTGGCCAGAAGGAAGGGAGGAAGAAATCCTATCTACATGGCTTACATGTCCAAATCTGGCCTCTGGTAAATTGTGAATTAGGGAAAATTTGTAACATTAATTAAAAATTACAGCTTCCTTACGGAAAAAAAAAATCCCTCTTATTCTTTCAATTGCCTTTATATTTTAGCTTTAGAAAATACTTTCCATAGTTTTGAATACTCATAATTGCTTGCATAGAAATCTCTACCCTTATGTATTTTTTAGGATTTGCGTAGTGCTGGGCAATTCAGAATGCTATGTATGTTCAAGTGCTAATGTCAGAAAAAGAACATGCCTACTGTGTTATGAAGGACTTTCCCCTCAGAGTAAAGAACTGTTTCTAGTCTTTACATGGTACAATTTTAAATTACATTTCCACTTGTGATGGAAGAGTCTTCTAAGAATTCTCTGTTCACATATTCCACCACCACAGTACTTGTGAAATGAACATGCCAGAACAGGAAATAGTTGCAAGCAGTATTGATGTCAGTACTATTTCTCATGGTACCAGAGCAAAAGTCTTAAAACTTTGCAGAGATGTCCACTGAATTTTTCTGTGCCAGTTAGAAGATAAATTCCATTTCACCATGTTTGCTGTTTAAGTTAGACTGCAATGAAGTTGAAAATCTGCTGATGTTTATTTAAACTCCATGATGGTGTGCCACCATGAATCTCCTGGGCTGCAGTGATCATGCACTGGTGGAGTTTGCAGTCCTGAGACAAATGGGTGAGGAGAAGAGTAAAGTCAAAACCCTGAATTTTAGGGAAGTAAACTTCCAGCACTTCAAGGAGGTAATCAATAAAAAATCCTGGGAAACTGCCCTCAGGGACAAGGGTGAAGAACAGAGATGGAAGGTCTTCAAGGATTCCCTCCAAAGAGTGGAAGAGCTCTTGATACCAGTTCAAGAAATCAGGAAAGCAAGCCAAGAGACCTGCATGGCTGTGTTGGGACTAAAGGACAGGAAGGAAATGCACAGGCAGAGGGAGCAGGGTAGCAACACCAGCTGGGGTATAAAGACACTGAGAGCAGCCTGCCCAGAAAAACCTGGGGGTTCTGCTGGATGAGAGGCTGGACAGGAGCCAGCAGTGCCTGCTTGCAGCCCAGAGACCCAAACTGCACCCTGGGCTGCACCCAAAGCAGCACGGGCAGCACATCAAGGGAGGAGATTTTCCCCCTCTGCTCTCTTTAGCTGAGACCCCACCAGAATTGCTGTGTCCAGCTCTGAAGTCCCCAGCACAAAGAGAACATGGACCTGAGGATGGCCATGAAGGACCAAGCACCTCTGCTATGAGGAAACACTGAGAAAGCCTCACATGTTTTATATTGGTATTCACCTTATTTTTTTTTTTATTAAAAGTTTTCTGTAACTTCTAGTTTCTTGGTCTAGTTATTTTTTGAGAAACTAGGGAGTCTGTATCACCCACATTTGTTGCCCTTAATTACAGCAGGTAATCAGGTCACTTGACAACGTGATTTTGGGATTTGTAATAACTACTGTAGCTGTCATCTGAAACATTCACAGATTGCAAATACACACTAATACTGAGGCCATTTTTTTACTGGGATGTCAAGGGTTCATCTCTCACAGTACCACCTGCTGCTTTTTATTTTTCCTTGGCAAGACTGAGTTCCATACACTGCACACACCATTCTCAGCCTTTGACCTCACATTGGGTCCTTACTTTTCACCTACTTATCTTACCAATTGTTCAGTGACACACTAGGATCTGAATAGCTTCCTAATTAGCTCATTATCCTGTGAATCTTCTGTTACCTTTAGATTTTATCTGTGAGAGGTTATGATTTTTTAAAAAGAGAAATGGTAAAAACTATATGAATCGAGGACTTACTTGTTACTGGACCCAGAGCAAACATACACATACACAAAGATGTTTTTTTCATTACAGAATATAACTTATTTAGCTAATCTTAATCTCTACAGTAAGTCAAATGTAATTATTACACTAGTGGTGTCATGACATATTATGTTTTCAAGAATTTCTTTACCTGCAAGTTTCAAATCCAAGCTCATGAGCTTTTTTCAGCTGCTCTAGTGTTGCCAAGGTACTGTTGAGAGCTCTGCAGAGTTCAACTGCTTCAGATCGTGTGAGACTGTAGCGACCGTTTTTTTCAACATGAAAAACTCCTCCATATCTGCAACTTACGTTGAATTCTGTTATCAAAAGAAAAGAAAAAAAACAATGTTAAAAATTTAGACCTACTGCTTCACTGAAGACCTGGAAATTATTTATTTTCAAGTATAATGCTTTCAAAGCAAACTTGCAACAAGTAACAGCTACCAATTACTTCAGAAAAAGCACTGCCACTTTCAATCATGTTTTGATATTTCCCCTCTTTGGGCTGAGGCATGAGCCAAATCTCCAGCAGTCCCAAAAATAGAATACAACATGTTTTTATGAGGTATCTAGGACTTTTAACATACCATTAACACTATTGTGCAGATGAAAGTGTTAATAATAATAATGTCAATACAAATTAGAATAATCATGTGCGTAGAGAAAAATGGGGAAACAACAGGACGCTTCAAAGCAATGTGAATTATTTTTGCTTCTGCCCCACCTTTCCCTCCAGAGAAAAAGAAGCAGTTGCAACCCCAGATTAGAATGACAACTGCAAAGCACACTTCATAGGAGTAGCTATGATTTCCAGTGCAAGGAGGAGAATGACTCATTTTTATCTTAATTTTAGTGAAAGTTCCTTGTGCAAGAAAGGGAAAAATGGACCAGTCTTCTCCAATATTAGAAGGGTGTATCCTTACTATTTGAAAAAAAGATGACATATAAAAACGGTTTTTCTAAAAGACACAAAATGCAATTCATGCACATGTGTACTGACACATTCCTTATAAACAATGAGCAACTTCCCCAATGTAATTTTTGCTCAACAGTCTATTTTGTTCTATAGCATAGACATGAAAGCAAATGATAATCAAGGCATGCACTCTTTCTTTAATTACTTTTGTCCATTCATAAATTGATGTTATTCTGTGTACAGGGTATCTCCTCTGTGTAAACTACTAGGAACATTCCATAGCTCACAGGAAACACTCAAGGAGGTAAAAAAACCAGATTAGATGCAGATAGGTTGATACATGAGAGGAGAACCATTATTCATAGCGTAGGTAAGAGTCCAACAGAACTGAAGCTTGTTTGTCCAAAGGAGCTCAAAAGCTGCACATCCAATCTTGAATACTTGTACCATAGGCAACAGAATTAATCATTGCTGTTACTTGGATAGCCTTTCCACAAAAAGAGTGGAAAAAATACCTCTTCTCTAACCATTCCCCCTTCCTCAGTATCCTGGCTGACAAAAACATTTAATTCAGAAAAAAACATTCTGTATTTCAGAGTTAACAGTCTTGCTGATTACAGTTTTTAGTATTTTTAATATTTTTATTATCATGTTCCATTAAAAAACATATGGCCCTTCTGCCACTCCTTGACTACTGCTATGGGATGGAGCTGCTCTCACATCTGCCACTCAAATGGCTTCTACTTTGGCTCCAAATATTTCATATTCAAAGTCTGACATTGTCTTGGACGTCGTCCAGTCAGTAGCTGTATTAAGCATAAATGATCCACACAAGAAAAAGGTTTCTCTTTAGTTTTCCCTTCTTGGTTCTCTCTTCCTAAAACACACTCTGTGGGGCCCAAGAATTAATGTTAAATATGGGGATCAGATGATGAAGTTGTATTTGACTACTTTAAAGTAACAAGCTCTGTGATTTTAGAGATAAATTTTCTTGGAGCATCAACATCTTTTCTGATATTTTTAGGCTAATTTCTAAAAAGTTTTCAGTGTGAAAGCAGATACCACATACGTTTGCTTTGGGTTCCACTCGATTGCAGTTATTCCTAGATTCACTGAATTATAAAGTGAAGTTCACTTTCTTTAGCGTGAGTTGATTTAGCTATCACCAAAAAACCTCAGCCCATTCCTGGTTTTAAACACTACAATTTATGCTCTGTTACCCCTCTGAGATTCACTCATAGCCAGAATTCCACTTAGAGAGTCAATTACTTAGACTTCTGCAGTTTAAAAAAGTAGGCTTATTTACACAAATAGGCTTAATGGAACTACACACGTGTGCATTTTCCATGGAAATGCTCAGCCTGAGTGGACCCTGCCCAGCAGGACAGTGCTGGGAGGCAGCAGGCTGAGTGCACGTGTGCTGCCCAGCTGCACTGCAGGCATGCACAGGAGCCAAGCCCAGGCTCCCAGGAAGCCTTCTGCAGCGTGAGAGGCCACGTGGGTGTCCAGGAAACTCCAGGCAAAAGTGTGGCAATCCAGTTCTCAAAACTGGGTTTGAGGCCATCCAATTCCTTGGCACTGTGCCCTGAAGTAATGCTGAGACAGCATCCTTGTTTTCACTTTGATGGTATCTTCTACGCCTACTATTCCAAAAGTCCCACTGCTGTGACAGAGACACTCTGTTCATGTCATGAAGAGCTGAGCATGGAAAAAGGACCCAAGCAGTACCCAAAACTCACATGGTATTTCAGTCTAAGCAAATTGCGTAAATTCAGCGTCTACTCTTTGGAGGCAGTAATTACCCCATTTTAAAACTGACAAAATACAAACCCAGAGCTATCAGGGAACACGGCATTTTTACTGTATTGGCTCAGATTTTAACGTTCACACAATGGGGAACCTTAACTGAATTGATGAAAAAAAATCTGATCACACCAATAAATACTATATCAAAAATAAATGATGGGATCTAAACTAAATTAATACCTTAAATTTTTTCCCATGTTGAGGCTTATAGAGTAATTTTGAATTAAAGAAGAGTGTCAAATTTAAATCAAAACACGTATTTCACCTTTTCCCATAGGGCAGGAAGGTCAAATCCATTAATTTTATGTTGATTTTACTTAGCTGGATTAAACAGAATTATGCAAAAGATGGATTTTCATTGTGTTCCATGAGCCAAGGCAATGTAAAACTCACTCTGCATGACAAAGTATTGCTTTTAACATTTTTGCAGCTTCAAAGGGGCTGACTCAGAGTGGACTCACAGTGAAATCACCAACAGCACGCAAACTTTCCCTCCTTCCTCCTCTTAGAGCTGTCTGGCTTTGGGGCCTGACAGGACACAATCTTTCCTTTCTTCCTTCATCCACATGATTTGCTACAGCTGTTTAATAACAGCCCTTGAAGAAGGCAAACAGTGAGAAATATGTCTGAATTGTCATAATCATTAATCTCACCCAGACCATGAGATTGGGTGACACAAACCACAGCCATGCAATGCTCCTGTCTGTGCTGAGCTTTATGAGCGTGGAAAACATAAATTTCCACATGGGCCATTTCTGCCCATCTTTGCTGGGATTTCTGGTGCCCTCTCTCAAGCAGCTGCATGCAAACCTTTCTCTGCTATCCTCATTCACATACCTAAACCAGGTTCAATTAATACTTGTCAGCCAAAATCACTAACTTTGGTTCCCCAGACAATTTGCTAGCTAGAGCCCACCGGTAGGGTAGAATCACCTCACACAGACTAAAGAGCATTGTCCTGTCAGAGAAGTGTGAGTTACACCCTGATAATTAATAGGAGAGGCTTGTTAGAAACTGTCACTGTAAGAAACCAGGTGCAATTTCCATTTCCACCCTGATTCTGCAACCCTTATGTATAATGAGTAACACTGACTCACGCTAGCTCTTCCCACTGGAATTGATTTTCCATGAAAATTTTTGGTATACTGTATGGACATCTCATGCACTACTCCCTGCTTTTCATTGTTTTAAGAGACACCACCTGGAGGTTTCATTCTCACGGTGGACTCTATCTTGTATTTGAGGAAAAAAAACAAAACAACAACAAAAAAAAACCAAAAAACCAAAAAACACCCCAGTTCTTTTAGCAACTGCAGAGATACATCAAAGCAAAGCAAGGGGAAGATTTGTGAACACCCTGCCCGCTTGAACGAAAGCACGTGTAAGAGTCGTGCGTGTTAACACACTTCTCGGTAAAACCGCACGCTGAATGGCATGGCAACCAGGAAACGTTGGGGAGATGGTTTTGTGGGGATTTTCCTTTTCAGTTTGTGGTTCAAGATGATTGGTAGGTCCCCAGGATGTGCTAAACTGGGGCAGGCAACAGTGACAGAACTAGAGGTTTGACAGAGCATACAGTTTTCATTCTCTTTGTTTTAACAGAATATAGGATTTACATTTACTGTAAGAACTTGGTCCTAAATTTATTACACTGATTTCTAGCTCTAGGCACATATCCATAGATAAATGTTCCCTTATAATCACAGATTATTGAATCTTGTACTGACACTTCTGAACAGGAACAACCACCAGCTTAGCACTGATACCTACATTATGAATATTATCACCTGCTTTACATGAATGCTAGCAATGAAGTAGCAAAAAGTAACATACTGGAAACAGATTAATATATGTTTAAAAGAAAATCCTAGTAATTAGTAGGAGATTCCTCTTCAGGAAAATCTATTAACTGGGCCATATGAGTCCTAAAGTCTGAGGAGGTCTGGACAATCCAGATCTTGGCTCTCAGTTCAGACCTATCTCTAGTTATGCCTAGTTTTCTAATTGTTTCTCAAGAAAACTACTTCATGACTAAATAAGAATGCATATTTTATTTCTGACTTGAGGAAATGGCTTCTGAATACAAAATTTCGTATGGGATGGATTAATGAAACATTTAAGGATCCAAAACATTTTGTCAATGTACGCATTAAGTTAGTCTGATTACTGCCATTCTGACATCTGCGAGAACTTAAACGTACAAAAGATATCATTTAGTGATTACCTAATACACTACAACACACATGGGCCTGGAAGGCATTATTTGCTGAATATTCTACCTTTTTCTTAGAGTCTATTAGTAAAAAGCTTCACTCAAGCAACTTGCAGCCCAGGCAACTGTAACAAGGTACAGAGGCTTTTACCTTTATGTCAGAAGTTGGACTAAAGCCCAAGTCAGTGATGAAAACCACTGGATAGCTGTTTGCTAGGTTATGTAAAATGATTCATTAATCCCAGCCACAGTCACTAATAGACACGTGTCGACATCATTAAAACACACCTATACTTGAATCCCTCGGGGCATGATGGAGAAAGGAGCACTGTGCTGGGAAAATAGGACTCAAAACTGGGATGACTACACCCTGATCAAAATTCAGAAGTCATATTTGCAGGATCAACGTGAATGAAGCAAGCAGTCCTTTATCATCCCAACACAAAAGCACCAAGGATCAAGCCAAATGTATCATCATTAAGTGTGGCTGGTTTTGTGCTCTTCCAGTTATGATATTCTTCTTCTGCTAACCACCATGCTCTAAAGAAAGTAGAGAAAGAAATCTAGAAATAGACCACCTGCACCATAAGTAAGGCTTTTCCAAACAGTGACAGTGAAAGGAAGTCTTCACAGATTCTTAGGAGTTGTCCCATGAAACACTTTCCTTGGAGTATTGCCAAGTTGTGAAACCTACAATGATTTATAGGAAATACATTTCCAGATTTAGTGGCAATAAACTCTTTTTTTGGTATTCAAAGAATCCCTTGGGGGTACTTAAATTAAGCAAAATAAGGGACTTGTTTTTAAGTTTGAAACTACCCTTAATTCTGAAATTAAAATAATTCATTTGCACAAAACAAAATAAAATAAAATCACTTAAGAAAGTCAGGTTTAAATGTTTACATGGCTGCAAATACATGTAGATGGTTTAAGGAACCCAGACAAAAGTTTCCCTCAGGGATTTTTTTATAATGTCATATTTTCATTTCAGTTTGGCATAGAAAAATGTTGTAAGCGTTGAAAATTTTAATGGGAGAGAAAAACTCCACATAATTATATCTCTAATAGCTGATATTCAGGGAGAGAGAAATTCTCTGCACACCTGGCTTTTTAAAGAGAGCAATGTCCAGGAAAACACTTTAAAAGGGATTTACCTGCATGTTTGCAAGGAGCTCCTGCTATAAATAGAGACAACATATTCTTAGTAGTTGGGTGTGGTGACAAGAAAGTGAAGATGACTCTCCATAGATCCAAGGTGTAAAGTCAGAGCTTTCTTTGAAGTTGTGCCTAAGCTGTTTCTACTACCCAGTTATATTTGGTTACCTAGTAATTCAGTCTGAAAAAAGCAAATAAGAGCGTGGCTTTCTCACTTTCCTGCGTGCTGCTAACTGCATGAAGAGTCATGAGACAGCCGTGCTAACCTTGAGGTCCAAGTGGGCTGACGTGGATCTCTACAGAGAAAAAGAAACACGGCCAGAGGTATGCACAGAGGCCAGAGGGAGGTTCTCCTTTCCCCAAAAAAAATTAGCCAGTATTCCTTGCATTTCTGTCTTACTTCTGGGAGTGCACACTGGAAATGGGATGTGGGACAAAGCTCAAGCTGCTGACTTTCTTCCAATTTGTTGTTCCTAATGAACCGCCTGCTGATCATCAAAGTCACTGTCTCTGTATCTGTTTACTGATGGACAAAAATCTCCAGTTTCTTAACTGACAGCTCTCCTGGCTACTGCTTTAAAACAATGGGCGTGGGGGTAGTGCTATTAATAAATCAAGCATTCACAGAGTCACTCAAAATGCAAGTAAGTACAAGAAATATGCTTCAGTCCTCAGCAGCTGCTGTAGGAAGAAAAGAATCTGCTAATGCATCTTCCAATCATACTTTATCTGCGTGGCAACTGTTGCTCTGGTAAACATCCTGAGTGAGCCTATACTGTGTCATCACTTCTGATAAACCTCCTCACTGCTGACATTAATATTAGTCTTTTTGTAATAGTCTCACCCAACAGGGAGCTGAAAGTTTTCAGACTCCAGTAGAACGTGGTACAGCTGCGCAGCACCTCGGGGGAAAAACTGCAAGCAGTGATATCACAGTCTGCAATTAGTTATCTGATATTCCCCCCTGGAAATGATGAAAGCACAATCATCATTGCCAATACGAGGAGAGCTCCAGGCTGTACAGTGAGCAGCCTAACCCCAAAGGCTGACTAACGAGGGCTGTCAGGACAATCAGTTGGGATCAGTTCCATGCAATCCAGGTGAAGAAACACATGAAACAAAGCTGGAGAATAGTAGCTGGAGTGTGATTTTCACTGTTTGACCCATTTAGTTATTTGGGATAAAAGTAGTTGCCACACGGAGTGGCTCAGCAGACAGATCCCCAGCCTGGAGCCCAAAAGGGCTTTATTCCTATTCACTGCTCTGTCACTTATCCAGTCAAAGAGAGGAACCTCAGGAATCTTTTCAGAAGCTCTGAAAGCCAGCCAGTTAAAACAGAGACAACATTACCCTGGTAGACATACTGAAAAAAAGGAAGCTGCTCAGAATATGCTTCACAATATAGGACATGATCTGTAGAAGTCAAAGGGAAAGTTCTTATGCACGCTTCTGATGATGGAAGAGAACACTGCCACATTCACTACTCCCTTTGTTTTTCCCCTAATACAAGAATGACAGGGATCCCACAGCCTGTAATCAGATTGCCTAGGCCAGCAGGCAACTTCTCCTGCAGTTTTTGGTGGCAAAATATTTCCATTTTCTGGACTCTTTGTCACTCTGTCCACCCATATACTAGGGTTTCAAGAATCTTGAGATCTATACTGAAAATGCTGACTAGCAAGTAACTTTCCTAAGATGTATGCAGGTTATTCACACACTAAGCTACATGAGGAGTTAAATCTCTTTAATAATTCTTACAGCCTTAGTTACAAATCTTTTAGAACAGGTTTCATAAAAAGGCAAGTTTAGTAGCTAGACTTTGCAATAAACATTTGTATGTACACAATGCTGTTGCTATCACAAATATGGTGGGAATAGTGATATTTTTGCTATTAAAAAATTATTTAAATTTAACAATTCATGAGAGGCAGTGAAGATTATCTTGCTTGAGGGAAGAATGGGAAAGAGAAACTGGCAGTGTGGCCTTGATGTTCTGTGATTTAAAATACTACATTAAATCCTACACGTATTTAGGCAGTGGAGATCCATAAAGGCAATGCACTATTGCTTGCTTGTAATCATTCTCAAATAGTGAAGCGTCATTGTTTCCCAAAAGTGTTGGAATCATTGTGAAGCCAGTGATTTTGTTGTGATGCTCATTGATTCTAGTAATTTGTTGTAATGAGATATAGCTGGATTTTACAAAAAGATCCAGAGCTAAATCCACGTTGAATAGCAAATAATACAGACCTCAGTCCAGGTACAGTGAGTTCTGACATTGGATTAATTTTGAGCAAGAGTCAATTCAAACATCAGTTTGGGAATATGCTATCTTAATAAACACAAAATTTGAGACAGTTACTAATTAAAAAAGCACCAAAATATTCCCCCCCCCCAAGGACATTACTTGAAGCAAAATTCATCAAGTGGTTTACCAACAGCACTAGACAAAGCATCCATGCAGGACATAAGAGTACAGGCTGGAAGAGAAACTCATTGAGAGCAGCCCTGACAAGAAGGACTCACGGTTTGTCATGGGTGAAAAGCTGGACACGAGCCACCTGCGTGTTCTCCCAGCCCAGAAAGCCAACAGGATCCTGAGCTGCATCCAAGGGAATGTGGCCAGCAGGGCAAAGAACCAATTCTTTCCCTCTACCCTGCCCTCATAAGACCCCACCTGGAGTTCTACATCCAGCTCTGGGGTCCCCAGCATAAGGACATGGACCTGTTGGAGCAAGTCCACACGAGGGCCATGAAAATGACTGGAGCACATCTCCCACAAAGAGAGGCTGGGAGAGCTGGGATTCTCCAACCCAGAGAAGAGAAGGCACCAAGGAGGCCTCACTGCAGCCTTGCAGTACTTAAAGGTTTGGTTTTTTTTTAAAAGAGGGAGAGTTTTTTACATAGAGAGGTGATGATAGGACAAGGGGAAACAGTTTTAAACTGAAAGGTTGCCCAGAGAAGCTCCACCCCGGGAGTGTTCAAGACCAGGTCAGATGGAGCCCTGAGCAGCCCCATGCAGAGCATGGCATCTCTGCCTGTGGAACGGGGTTGGAACGAGGTACTCTTTAAAGTCCCTTCCAACCCAAGCAAAACCGGGATTCTGTGATGTCTTAGAAACAGCAGAAGTAGCTGATGCAGTGAGAAATCACTTTTCCAGGTGATTTGCTACCAATCATTGTGCACAGATCCTCTTGTTTTCCTTGAACAGCCTAAAAACACATCTTTAGACATGCCTTGCTATAACGAACTGCTAAATTCACCTGACTCATAAAACAACTTTCTCTGGATGGGTGGGAGATATTGGGCTACTTCCCAATATGGAAATCAATTCAAGATACCAAAACCAGTAAGCTAAAAAGCAAAAGATAGGTTTCAATTAGTCATGTTGCCATGACTTTCATTGTGGATATATTTGCATCACATCAGAGGTGGAAAAAAGGTGTCAATGACTTGCATTTGCTGTGAGTCAACAGTAATGTGATTGTGACTGTGTCGATAAAATGGCATGACCTGAGCACTATGAGTAACAAAGGCAGACAGAAGACTGATACTGTTAAGAAATTCAGTGTAGGTCTACAAAAAATTGGTTGTATGAGTATCTCAAAAATTAGGAAAACACTTACTCATAAGGAGTATTTTCTCACACATATTGTTCAGCTGAAGGAAGGATTGCACAGCCAGACTCAGTGATGGATTGCCAAACAGTAACTGAAGAGAGTTTCCTGTTTTTATGGTAACAGTTTTCAGAGAATGCTCTGGTCCTCTGTGCTCTCGTTCACTTCCCATCCAGTAGAATAATATTTGCACAAGAACACTTTTCTTGTGATTAATCATAATGCTTCTTTCATCTGAAATAGCCCTGTGTGTGAAATCATACCTGCTTTCTGAAACTGAAGCAAAAGAGGCACTAATCTTGTTGATGAGACAAGGGGCTGGGACTTCGGAGAAGATGTTCTATTTACAGCTACATTGCTGTCTCATTGCTCTGCCTGCCTGTGAGGTGGGGATAAAAACACTGACTTCCCATGGGCTACAAAAATCACAAATCATTATTTTCTGTTGGCAGCATGTTTCCCAGCTCACTTCTTTCTCACTAGTCAGGAATATTCTTTCTCTATTAAATACTACTATATCTGGATTTCAAATTTTAAGTTCTAGGGCAATTTAAATACATTCAGTCTGACTCCAGCTCTCCTGAAGGTGTTGATGAAATCCACCAGATAAGGTAACTCCCTCATGACCAAATGTCGTAATATTTATGTGAACTCTGTGCAATGCAAGGGAAAAAAAACTCAAAAAAACAGAACAAAATTTCCACAGAGACACCATCTACTTCTGAAGTGATACATTGAGAAAGCCTAAGATGTCAAATCTGTTTCAAGAATTCAAGTTCTTCTACAATAGTCAGAAGAATCCAGCAGATGACAAACAGAAGGAAGACATCGCAGACACATGCTGCTGTTGAAATGTTTGAATGTCCAAGATACTATAGGATAGACTGAGGAGAAACCACACATTTTTGTTACTAACGCCCACCTTCAGCTTTCAATATGTGGATGTGTATCAAATAGATGTTATTAATAAATACTTTTGTAGGTTATTAATGGATATAAACCTTGCTGGGGCCAAGACCTTCAATGCTGTGGCTATGCCATGCTTTTTTATTGGGTTTGTGATAACACAGAAGCAACTGAAGCAAATAACATTTTTTACTAGTCAGGCAGAGAGAGCTTTTTAAATTTTTTCTCCTTTGCTCAGCAAAAGAAATTAATTAAAGAGTTTTTTCATTTGCAAACACAAAAATTTGGATAGAAATTCGGCTGTTCTTTAAAGGCACTGTTGCAACATCTTACAGTGCAAGACTGTTCTTTATGCAATAGATTGTTTATGCTGCACTAATTTACAATAGGTCTGGTCCCCACTAGCATATATATATATATATATATAAGTAATAGGAGTTGTTAAGAAATATAAAAGAAGAAGAAAAACGATCTCCAGTTCCAGAAAGAAACACGAACTACTTGTTACATGTACTACCCGAATTAAAATAAACTCCCATCAAAGCATTATCAGAAAGCAAATTCAGATTCAGTCATTGCTCTTAACAATCTCCTACTCACAGGATACGGCTCCTCCTGGAAAACTGGGCAATTGGGTTTTTTCTAATCCACATGAACCCACAGAGACAGAAAGCACTGTCTAGTGTATATGCCCAGAGATGCCCAGAAAAATCACCTGAAAAACTGTGCTGATCTTAATCTCCCATGATGCTCTAAGATTGCCCCTGCTTCACTGTTTTAAAAAAAAACCAAACAGTTAATGCTGTGCTCTGTTCTGCGAGCACACACACTATCACTACTGGA
This sequence comes from Rhabdornis inornatus, assembly GCA_013397075.1. Lineage (NCBI taxonomy): Eukaryota > Metazoa > Chordata > Aves > Passeriformes > Rhabdornithidae > Rhabdornis > Rhabdornis inornatus. Next base: position 1,256,842 of record VWZS01008940.1, read on the forward strand.
TAATGTGTGACACTTGGCAGGTCAAGAATATGTTGAGAAAAGAAAGCAGAACTACTGTAATCCTTTCCCACCCAAAAAGCAGCCAGGGAATTAAGCCATAAGAAAAAAAGGACTGGGAAAAAAAAAAAAAAAAGAATGGATAGAACTGATCTTGTAGAAATGTCACAAGACACAAAAATCATCATAGACACTCTTAGAAGAGCTCTGCAATATTTTATACCACAACAGGGAACAAATGAATCCAGGGTTTTACTGACGCAAGCCACAAAAGCAGGAAAGAAACTTCTCTCTAGGCAGTCACCATGGGAATGTGTCTCACACGCTCAAAATGCTGGGCAGTTACTACTTTTAATACAAGAATTGTCAACAGGATAAGTGCTTCTCTAAAACCTTAGCCGTGCCTGCTCAGTGATGAACTGGAACCACCAAGTGTCTCTTCTCAGTAGGCTGTAAAATGATTTGGTTACATTCTGGAAAAGAGGAGTTTAAAGGTTTAGAGCTCAATGTGCAATCTCAAGGAGGACATTTTTATTTTCTGTCCTAGGAGATATTTTGCTCCTCTCAAGAAGACAAAGGTACTCTCACTAGCGCAACGGAAGAGACGTATTTTGTTAATATCAAATCTTCCAAAGTCACTGGATGCTCCAGTCCTACAGCCTTTCCCAAAGCATCAAGCTTTAAGTACCAAAATCTCAATAAGACAGTCAATATTTACCACTACGAAGTACTGGGTCAAACAGGAGCAAAACTTGACTAAATTTAAGACACTGTTCTTCAGCTAATCATTAAATAAATTCTAAAGTTCTTGAACCTAAAGAAATGCTAACTCTGACAGTAAGGCAAAAGATGTAAGTCAGTTCTCACTTGGCAAACTGCTTCAAACATCCCTAATCATAAAAAGATCAGCAGGGAATAAGAACTCTTTAAGGAAGCTCTACTTTGCATTTACTGTTGTCTAACAGGAAACAATTGCTATTGAACTGAAAATAGCTGCCAGTCCTCGGTGTGTATATAGATAGCAAACAGACAAGTAAAGAGGATAAAACTGTCAGAGCAATAAAGTTTTATCTGATTTTTACAGAACTGCTACTGGCAAAATTGATTTAAACAAAATATGTATTATTTCACTTCCACATTCTAAGCGTTCCTATATGTCAAATTTATGTATAAACGACATATAGGAACCGAGAACAAAATCCTACATTTATCAATATGAAGACTCATTAGCAAAAGAAGCCTTTTTTCTACATTTCTACATTCCTACATCATCTACACGTGTGTAAATGATGGAAAAGGGAAAGGACAGTAAATAATGAAGGACACCTAATCAAGCAGGAGGAGAAAAAAGAACGAAGTGAGCGAAAGATGCGTTCAGCCGCACCCTCAGTGTCTTCATCATTGATGGACCATGTTTCTTTATAATTGGCAAATACTATTTTCCCTTGAACCTGCCTGGTTAACTTTTCCATATTCCTTGTGCAGGAGCTCTATCCAGAGCAGCAGGATGGAGCTGGGCAGCCCTGGCTGTCCTCAGCAGTGACATATTTGTGTCACTCCCTCGTCTCCTCATCCCGTGATAGGGACACTCCACCTTGTCTCAAAGATGTGAGCTGCCCGATGGCGAGGAGTAGGGAAATCACTCCCATCCCAACCACGCCTGGAGCACCGCTGGCATGGGGCATTCCCATGCTGCAGGAGGAGCATATTCCAGCCTGTTCAGTCTGTTTGGAGTGGGCATGTGGGCTCAGAGCTCAAACAGCCACAGCCTGGCTGCCCTGGCACGCACGATCCCAACAATCCCTCACTGATACTCCTCCCTGCTGGAAAGCTGGGCTCCCTCTGGCAGCTTCAGCCTGGTGCTCAGCTTTTTCAGCCCAGTTTGGCCAGCAGCTTGCTTGCTGCCTGTGCACTGGCTCACATCTGCTCACAGGGGTCTGGGTGCCCACGGAACATCCCCTGAGCTCCAGTTAACCTCTCACTTCTGTATGGGAAACCTGCAAGAAACTGCTCATTACAGCTACCCACACACACCACACCCTGCTCCTTTACAGACACCTATCCATTAACAAAAATAACAATAAAAAAGCCCCCTAGGGAAATGCACTTCTGAGAACCTGTTTTTCTAACATGCTGTCACTGTGAGACATACATAATTAACAAAAGCTATGCTTGTTAGGTTTTTTTTTTTTATTATACGTTCTGTCAGAGGCAACATCTTATTTACGAAAGCAGATCTTTAGTAAAACATTAATTGTAAGTTGAGGATTGCAGGCTAATGCCCTTTTCCTAGGCAGCTGTCAGTACATACCCTGGCAATCTCTTTTATAACCTTCTCACACTGCTTTTGGAACAGTATCATTAGCAGAGAGATGGAAGTTTTAACACAGCTGTTGCATGTCTGGTGTTTTTTCTTTCTTTCTTTTTTTTCTTTTTGAGACACAAAACAGACTCTTAGAGTTTCCAGCTACCAAGCGACATCAATCATCAACAGAAAACAGAAAAAAAAAAAGTGAACCAAAGTATTTTTCAAACTCCAAATGTAAGTAGAATTCAGGTCTTCTCTGTGATTTTTACTTTGAGTTAGCATACCCTGCTTGTGCTTTCACGTTTTTAATGGCTAAAACCGTGGATTATTCTTCAATTCCTTTTGGAGTTTTTTGGTTTTTTTGTTAATGTTTCACAATATGAGAGTTGGAGGTTATGGTACCGAAATAAGACTGCTGCATTACATAAAGTTGCCAGTATTGTCATGTAGAGGGACTGGAAATTCCCAAAGCCATTGCTTACTAAAGAAAGTTCAATTACACTCCTAATTGAAAGCACAGACTCAAAAAAAATGACTGCAGGTTTCGTTAGGCAGGAAACAGTCGTGGATGTCTGAACTTTAAATTGCAATTAGCTGAACTTTCTGTCTGACTGGAAAGATTCTCCAAGGAAAGCCCCTCTCTTACTCAGTTGCCACTTGGCATCACTTGCCTGCAGACTCATTCATACGAGGAGTGCTCGGCCGTCCCTTGGGCAGGGGCAGCTCTGGCTGCAAGGGAGGGAAATCACAGCCAGCTGCTACTGATATTACTGCTGAGGCACTGGGGGAGGAAACTGATAACACACACACTGCACTGACACAACCACTATGAGCAGCACCCATAATGGCCACTGATAATTACAGTGTCTGATAGCTTTGAAATTATTGTTACCTCTCTGGGAGGGAGAGATGTCTGTTAAGGGATGATGGACTCCTGGAAAATTACCAGCAGCTACACCAAACTGGCTTCCTGCCTATAGCCGTGGATAACACACGGAGAATGGCCCAAACCACCAGGTTTGTCACAGAGAAACCCTGACAGGTCAAAGGCAAAGAAATTAATAGACCGTGGATGTGTTCTACTTTCTAGCAAGTTGGAAACTTCCATATCTCTATTTTAAGAACTCAGTTTAATGCTGACAAACTAAATCAGCATGCTCCCAGATGCCAGCTGATTCCAAAATATGACGTGTTTGGAGCACCATTAATTGCTCCAGTGCAATGCTGCATTGTTTTCAAAGTAGGCAAGATTACTGTGATGGGTCATGTTTGTTTCACAATTATCCTCTCTATGAAGTTATAGTTCACAGATAACTACAAACATTTAGCCTTGGTCTTGGAAAAAACAATTTTAGAGGTGAGTTTTGCAGAACTCCTTCCCTTGCTCTCTCACATAGTACTCTCTTGAAAATAAAGGACCAAACAGTGATATATGAAGGGGAGAATTATCATCTTCCAGATTGACTGTATTTTCAAACACTTATCCGTTAGTTCTGGAACAAAAATATGATGCAAGAAGACCAGAAAGCGGATGGAGAAGCCTTTTTGCAGCATTTGAAATGTCAAAAAATTTTAAATTCTTTGACTGATTTACGCTCTCCTCATAAAGGAGCTCTACACTGCTTTTTCTCTGCTTCTCTACAACGTGTTTCACTACCAGTCAACTATATTCAGAACTAATATTATCAAATATTATCACATCTTTTCAACAAATATTTTAGGAGAAATAAGCTCATGGTGTTTATCTGCCTACCATAATGTCATGATATCTCCAACTCCTGGCACATTCTTGATGCAGTCAAACCTCATTCATGTTTAGGTGATAGATGAATAACTACAATATTCCCACTATCTTCAATTCAGGCCTATAAAACTCATGGGAACTCTTCTGGAAAGAAAGATACACCACATAGGGATGAACATTTTGTTAAACCTTGGCTAGAGCTACCAGCGGTTTTAAAAGCATTTATTAAAAAAGTTCTTTCTCAATTGTATGATGCTATCTGTCCTCATTAAGCCTTTCTCTGACTTCCTATTTTCAAGGTAATGGCTCTTCATTGTGGTGAATACCAGTACCTAAAGAATCTTCAAACATTTCTCCAAAGACTGCAAAACAATCCCCTGCCAGGCTTTGTTGGCTCTGTGTGTGCCAGGGAAGCTCCGTAACCCTTCCACTAAACAATGATGGAAAGTTCAAGTGACCTCTTAATGAAGTCTAGTCATTTTGTAGCTTTGGGAAACTGCCAAAATACACGCTGTAAGGACTGAGTGAAAACAAACTAGCACAAAGAGCTTCTTCAGACTGCTTTATTTACAAATTTACACGGTAGATATGTAAACCAAGGGGCAGGCAAGTCTCTTCCTTTATGGCTGGCCAGCAGCTGCAGGAGCCCTGTCTCAGAGCTTTACCTGGAACTGGGGCTGTGGCAACCTCTCCAGTGCTAGAAGCCAGGCTCCATCCTCCCATAAGCAGGCTCATCTTCCCACTTTCCACTTCATCTTTGCCACTGCTACTTCTGCTCCAGTCCCTTCCAGTTGGGGGGGGGGGCAAAATTCTAGGATTTGCTTTGTGTTAGTCAAGGAAAACGTTGAGAAAAAGATACTTCTGCAAATACAAAGTGCTCACAGGAGAAAATCTCCTCTGCAAACATCGTTACCCAAGATGTCAGCATCTATATCCTCCAGGATCCAGACTCCTTAGACAAGCCATGTCAACACCATGAATAAGAAACATATCAGTGACAGTATAGTTACAACACCACAGAAATCAGGATAAGTAAGTTTCTCAGTTTTCTCTGTATCTCATTTTTCCTTCTGAAATCACATTAAGAGTAATTCCAGGTCCTCTTTAATTCCATAAAATCCTGTACTAAAAGGATCAAAATTCCAGTTCAGGAGTTTCCCAACAGCACCAGCCATTAGTCTGTGATACACAGCAAAATCACTGGCTAAAAAAAGAAACCATCACCATCAACTGCTGTTTTGAAACCATTACTGACTACAAAGTCATGCTGGAATGTACTGTATACCAACTAAAATCTACTATATGCAGCTATAGTCTAATATCTTACTAAGCCAGTAAAGAAACTTCCCTGGAGGGCATACGTGAAGTGTGACACACTTTCTGTACATATTCTGAGGGCTCAGTTATGGGGCTTTCTGTCTCACTGTAAAATCACATTACTCCCAGAGCCGGTGCAGACCCTGCTCTCCAGGACACTCCAGGCAGCTCACAGAAGTAAAAATCAGTCGAGCAGTTATAATATTTATACAGTACACAAACATGGACCAAGCCAAGGATCTAAACCTTAGACACACCTTATTTGCCTACAGTAGCCCTGTCCTATCTCTTAAGGCTTTGTCTATATACCTGATCTTATCAAGAGCATTTTGGTACAATGGACACACGATTTTAGACAGGAAAGCAATGAAGCTGTTTCAGCTATCACAGATGCACTGGGAGCTTGTTCCCTCTGACACACCCATTCACAGCCTGGCAGCCCTGCAACCATTACAGAAGTATCCCCTGCTGCTCAAGAAAATGAGACATATATTTACCATACACACACATACACACAGCCTTTGGGTGACGATGGCCATGAAAAATGCATTTTGTTAGACTCCTGGAACTGATGAGTACAAGAACAACATAGAAACACAACTGTTATCCATAACCACAAAATGCCTTGAGGTAGTTGCAGTCACAGTGAGAGTCTGCTAAAAGTATGGTCATTCACCTAAAACATGGTTGAGCGTGAACCACGTGAAATTTCAAAAGCTTTTTGTCACTTTGGACGTACATTTTTAATTTTTTTTTCTCTGTATTAACCTTAGATTTTAAAATGCAAATATTTGAACAGATAACCAAGCTGCCGGAAGGTAAGTGATAAACAACTGAACTTTGTCACTTCTAACCCTCTTTGTTCCAAAAGCCCATCAGTCAGCCCCAAAGTGACCTTAGAAAGTCATGCTTGGCATGAAAGCTCTCCAAATTTCAGCAGAGATCCCTGCAGTTTTGCTGTTCAGCAAGGCTGTGCCCAAATGCAGTTTGTTTCAGCTGGTGGCTCAGCTGGTGTAGGCTCCAGAAGGCAGCTGTGGGCTGGGGGGGCTCACCCCTTCCCTCCACCCCGCTTTGGCTGCAGTCCGGAGCGGGGCTGGGAGAGCAAACTGCGTTTGTAACAGCAGTCACATTGTCCAACTGAGCTTTTCCAGAGCCAAGCCGAACTCCCCAGTGTGGTTCTGTTCTCAGTTTAAACTTCATCCTTTATCGTTCTGCAATTCAGTTTTTATAGATCTGGAATTGCCCTTTACAAGCAATACACGGCTTTCCGTGGTCATACAGACCAGCACAACTGAGATTACACTTCTAAAACATCTCTAAAAACACTTGGAAAAATGAAAGTATAAAGATGCAAGAAAGCTTTTAGCTATCTAGCAGAAGTGCACTTGCTGTCTGAAGCATTAACTTAACAATCATAAGTGTTTTCATTCATAAAAATCTTACCTGTTTCTGTTAGACAGAGCTTCAGCAAACATAATCCAAAAGTTGCCCATAAGGAGAAGGTGGCCATTGTTTTCTTGGAACTGCTTTGCAAAATCCAAAGATCCTTGCAAGCTGCAGAAAGAAGAAAAGCTCCGACGCTTGCTAAGCCTGCAGTCAATGAGTCTGAAGTTTGCTGCACTTTTTATTCTGATTCAAAGGAACTGAAGTAATGACATAACTGGGAGGGGGAAGATCCATCAAAAGTCACACCCATATTGCAACAAAAGTTACCCAGCAGCAGAAGAAGGGGGAGTGGAAGGAGAGCTAGTACTGACTAAGCAGGCACACTTGAGTTTTAAAGAGCCATGAAACCTTCTCTTCTTACACAAGTCTAGCAGTGTGCTTGTAGGAAAATTTGTGTAATCTCTCCTGAGTTACCTCAGAAATGCACTGTTTGTTATAAGCTTTCCCTCCTGCCACTTAAATCTCTTCATTATTGCAAACCAAGTGATCATAAAAGCACTAGAGTTTCTGAACCCTTGTAAGGCATCTGTCACAGCCTAGATATTTCCCCCAAATACTTTGCTTATTTATTCCTATCTCACCATTTTCTCTTCTTGCAGTTCAATTAGCAGCAAGTGAAATGCCTGTTGTGCAGTGAAGCTTTCTGCAATGTTTTTGTTCATTCTGGAGGATAACCTCATGCAGAAGGTAAACTGAGGCAGTTCAGTCTCCCACAGCCCTTTCTACCCTTGATGTCCCTGCACAGGCTGCTCCAACAGGAATAATGAATGAACAAGAGCAGTGAATAATGCCAGTGCCAGAAGTGAGTGACACTGAGGACTAAGGCTGATATTTGTTTTATTGATGGCATGAGGAACAGAAGGAATTTTTCCTCCTGTTCCCAATTCAGAAAAGCAGAGAAACAGGATGAAAAGGCACGAGATCCTTGAGTTCAGACAAGGTCTCAGCTCCTGAGGGACATATGTTCATTGCAGTGTGTGGTTTTGTTTGGCTCTTCATGAAACCCCTGGTGAAAACCTCAATGCCTCTGCAGATAAGCAAAAGGCTTGTCTCCTGCGTGCCTTGGAGATTCCCGTGGTGTCTCCATGCACTGGGCTCTCTTTGGAGCTGGGGAATTGTGACAGTGGTTCCTGTGCCCTGCGATGAGGGGCTGCTCAGGGGTCACCACAGCCAGCACGTGGCAGTGACTGGCAGCCAGAAACGCCCCAATTTCAGCCTCCTGTGCCAAATCCAGAATGAATAGTCCTATATCAGATTACCATCCTGTCGATCTCCCCACTTGAAATAATTTTCTCGTTCATTTAACCTCCGTTAACACAAACAATGGAAAAATACAGACAGGTCTCTGCAGCCACAGCACAAGGAGGTCACATAAAGAGGTTTTCAGGACTTTGCCCTTTTTTTGTGTTTTGACTTAGAGATGGCTGGCTATCCTTTCCTCAACCAGCCAAATTTTTAGCAACAGGTTCCAACAGGCTTTTCCTACAGGCCTAGAATATCTGATGGGACAAAGTTAAAGTGAAAAATCTTTCCTTTAAACACAGAGGATCTTTTTATTATAAAGCTAGCAACTTTGAAATAATAGATAACACATTATCTTTAGTGAATGTGCCACTTTTTTTTTTCCTAAGAAATGGCTTTAAAAGCAACTAAAAACAATCTCCTATATACCTTATTGTCTAAAATGGAAAGAGAAATAGTTCTGTAAAATCCTGTACATTTATATCTATAAATGTTTTGGCATCAAAATCCATGAATAAAGCTTCGTGGGATTTTAAAATGTTAGCGCACAGTTAAAGAATGCTTTAAATTTACTAAGTATATCTTTTTCTTCAGTTGCTAAATTACATTTAAAATTCACGTCCTATGGATGAAACAGAATAATTAAACATTTAATTAAAATTCAGGAAATTTTGAGTCCTATTTTTTATGAACATAAATTGCCTCTCCATTAGTATTCTGTATTCATAATGATATAGAATTAAAAAAAAAAAAAGAAAAGGAAAAAAAAGCAATTTTTTTTGCACAGGTAAAGAGAGAATAATGTCCACTTTGGGGCTACAGGCATAGTCTTATTTAGCCAGGAGTGGAAATTCCTAGTCTCTTCACAGTCTGAAGTTTCTAATTCTAGCCCTTCTGACACCTGATTATTAATAGGATGTTTTCTAGATACCAACATATTACTTGTTATTGATCTCAGTCTTTTGAATACTTCTGCATGTGTTCAGCAAGGGTGGGTGGTATTCTGCTTTGGAAAGACTCTCTCTTGCTTGTTGCCCTGAAAAACTGGGCTAAGATTACACACATTTAGACCACGTGCATGGAGGTGCTAGTACCTAATGCAAAAGGAAAAGACAGATCTACACAAGAAAAATAATTGATAACTTTACATCCTTTCATGTGATAAATCACAAAAGTAGTTAATGAGCTGTTTGTATGGGACATGTGAGTTTGGCCATTCCTCATGCCATCTGCCTGCTTACACACCAGCCTAAGACACACATGTGCATTCCAACAAAAAAAAGACACAAAAATATCTCCTTCTTTCCCATACAAGCACAGTCAGTTTATGTCAGTCTCAGGTGGACATGCAGGGCATAATGCTGCTCAGAAAATTTAGTCAAAGCAGATGTATGACTCTGGAAAAACTGTTTGGTTTGTGGTTTGGGTTTGTTTTCGTTTTGTTTTGGGGATTTCTTTGTGAGAAGTGCATAACTTCTCCTTTAGTTTAGGACAACCTTATTATATAGGAACAGAAAAATCCTGAAGCAAATCTTCAGCTGAAGAAATGCAGCAGAGCATCCCTTTTGAGCCTGTCAGTACAGTTAAATATCTGAAATTTGGAATTTGCTTACTTCCTTGGCAACAAGAAGCTAAACTACTGGCACCAAAAATTTGTAAAATGATTAATGAATGAAGTTTTCAAAAGAGAGTGAAACAACAAGACTGAAAAAGGATAAAAACCCAGCATTGAAAAGAATGTTTTTCTGTGACACATTTGATACAATGAATACAGAATCTGTGATGGTAAAATATAGTACAAGAACACCAAAATAACTCATTTGTGGTTTTATCACATATGTGAACTGTAGCCAGCACTAATTAATTTTGCTAAAAAATCTTAATAGGGAGTGCATATGTTGGAGCCCTAGAAAAGGAACATCCATGGCTTACAGTGATATAAAAAGTTGTGGATTTTGCAGGAATTCACATAAAGGATGAAAATCTGGCCTAGCTTAATTGAAAGACCAAAATTCCACTGAACTCAGTGGTGCAGCCTCTCCTTAGAATGAATATTTAGATTTTGTTTTGTGGACAGACAAGAAAATGGATGTACCTAGATGAACCTATACTTCTGATGGAAAAAAGGTATCAATGGAGATTAATTTCACTATTGAATGGGAGAAATTGAAAGAAGGGTAGAATGGAATTTTGTTTCTATGAAAATAGCTGGCATTTGTCTTCCAAAACCCCAAAATTTATTAAAAAAACATAGCCCCTAATTTTATTTTTTTTTCCTATTGTCAGCAGAAATACTTTTTTTTTAAATTAAAAAATCGTTTTCTGAGCATAATTTGGTGAATATTTCAAGATTATGGGGAGTTGAACAACAACTGGTCTTAGTGAATATAAAAAGCACAAATGTCATTAGGTAGTTCTGGTCATGGCTGTGTACATTTTGTGTAGACTACAGATGATCTGTGAGACTGGCTGAAAATCAGATTTGGGGGAGCAGGGAGGATTTCATAACCACTTATCTGTAACCTCAATAAAATATGCTATTTTTAATAAGATTTCCTTCATGTCCCTAGACTGCAATCTAGTTTCCTGCATTTCAGACTGGATTCAATTTCAGAGTAGATTTAATTTTCATTATCAATCCTGAAAACAGGTTTGGTAATGGCAAGGGTTGTAAATGCTGCAGGCTTGAGCTGCACACTTTTCTTGGGCTCTGAGTGCTGATGGGAGGCACAAGAAGAGCCTGTGCTGGTTTGAGCAAGAAAAGCTGCTCCTCTGGCTGGAGGGCAAAGCACTCCCTTGGGAAGCTGAGCGCCCGGTTCTACTCCCATCAGGCTTTTGTTCCTGGATGTAATTTACAGCCTGTGTCCTGCAGAGAGCTGGGAAGATGAACAATGGCTCCCAGTTGTTTACTCCTGCAAAAGGCAGCAACCCAGATTGGCACCTAGCGTGTGGATTCATCAGCCTGTTCTACTGGTTTGCCCCAGATCCCTAAACAACTCACTCATCCAACACAGGCACAAACTCCAGAGCCAGCATGGCTCGGGCTGGCTTTCAGGAATTCTGTCAGACCAAGCGGCTCCAGCATTTTTCTTGTTCCCAGCGCCACGGCAGTGCACGTAGTCCCTGGCTGCCCGCCGTGTGCCACAGGGCACAGGCAGCAAATCCCAGTGCCAGTCCCCAGGGACAGCTCTGCCGCTGCTGTCCCTGGGGTGTGGCTGGAGATGGAAACCTGTCCCCAGCACCGTGCCAGCCCTGCAGAGACACTGAGCCCATCGGTGACCGGCTGAGCCCCCGGCAGCTGTGCAGCTGGGCTGGGGGAATACCGGGGGAAAAGAGGCGACAAGGGCACTCTCCTGTTCTCTGTAGGTCACTTCTGTCTGTCCCTGCCCCTCCTTCCCCTGGCTGGCCCTCCCAGCACACACCGTGCTAGAAGTTCCTGGAACTGGTACATCCGAGCCAAAGAAATGAAAGTGGGAATACAGAACACCGAGCTGCCCTCTTTGTGCTCAGCATTCTGTATTCCTACTTTCAATTCTTTTGTTTGCAGTTATACAAGAGGTGAATCAAGCCTATACTAAGCCATTTCCAGGATGTACTCTTTCCTCCCTGCTGTCTTTACATTCTCTTCTACTTGATTTGGCTTCATGACTTCAACCTTGACTTCTCTCTGTCATCTCCACTAATTTCTCCTTTTTCTTAGCCCCCGTTCTTTCTCTTCCACTCTCTCTTCCATACAGCATATTGGAATTATTAAATCAAACATTTAAAGCCCCAGAAGAGCAGGTGAGCTTTACAAAAGGCAAACAGTCAGGAAACTCAGGAAACACTTCATATTTGCATAACCAAACTGTTAACTGTTACATATAGATAAATGCTTAAGGGGCCCTTGTGCCTAATACACACCTGACCAGAGCCATTCAAAGTCAAGGGAGGTTTTCCATTGATTTTGAGAAATTTTGAATCAAGGCAGCTGCAAACAGTGTTTAGTTCAGTCCCAGCATCTGTATTACAATAACTCTGCCTACTGCATAATGTGTTTCCCCTGTGTGTATATATATATATATTCTGAGGGGATAGAAGGGTTACATCAGATTTATAGCTGCAGATAAAAGATTTTCCTATCTAATGAAAGTAAACCCTGAATTTTAGCTGAACAATTTCTGTTCACACCAGATCTGTTTGTGCCACTCTTGCCATAGCCACACACAACATATCCACATTTAGACTGTGTCTTAAACATAGCAGTGTGGGAATGAGCAGCTAAACCTATCTTTTTCAGCTACAAAGAGCACTAAAACCAGACCCTGTCTGTATATAAACAGAAACTTACTTAATTTCAGTAGTCTCCCTGTTAGTCAGTTTTATGATTCCTTTGAAAGGTGGAAGGGAAGGAAAAGCATCTTAATTTTAGACCATAATAAGCATGTTCATTTTCAGAGACGAGGGTTCCAGCTGTTTCCAGTGTGGCTCCAGGAGGGAAGGTGCAGGTGTGCACACATCATAGGATGAGCAGTGTGAGGAGGGTGACAGGCACAGCAGTGCTAGCTTTGGAAATGCTGAACTCACTGGGTAAAATACACACAAAGCAGTCTGGCCCTCATTTACTCTTAGGGAATGTATTGCTACAGCAGTGGCATCTTCTTCCTCAAATGGGCAGTCCTTTAGCCTTGTTGGATGTGCAGACATCAACAGAAACCAGCATTCCCCCCAAACCCTGTGAGTTATGCAGGTTAAACCCAGCCAGGAATCAATGAATTGGTGCAACAGCAGCAGCTACAGTTTGATGGTTTCCACCTGGATATACCCAGACAAAGCCAGGACTGCTCTCCCTGAGCTCACCTGGAAAACAGGGAGCCTCAGGAGCTGTCTCACATCCAGGTAGCACCCCTCCATGGATGGGGAATGCATAAAGCAGGAAACTCCTCCCAGTTTTTCCCCTGGAGCCTTATTTCTGAGCCCTACATAATGAATGTTGGAATTGTCAAGTAGGAAAACCCATGAGTTCTGAGGGAAGTTCCCTTCTCTGTAGTGTAAACAAGCAAAAGAAGATAACTCTGGGTGACTGAAGGCAGGAGTTTTGTGTGAGGCTGGGACAGAGGCACAGAAAATAGAATTCATGAAATTAGTGAGACAGAAACTCTGGTTTTGCACATCTCCATGTGCCTGAATTTCTGCTACAGAAATGGGTAAGGGAGGAGCTGACTGCTGTTACAAGACAATGAGTTTTTCTTGGAACTGGGAATTGTCACACTAGACTGCACGTTCATTGCCTACTTAACTTGGCTTAAGTACCGATGAAAGCCAACATTTTAGAAACTAAAAATAAACACTCATTTGGGATATTATTACACGGTTGGTAAAAGTTCAGTTATGGATTAAATTTCTCTCATTAGAAAGAAATTCATACCTAGAACAACACAGCTGTGTTTGAAAATGTATCTTTCTTACTTGCCAACATTTGGTTTATTTGCTTTCTCTTTTCTTTAGTAATACTGAGTGACAATAGTCAACTAAATTTGAGAAAAAATATTACTTTCAATACGATTTTGAAAATGTGTTTGCATTCAGTTGCAGTCCTCTTGGGTAACCTTTCGAGGGATGTTTGACAGGATCTATCAGCAACAGATATTAGCCAGACAGAAATTCTACACAGAAAAAAAAAGAAAAAAGAAATTCAATGTTTTATGCAATTGTAAATTACAAAATTGTGTTAGTGATTTATATAAATACAGTCATCAAATTACACATAATATGATCATCATAGCTGAGCAACTCCGTATCATCTTTTGGTTCCTGAAAACTCTTTTTTCAATAATTTGTGCTTTGCTGATAGAGAAAACATTTGTTCATGAATTCATCAATTCTTCAGAATAGTGAATATCTAAAATATTTGCAATGCGTTCACAAACATTTCATTTGCAGGAATACAACTGGAAATAAATACATTATGGGTTATTAGTTCACCTCTAAAACATTGCTTATATTGTCTAAATATTTTACTGAAGTGTTGGGAGAATTAAGCATGTCATGTCTGAACAGCTTTTTGAACAAGTCAGATCTGGAAAGCTATTAAGACTCCTTCAGATGTTAAAGTTTCAGCCAACTTGCACTGAATTTACCAGAAATTATCTATGTCTGAGTCACCAGATATTTCAAAGATACACGATATGAGACCAAATTCAGTCTATATATCACTGTATATTCAGTGCTATACAAAGAGATATGAAAACTAGCGAGAGAATCTGCATTTATCTGCTGTCCATAGTACCCAAGGTCTCAGCAGTACAAAGTCCCTCCTCCTGTCCTTTGCAAGACACATTAAGATAAAGAAGTTTATACACATGAAGATTTATCTGAGGTTCATACCCCCCTCACTTTGTTTCCTAAAACCAACCCTTCCTAAATTGTTGCAATAATTTAATGAAAATTTTCCCTAGGGGAATGGGTAGAGAGGGAGAGATAATAGAAGGAATAAAAAACTGTTCTGTCAGTCTGATCGATCTGGTACTATAATAAACTCCACACAGCACTGTCTAGCAAGCAGGAACTGCTAGACAATACCACAGAAAGTGAATCATGCTAAACAGTTTTTTGAGAGTCTTGAGACAAAATGGAATGTGTTGAGTGCACTCCTGCAAAGATTCTTTCCCATCTACAGGAGGAGAGTCACTGTTTGGTATTAGCTGGCCCAGGAAGGCTAGATCTACATCAATATCAACATCAACATGATCTCTGACAAATATATTACACCCTCAGTGATGAATTATACAAGGCATGTCTCAAGGGGCACAGATGTGAGATAGGCTATGAATGTTCAAGAGTCTAGTTCAAATACAGATATAAGGATGCTAAAGCTTATCTCAGCTATTTAAGGATTCCTTTTTAACTTCTCCTCCCGTATTCAAATTTGGTTCTTCAATCCCAGTCTAGCTAGTTTTTCCTCTCTTCTTAATCACACAGCTCTGAAGAGACAGATATATCTGAAATACAGTTCACATGGCCCAGGCCTTGCTGAACTTGGCAAGTTCCAGGATACTTTACACTTTTTCTGGCTTTAGAGAACTAGCTGAAGCACTCATAGAAACCTGAGAAATAAAACTGTAAAAATAGAGCACACACTGTTAGTCACAAGCAGCCAGAAGCCTTTCCTGGATGCCCGAGGAGGCTGAGGCTGCCTTTAGCTGCTCTAAACATTCTAACCACAGCTGCTGGTGGACAGTTCGTCCCCTGGGTGTCTCTTGAGCAGTCACATTGAAGTTTCTCCATTTTGCTTAAACAGACAAATATCAGACCAGAGAGAGAAACTGAACCTATGGCTGATGGCTTTGTTTGACACTCTCGCGTGAGAATCCAGATCCTCCTTCCTTCAGGGAGAAGGCAGCTTAGCATGCATTTGCACATCTGCATAGCAAAGGCAGCTCCAGCCTGCTGTCAGCTGAGCCTGCCTCAGAGCTCAAAACATTGCTTGTTTGGCATTGCATATGAGCTAATTAGCCTTGCAGATAAGCCTAACTAGCTAGGACCAGCTACACTCTGGTAGTGATCTATGGCTTTCAGGAGCTCATGTCTTCACATACCTGGTAATTACAGCATGTGGAAGCACCAGCTGGGTACAGCTCTTTGCCCTCTCTGCTGTAAACTGGAGTCGTGTCCCTCATCCCTTGAGGTGAGCTTGCCTAAAGAACACATCTCATTGCAGGATTTGGTCACAAGTCACCTGTAAAACAGCTTGTGACCTGTCAGATAAGAAAGAGTTTATCAAAGGAGCTGTCTGTGCTTTCCCCATATCCCTGCTCTTTTTCTTTGGCAAGGATCTGCAAGATTTCAGATTTTGGTGATGTGGATTTCAACTGAAGCCAAAATCAATTACAGATTTAAAGCCTAAAGCCAACAGATTGTAAAGCCTATTCAGTAACAGATTTCGGTCTTGCCAAATAAATTCTTTGCTAAGCAGGAAGTCTGGCCAAGCAAGACTAGGAAAAATTTCTCCTGAAGCTTGACTGGAGCAAGTGGTAAAATTCAGACAGGAAAGGAATTAATCTGAACATTAGGAAGGTCCTGTTGTGAGACCAGGTAAATAGTGGAATACTTTTGAGAACATGCTTGCCCTTCCGGAGGAACAGATGAAATGGCTAGAGCTTTTTAGCTATGACTCTGTGATTCACTTCAGAGGATCCCACATCTCAAGTGCTATACTTGGAACATCTGAACAGTCACTGAAACCAGCACTAGGAATTAGTCACACCATGGTAGGGTTTGCCACTCCTCAGAGACTTTGCTGCAGACAAGGGGTGCTTTCAGTCACACGGCTTTCAGACTAAAACTCAGCTAGTAGCTTTTTCTGTTTCTTGAAACACAGGTTAATTGCTTTATGGGAAGGAACATTTATATTTTAACCCCTCTCTTCTCTATTTGTGTTATTAACCATCTTGCAGACATCTTACTTTTACATTTCTCAACTATCCATTTAGCATCCCTGACAGATGGGATATTGTCAGTAGGTAGCAAATTACTGACTGAAAAATTAGGAATGGTCTGTGTATGAATTTATGAGATTAATTTTTAATTGTCTCTGACTTTTCTACTCCAACAGAAACACAAACACTTCACTCAGTGCCATTGTCATGGAAAGAGGGCATTGTGCTCTGGGTTCTGCAATGCCATTAAAACCTCACAGGATCAAGATCTTAGAATAATTTCTACTCCCTCATAGATTCAGTAATTGCTTCTAACACAAAAGAAAACACGTGGGATGCGCGACTGAATGGAGAGTTCAAGACACAAGCATTTTAAAGAAAAACATTTGTACAAAAAAGAGTTCTCATAAAGAGACATATAGTGATCTCCTAGGTCAAGTACACCCTCATTGCTGTGCTATTACATATTCTTCAGTGCTTTGCATGCTGAGCTATTACTTTGCAAATAATATTTGCTTTTTAGAATGTCAGGCAGTGCTAAAGGAATATTGGAATTAATAACTGTGCAGCTCTGACTTGTTTCAGAAATTCCTATTAGTGGAGTGGTACAGAGAGAAAGAAATTATAAATGAGAGGGACACAGGATTTGAAACAGGGGAATAAGGACTGGGCTGAACACATTCTTTTCTTATTAGCATTATTCTGTTGAGGTCAGTGAATCCCTTCTGAGCTGCAGCTCAGAAACATGAAATATATAATGATCTCTTGCTATAAGTATGGTAGTAGAGTAAGGAAAAAGTAAAAGGTCTGTCAGGAGATATGTTGTCACTGAAAATATCAAGCCTAGAGAGACAGAGATCTGAAGCAAAATGTACTTATATAATGTTCTTCAGATGACTTTACAATGATCATTCATGAACAGTTTCAGCCACACAACACTGATCATACGGGCAACACTGAAGCATCTTTATAAATCTGGAAGTCACAAGAGAAGTTATAGAAAACAGGGGGAGAAAAGGGGGAATTACAGAAGTTCACATGATGGTGGCTCCTTTTTCTTGAGATAGACCACAAGCTTACACAGCAGCACTGTCCTCAGCCCTTCTTCCCTGTAGGCAGAGACTCAAATTCACCAAATTTTTTTGTTCTAGCCTGTGCCTTCCCTATTTCTAAATAGTCAGAGCCAGAATTTGATCCTATCTACGTTTAGGCTTTGGATCCTGGATGTAAAAACTTCAAGACCAATTTGTCTTCTTAGAGGTAAAAGGTAATTTTTGCCTTGAGTAAAGATTCCTTTTCTGTGTCAGTGTAAAAATACCTTTTTTCCAAGACAAACACCATTTTTGACACTTTGAATCCTTTCACCATTTTGTGATCTGGGTACTGTCTGCCAGCCAGTCTTCAAGCATGGAAAGCAGTCTGAATTCAGATCTTCAGCCTGTCTTCAAAAAAATTACGACCAACCCAAAAGGCAACAGTTGTATCTGTCAGTGACCTCCAGCTTAACAGTAAAAGGAGAATAAGATACAAATTAAAGTCTCGGAAGTTTGGTCCATTCCATGTTGGAAGTATTAAAATCAAAGAGCTTGTTTTCACCATTTCAGTTGTAAAGTTTAGTTTTGTTTAGGAATGGAAACTCATGCCTAAGGCTGAACACTTACAAATGTAGAACCATGTTCAGTAAACCAATCTGGTTCACCAGGCCAAACACTTTGTTGACTTTTCTCCCTATGTATACCCTAAAACCTGACAGATTTTAGAGGGGAAAAGAAATTCCAAAGCCTCAAGAGTTTCTATAAATCTCAGTTTGCCTTCTCTGTTAAATCAAAGACACGAGTGAATTTGCATCTCTGATGATTGCTGTGATGTGGAAAGAGGTACAAACCAAAGGAGATGTGCAGAGCAGAGAAAAGAGGAGCCTGGAGAGAATTCAGAAACCTGCTACAAGTCATAAAATCTCAAGCTCTAGAAAGGAGACCAAAAAAACCATGATATGGACACAGAGAACTCATTTCCACCCAGCAATTAAGACAGTGTTGTCTCAGTCAGTAATCATTTGCATGTAACCACCTCCTACCCACCCTAATTCTGGAGATACAAAACTTCGCTTATTAATTTTGTTTTTTAATTCAACATCAAACACATTTGCTTAATTATTTTTAAAAGCTTTTGAATTGGAATCAGAAGCCATGTGTGGGGTTTATAAATAAACTCCAGTTTCCAAAGGAATAAATATTTATTTCTCAACTTCCACCTTAGTCCAATAAATTCTTTCTCCTGCATGTGGCTACATGATGAGTAAAGGAAAGTCATAAATAGCATGCCAGGTATTTTGCAATGAAATCTCTCAATTACAGTCAATAAATTGCATATCAGATGAGAAGCAGCAGAACAGTGTGTTACACTGGGTTTGGGGTTTTTTTTTTTGTTGGGTTTTTCTTTTTAGTTAGGTTTTTGTTTGTTTGCTTATTTGGGTGGTTTTTAGTTACAATTTACTTTAAACTTGAAGAAATTCTCAGCATCCTCTTAAGAGAGACAAGAGTCTCAGCTATGCAAGTAGATTACAGAAAGGGCCAGACTGGCATGCAAGGATTGGTTGGTTTAAATATTGCTCTGTATCTCTCTGTGCTCATAGCACAGTTGCTATGCTGTTTGAATTCCTATGCAACTATTAATGGTTGTTCCACTTTTCTGGAGACATTTCTTTTAAAAGGAGAGAAACTAAACAGAAATATAATTTCTGATTTGATTGTAAATGTCCATCATATTAATGATCCTTACAAAGAAAAAGGAAAAAATACAGTGGTGATACCAAGTTTCTTCATATCTATTTTCAGATGCAAATAAAGGCTGAAACCTCTACAGTAGCTTGCAGTCATCCAAACATACTCATACGTGTGTGTATATATATTTCTAGCACTATGTATGTTTGTGTGTGTGTGTAAAACAGGAAACTTTGTGAATCACCCATCACATACTTAAAAAGCAAGACTGCAAGAAAAACAGAAAAAACAAAAATGCATAAAAATCCTGAAGGACTGTATTAGGATCCAAATCAAGGAAACACTTCTCTGTATCTGTTGTGAATCCCCATTTAGGATCCTGCCAACGATGCCAATTTGTCATGAAAGAATGGGTTAGGGTTGCTCAAAGAGTCATTATCAAAGGTATTAGCAAAAAAGATTTTAATAGAAATTTATAAAAAACGCAACGTTAAAAAAGCTTGATGGCAAGGCTCCATCTATTGCTTACTGTGTGGATGAAACAGATGAAGGAAAATTGACTTAGCATTGATTCAGAATGGTTTACATTAAGACAAAAGATGCAAAAGGGTAAGGGAGTTGGGTCACAAGGTTCAGAGTAGACCCCCTTGCTTTCTAAACTCCTGATGGAACTGAGATGTGGCTTGATCAAACCTGTATAGCTCAAGCAATTTTAATGACTAAGTCTTTATTTCTACCACTGAATCAAAATAAGTAAAATAAGTTTTCCTTTTACAACACCACATAACTGCATTTTTCTGCTGTCAGAAACTGTTTAGTGCAGTGGGAAGCATGGAGAATGTCCCTGTGTCTGAGGGTTCTGTTTCTGTCTCACTAGAATCTATAATGCCACAGTAGCTATACAAACTACACAGAGCACATGTTTGGGGTTTTTTTCCTTTCATCCAAAAGGTTTAAAATCTGCATTCTTGTCCAGTGACTCTCCTTAATAACTCACTGAAGGAACGTCTGACATCTCATTATTCTAATTTTTGAATTTCCCCTTTCTACTCCCTAAGAGGCCCTGTTCCCAACCCTCACCCCATGACAAGAAAGAGTAATCTCATGACTTCCATCACAAAAAGTACCCAACATTCTTGCCTAGATTTAAGAAGTCGGTGTGTCATCATTTTTCTGTCTTTAGCGGGATTTTACCAAACTCATGTTAAACAATTTTTTTTTTTTTCTGGCAGGAAGTTAGGTTAAAAATTGAGTCTATATAATTCTCTTTGAAAAAAATTTTAAAATTTTTAAGAGAAGATGTGTTCAGTAGTGAGATACCCATATTTTCTGGTGTTTCCACAGAGTGAGCAACCTCACTTCAGCATGTGGTAATCCTCAAGGTATCTGCAATGACTGATGGCACATGGTTGCAGGTACTGGATACAGGGACATGTTCTGTCACATTCCCTCTGGAGTGCAGCTTCCTGTGTTACTGTACAGTCATCAGTGGCTCATGATCCTGGCTCATCAAATACCTACTTCTTACTCCAGGCAGCTTCATTTATTTGTAACTGCTGCTGAGAAACCCTTGGTGACTGCACATATCATTCAAATAAAAGTGCTCGACACAAAAAGAAATTCCCAAAGAGGCAGCCAATTGTTTATCTGCTAAAGAATCTCTGAAACAAAACTCTTAGCTACCTTACATAATATCATCTTGTACAAGAAGGTACTCTGCTTCCTGCCTGTGTTTCCACTCATTCAACAATGGCACAATTCTTTTTTATTCTGATTTACTCATTGGATTAAGGAGAATTATGTCAAAAGAGGAAAAAAAAAAAAGAAGCTCCATTAACATGTTAGTTCAGAGAAACTTTCTGCCCAATATGTTGCCCTTTTATCTTCCTGATTAAGTAAAAATTAAAACAAAGAATCTTCTTGCATACCCTCACTTTTCTTTAGATATATATACAAGAATGTATCTTTATGATTTGGGACACTTGTAAATATTGAATAGTATAAAAGAGGATCCCTCCTTTACCATCGTAGTCAAAATAATTTTTTAGAAAGACAATTTTTTCCCCACTGTATTTTCTCACAGCACTTCAGGGCATACCCATTTACTGTACTTGGACAGAACACACGGTCAGAGAGGGAGTTACTGATGGTGATGAGATTATTTCTCCCCTCACTAAGCAGAATGTAAGATGTGTACTCCCAAAGCAGCAATGACTGCAGCTTTTCCATCACCCATGAGATCACAACCAGAATTAAAGAATTTCCTTTTCCATTACTTACAACATTCTTTCTTTTTATTTTATTATTTCTCCAATTCTTCTGGCTTAAAACACAAAACCTGGGCATAAAATATCTATTTCCCTGAGCACTTTAAGCAAAGTGGATATCAATCCCTCCCAGGGATCTCTCAGCTTAGAACTCTGTATTTCAAGGAAGTTTGCAATTCTGACCCAGAAATTGAATTGATTTTATGTTTATAAGAATATGTGTTTACATTTATGTTGCCATTTATGAATATTCAGATCTTAATGGAAGAAAATATTTGATTAAGCAGGAAAGTAAAGCAGTGATAATCAGTGCAGAAATGATATTGTTGAGCCTAATAGTTTCTCCTTCAAAGGGTAGGCCTAGATATTCATCTATGCAATGCAAACAAAACCATTCCTCCAAAACGGATTTTCTCATTTGAAGAGATGTAGTTAAATTATTTATTCATCAGCTCTCTTACTATGTTGACCAGAGAAAGGAATTTATATTCTGCTGCAATTAGAAATAACTGGATGGGTCAGTATTGCAAAAGTCCTTCACAGCACTTTTAAAGAGGAGGAAATAAATGATTTTGTGCTCTATGCTGATGTATGTGGCCTCATTGACTTGAGAGGGAGTGCACATAGTGGCAATAATTTCACAGCATTCAAGAAAAAATTTCAGACATTGAGAGTTGATTTCTTACACAATTAATGGCAAAGAGAATGACAATAATAATAGAGCCCAGCAAAGAAGTGGGTAACACAGGTTATTGAAAATATTCTTCTTTGCCAGGACCAACATATTAATTTGCATGTTTAAGTCACATTGCATTGGTGACACGCAGAGATGTCCAATTTAAAAATGAGCTAAAACAGACAGACTACTTTGCTGAGAAAATCTGAAGATGCAATTGCAGTACTTGCAGGAATTTTGCTTGTTTGTGCATATTTACCTCGGTGGTAATGAAGAAATTTATTTCTACAGGATCAGAGAACATCCAGGGTTTATAAACAGTCAATATTTTCTACATAAATACTAATGCAAATGATAATTTGACAATCTTCATACATTTTTTCTACCAGCCTACATTAAGCAAAACTAAATTATTTCAGTGACCAAGAAGGCAACCATTGTTTTGAAAAGTCTCAAGAATAAACCTGGTCTTTCCACAGTAAGATGTCTTTGGAGTTAGCTGGTATTTTTCTGAATAACAAGAGTTAGTAATGATTTAAAAATCCAGTATGTTGTCCACTGAAGCTGTTGATAGCCTTTCTTATATTCATTTAAGGAAAAACAACAAACAAGCCCACAAAAATTTGCTTAAGCCAAATATAATAGGTTTTATAGGGAATTCCAGAGTTTGCACCAATTCCATCACACATGTTTTGATCTCACAAATAAAGTGGCTGCCACCCAGAAAAACTCCCTTTTAATATATACTTCCATTTGGGCTCTTAAATTGAGGAATGAAAGCTTTGTAAGGTTTTAGTGAAAAGATTCTGCAGTTAGCAAAAAGGGCAGGAGCAGCAGAACTACTGCTTCAAAGCAGCTCTCATAGTTTATATGGTCTTATTTTTACTTTTCTATGATATTTGTTTAGCATTCTTGTTTAATATAAATAATGCTTGTGTGTGATACTGACACATTCATTTTCCCAGAACATTATTAAAGTTATGAATTTAATCAGTTATAGGAATTACATCATATTTGCTTTCAGTAGGGTAAACTGAAGTAGTTTGAAAGGCCATATTACCAATTAAACAGATTATGTGTAAGGCTTTCTTTAATCACTCTACCAGCAGATCTCAGAGGAATATTAGGATCTTTCTATTTGAAATTTATAACAATAAAGATGAAAATAATCTACTTACATGCTCAATGCCAGGATTTCCATATTTCT
Source organism: Rhabdornis inornatus (assembly GCA_013397075.1). Classification (NCBI taxonomy): domain Eukaryota; kingdom Metazoa; phylum Chordata; class Aves; order Passeriformes; family Rhabdornithidae; genus Rhabdornis; species Rhabdornis inornatus. The sequence continues at coordinate 1,280,186 of VWZS01008940.1, forward strand.
TCTAGATTAGTTTATGCCACCTTATTTATTCCCACATCACTCGGTGCCAAGTGAATGCACAATGTATTGTTCCTCGGTCTTGATGTATCAGCACTGATTTTCTGTCCCTCATTAATGATATCTGTTGGTCTGGGAGGAGAATATTAGTTAGAAGTTTGTTCAGCTTTAATTGTCACTGAATTGAATAGTGGGACAAGGGAGTAATCTTCTATGAAGCTGTGCCCTGTTAATGGACACAGCAGTGCAGTTGTGGCCTCCCCAGTGCTGAGCAGAGGGGATGGATTGCCTCACTTGATCTGCTGGCAATACTTTACCTGATGTAGCCCATCACTGCCTTCTTTGCAGGAAGGTGTCCTGGGTTTAGCTGGGATGGAGTTAATTTCTTCTCAGTAGCTGGCACAGTGTTGTATTTTGGATTAAAAATGACTATGATGTTGATACTACACTGAAGGTTTGGATTTTGCTAGGTTGTGTTTATCTGAAGTCAAGGGCTTTGTTTGCTTGTTTGTGTCTCATGCTCTGCCAGTGAGGAGGCACAGCAAGGAGAAGCAACTGAGAGGGAGCACAGCCAGACAGGGCAACTTGAACTGGGCAAAGGGATGTGCCACACCATAAAATGTCTTGTCCAGTACATAAACTGGGGGAGTCACCTGGAATGAAGGGCAGGGGGAAGGACAGTCTGGGTTCACAAACAGGGTCTGGCACCGGTCAGTGGGTGGTGAGCAATTGTATTGTGCATTACTCTTTTTCTTCTTTTTTTCTCCTTTGGTTTCAGTTATCAAACTGTTCCTGTTTCAACCTCCAAGCCTTACTTTTAATTCTCCTCTCCATTCCAACGAGGAGGTGGCTGAGTGAACAGCTGTGTGGTGCTTAATTTCCACCTGGGCTTTAAACCACGACACAAGGGCACATTACTGTCTCATTTACCCAGTCTGCTCATCATTTTCAGTGGTTTGTTTCTGTTGCAATTCCTGGAGAAAACGTTATGTGGTCTAAAGTTCAGCTTAAATGCCACCTGGACTGTCAAACAGGTCATCAAGCATCTCCCAGAATTAGTAGGAGACAGTCTTTAAGACCTACAAAGTTTTTGGTCTTGTTTTTCCAAGCAATCAGGGAAAAAGAATCGTAATGGTTCAGCCCTAATAATGGAAAGTTACAGACTCACTTCTAAAAAGTGATGACTTTTTCATTAGAAGTAAAGCTAATACTTAATTAAGCAAGACTTTGAGCAAAACGAAACAGCTGAATCAGTCTGGAACAATGTAGTGTTGAAACAGGAAGGGAAAAAAATCAAAATATTTACATTTGGAAGAAGGAAACAATTCAAATGTCACTGTGTGAATTTTTTGTTTAGAAGATCCTATTATCAAATCAATAGGAGCGAAAAAAAAAAAGGAAAAGAGAATAATAGTTTAGATGTAGGTGTGGTCTAAGGCAAAAATTATACCACAATCTCATTTCCAGTTAGCCATCAATCATAAAATGCACACTGCTGTTTGGGGGATCCAGTTTCCTGTCTAGTAAACTGTTCTCTGCTCACAGTTCTAAAATACTGCATGCAGCTGTACAAAAATATAAGGTACAGGCTACCCATGTGAACTATAAAGGACTCTGAATAATGGACCTGGCTGACCATTTCTTTAGTGCACCCTCTTTTCCATAAAGTTTATTGGAAATGGCTTTATATTCTAATATTCATTAAAGAGGAAAATATTAAATAACAACTGAGCCAAGAAAACAAAGAATTCCCTAGAGACTTTTCCATGTTCTAATGATTCTCTTTTTACTTTTACTTTTTTCTGATACCCCAATTAGTCAGATTTTGTTTCACACATGTGCTGCATCCGTGAGATCTCTTCCATTCATTTTCTTCAAAGTTTTACTGAAGTGGTTCCTACAGATCTCAACTTTATGTGCTTTTATGCTCTTCCTGCTATTGTCAAAACTCTTTACCACCTGCTAGTGTAAGAGCTGGGTGGTATCAACTCTCTCCACACTTCGTAGATATCTGTGGAAGACATAGCAGATTTTCACTCTAAAATCACTGAAAAATAGTTAGCAAAGGTTGTATTAGAATTTTATCAAAGGGATTGAGAATTCAGTTTGAAAATCAACACTCTCACTTTATTAAAATATTGTGATAATCTAGAATAAAAACATTTTCAAACTATTTTGACTGCTTTTATCTGCTAGGCCTCCAGCAATTTCTGAATTAAATTGTCCTTGAACACTGCTTATGAGAATGTAATGCAGATCAGCTTTTTTCCTGCCAACTATTAAAGCAAGCCACTTCATTCATGCAATTCATCTATTCAGCTGCAACAGGGATTATTTAATTAAAGCTTTTCTCTTTGGCTGATTTCTGTGTTTCAGTTCCCCTTCCTTTCCTTCCCTTCCCCTTTTCTTCTTCTCTCTTCAGTTGTTGAATTCACTAAAAAATTATTACAAGAAATGTCAAACTTAGCACATTACTCATTTGAGGACATAATTCATATGGCTTGCTTTACTCTGTGTATCTATGTGTAACGTGATCTCACAGAAAACTCTTATCTTCAACAAGCTGCCCTCAGATTTTGGACTTCCCATTTCTGTGGTTTGCAGGGCTGAACAGAAAGAACCAAGCAAAAAGAAGTTGAATGACGTAAAGGCTATTTGCTCCCACTATAAAGAACACCAAAGCTAGGGAGGCAAAGAACTTGTGAGGTTTCCTGAGGAAACTACCTTGCCATAGCAACCAAAGGCTTTTGAGAGCTAACAGATGAAAAGGATGATCCTTGACATCTGGGGTATAGCTCCTATCACCCCTCTCATGCCTCTGCACCAAAGCTCTAGATCATGGAGCTCTAGAATTCATGATTCTATTTGATTAAAAATCTTAGAAGAAACTTTATAATGCCTACAATAGGCAAACCAATAGTGACAAACCTGTACAGCAATGGCTTTCTCTCACCATTTCCGTGGAGGAATGCAGTAGATGTGGAATCATCAGAACTATGTCACTGCAGTCCTTCCCACCCTGGGAACCAACAAGCACCTTTTCCATGGAGCACTGATAGGAGCCCAAAGATGCAGCTGAGCTTTAACTAATGGCAGACAATGCTCTAGATGAAGACAGAGAATGCTCCTGCATTCTCTCAGTAGTCATTTTGTTTTCCCTCCATAAATTCATGAAAGAGCCGTTCATTGTCCTGGTGCTGTGCCAAGGAAGAAAGTAATTCATGGTTTTGTCCTTCAGTGGATTGGGACCATAATACTTATGCTAAATCTCTCCTTCGCCACGACTGACCTCCCATGTGCTATCCAGGAAACACTGAATCTTCACAATTTATTTTCCTATTTAGTTCAGGCACAGAAAAAATACTGCAGAGTTTGTTCCTAGTTAAAAATTACTGGTGAGAAGTGTCTCTATCAGGTCTGATTAAATGGGATTAGATTACTAAAAAGCTGACGAAGAGTAAAGCTTTATGCCACATTTCCATTTGTAGAGTACAATCTAGATTAACAATCTATATTATCTCTTCTGCAACCACAAGCTGTCTAAGCCTCACACTTATATTGCCCCATATTAACCAGATTTTAATGACTATGTTTGTGCACTTCTGCAACTACAAATTGTTTATGCAAAAATATAAGCTATAAAACCTAAAGGATTACTATCCCAAGGAGGAACACACTATAATGTTCTGGCAACAGATCAGAAGTTCTTTGCCACAGTTGCATTCAAATAAAAAAAAATTGTCCTCTGTCCAAAAAAGCCACCCAGAAACAACAGAGGGCTAAGGTTAAGGGTAGAATTTTTAGCATGTAATAATAGCTTACCACATCTGTTAGACTAGTGGGGTAACTTCCAAAATTCAGATATGCTTTGAATTCCAATGAATAGTATTCAATAGTATGCCAAAATGTTCTTTCAAAAATTACTGCAGCTAGGGGAAAAAAGAATAAAAGGCAGCAAAGTTTGCACGCAAAACTCCTTCAAATAAACGATATTAAAAATGAGTACAGGTGAAGACTAGAAAGTTCTCCCTTAACAACTCGACAGGAGCACAGTCTGGAAACCAGAAGTCACTATCACTGCTGGCTCATGTCCATTGCTGCATCTTTTGAGTTATTCCAGGCTGATTTCAGACTGGTAAGCAGCAGGAAGTAGAACTAGCTTTATGTTTTACTCGGTCTCTTTTGCTGCATTTTGCTGATACCTCCACTGCCAGTTTCTTTCAAGCATTCTGTTGCCTGTGTTTTCTACCCTGCACTTGAGCTCCCTCACTCCTGGAAGCAGAACTTTCAAAGCAGGACAATTAGGTTTGTGCCCAGCAGGAAACTACAGGCAATAGTACAGGCAGCCCAGGTGTAGGCAATGCTCCAAAGGCAGTGGGATTTAGGAGCAAGGCATGCCTTGCTCACCCTCACTGCTCTGCACCCAACTGGCACTTCTTAATATTTTAAACCTCATGCCTGGCTCTTCATGCCATGGCTCTTTATATGCAAATACACACAGCTCATCGTTGTAATTAAGACTTATTTTCCAACTCTTATTAGGAAAGGAAAAGTAAATCAATAGGCAAAAATATCAATCATGCAATTTCCAAATGTATTTCCTAACACCATTAAAAATCTGGAAAGGTCTATACAGATTTCGTTTTACTAGCACACAATAACTTATTTTACTGTTTTACAGTGGATTTACTTTTGAGTCAAACCTATTCCACTAAAGCCACACTACTTCTTTTTTCTTTGTTTATTTCTGATCACATTCTGAGTGTGTTGCATTCTCCATCTGCCTTAACAATGTATAAAGAATGGGGTTTGCATATGGCACACATCTCAGTGCCAACAACTGGTACCAACATGATTGTTATTCCACCATGTTCCTCTTGTCCTCCACTTGTCTAGTTTCATTTCCCCCACCAGCTCAACTTCCTCCCTTGTGTTACTATGCTGTGGTGTTGGTGTATAAATATTTGGTTTCTCACTGACTACACCCAGTCTCTGACATGACACGTAGTTTCTTCAGTACCTATGCTGTTCCCTGTTTTCATCTGCATATTCCCTTTGCTGGCTTTCTGTCCACTGGTCATATTCCTTTGCACTTTATTGTACAGTTATTTACTTGATTTAGGCTCTTGGTGAGTAAATACTGAGCCTCAAGATCACACAAGCCTTTATTTCTTCCTCAGTTTAAAGTTCATATTTCTCATTATCATTGCTGAGATTTCTCCAGGTATTGAATTAATGACTATTTTTGGTAGGTCAGCCCTTAGGTTTTTATCTTTTATTTTACATGGCCTGTCACAGAACAGTTCATGATCAGTAATATAACAGGCAGAAGGGCAACATATCAGCTGTCTACGAGTGTTGAGGTTACTGGCAGAAAAACACTGTGGTGGCAGGAAGTCTATAAGGCTCAGATATGACCATAGACTATCCAGTTCTGATGTTCAGGCTGGTTCCTGAACTATAATTTTTAGACATGTGCCCAGTCTTATTTTTTAAGTCTACTTTAAAGCATTTTGCAGTCTCATAGTTATACTTCCTCCAAATTTTTCAGGTCATTAATTCTTATAGTACTTCCTCTACATCATAATAAATTCTTCTTCTTTGGCATTAATATGCTCCAGTTTTTGCAGACTCTTATCACTATTCCCTCTGAGCTGTCATTTCACTTTTTCCTTCCAAGTCCAGACAATAATAATTTTGCTGTCATGCCTTACTCTAGGATTTTTGCAGTTTACGTGAGCCTTACCAAACATGCATGATTAAAAAGTAATGCTGATTTTTTTCCACTGTCTTATTTATGATTTATGGTCTCATTACTGAATGAAGCCATAGAATTGTAATACTCCTCATTTGGATAACTGACTTATGCACTTCTTGATTTTTTCTCCCAGCTTCAGTCTCCCTGCTTTGTTTCTCACAGTGCAGTGCACATTTTGGGGATGAAGAAAGATCTTTTTCTATGATGTCTCCATGTCAGACATCATAAAATGACATCTTGGTACATTAGGAGGACCACAAGCATTAACCAGAAAAGAACATACAGTGGGCACAGCACAATATCTTGTATGAATCTAGAAAATAAAACACTGGGGGTTTTTTACTTGACTTCATTTCTTTTCAACTCCTTGACAAGGAAAAAGGTACAAAAGGTGGTTTGGTACCTACACAGTACAATGAATCTTGAACAGTTTGTTACTGTGCAATTATCCGAGGTTTCTAAATCTGCGCTTCAAATCTCAAAGGTTGTTCTTATCATGAAGTTCTAAATAATTATAATAATGACAGCTCAAACAAATATTAGGTATCTTAATGAAAAGTCAACACTGGTGAGAGAAAATTTGCCTTGGCAGCATTTGACAAAAACCATTTGGCTCAGAAAAAGAGGGCCTATGGACTTGCATTAACCTCCAACTGCAGTGCTGATTTACAAATGAAGTGTTCCGAGTTTTTTAATCTCAGAAAAAAAAAAAAAATACTACAAATAGCAATTAATTTTCCTTTGCAGAGGCATTGGGGGAGAGAGAATATTAGAAAGGGTCTCTCTGTCCTTTTCTCACACAGCACTTTTTGTCATTAATTTCCTTGCAGTTCTATTCCTGTGCACCCAAGACCTGGAAGTCACATTCGGAATACTCACCATGAAGTGTGTGGTCGTCAGCTCTGAAAATACAAATAGAGCACTTTGAATTTATTTTCTTGCACACGAGTCCATCTTTTCCTTCGCAGACATGCAAACAGACATTGCATGTGCCTCTCTGTGAATGGGGTAGAAGGGCTTAGAAATTCTTCAAAAGCTCTACAGGGAATTTCTACATGGTGGAGAGTTGGGATTTTTCCCTTTTTTTCCCTTTTTAACAGAGGTATTCTTTCGACTTACAAGTTGTGACATAGAAGCTCAGTCTAATCTAATCTTATATATGGTTTGATTTGAGCAATAAAATGAGTAGTAGAGAGGAGGTAAAGGGTTGCAGAAAAGAGAGAAAAAATAAAAAGGAGAAATGTAGGAGAATAAGAGAAGAGGGGGAAAATCAAGTGGAGAAAGGATAAAATCTTTCCAGTGACATTTAACACTGGAGCACATTTAGGTACAAATAACTGTGCAACAGATGCCAGAGCTGTGCACTATGAGCACTATTGTATATTTGACTTATTTTGGTATGAAAGTGTACAGCACCCCCTCAAAAATACTTCAGGCAATCCAAAGGAAACACTGGCTGCTTGCAGAAATCCTAAGAAACCTGGAGAAGTTCCAAGACTTGTTTTTATCTTTGCCCACCACTCTGAAACAAAATCTACCAAAGGAGAATGAAATCTGGTTCATTTCCTCTGCCTGTATGTTCCAGAACTTTGCAAGAATATTTCCTTTTTCTTCCTCCATTCAAGAATCTAGCATCTAGTTGTTGTTTTGTTCTGTTTCTTGTGAAGTACTGTTAGGTCATGTTATCACCAAGAATAAAAAGCACTAAGGAAATGACAAAGCATAGCTAAAAGGGAATGACAAATGCTATATACAAGGTTTAACTAATAGCTCCAGTATCCTCCTACATCTTTCTTTTTGAAGGATGCCTGGCAGGACTCAATTTCATTTCAACACTGCAGATCACAAAAAACAATTTATTATAGTAAGGAAAGGGGAAGAAAAGGAGAGACAAGACTGGCTATATTGGGAATTGCCTTCTAGTGAGGAAAGAAAATCCTGAAATAAATATATTTTAAGGTTCAGAGATTGGGAATAAAACACACAGTCCTATAATTTTAGAATATTGCTTGGGTTCCAGGTCAATGTAGATAGAGGCATAGTCCCATGTGCTGGTGGCTTAGTAGCTACCATATATATAGCTCTACCTATTAAAGTCATGTAACTATATCTATTTTAAAAATCATATTTTTAGGTCTGCTAAATTTTGAAATTAATTTTTTCTGTGTGTTTGCTGTGTAAAGTAACTTTAGGTTTTGGAAAATTTCAGCCAGAATAGCTGGGTTTTTTTCAGACCATAACATTTGAAAAATCTGGTGTTTTATTCAAATATCCATACTTCTGAAATTGTTTTTTTCACCCAATTCTTCTAACATCCACACACTTTACAGTCCTATATGGTGGTGGTTGTTACATCAAGAGCATGCCATAATCCACTTCTCTGAGTGCTGCTAAAATTCTGAGAGTAGCTGACTCCCAAATACACCCAGTGGCTCTTTGCATGATTAACAAATATTCCACCTCCACAGGGCATGCCCAAGCACAGGGCTAAGCACAACTATCCCCAAAACAGCCACACAAACTCCAGGGAAATAAAGAAGCTGCCAGAGCTAAGGAGAGGAAAAGAGCTGACCTGTATGCAAGTGGACTGCAAAAAGAAGCATGTGGAAAAACCTGGCAGGGAGAGAAAGCCTGGGCTGACTCAGTAAGGAAGGAGGACAGAAAACAAGAGGGAGATCACAGCATAGAACAGAAGGAATAGAAAAGCTCATCTCTGTGTTGAAATAAATAAATATTGCAGCCGTGCCCACACTCATAGCCCTTCTCTCCTGCCAGAAGCAATGTCCCACTGGAGGTACAGTAAATGTCTTCCAGAAATATGGTCACTGTACAGTAGTGACTCACTATCAGATCTCACTGTCTCAGTGTCTCACTGTCACATACCACTCCCTCATTTTCCCTCCAGCAATGGCCTGGTTACAAGCATCAGCTTACCACAAACAGTTAATGCAAAGACTGTGACAACTCAACTGGAGAAGGAAAGGCTCCAGGGGGACTCCTCAGATGCCTTCCAGTACTTAAAGGGGGTTTATAAAAATAGGGAGTGACACTTTACACAGGCAGATAGTGGTAGGAGAATGGTAAAAAATAAAAAAGAAGAGATTGAGATTTGTTATTAGGAACACGTTCTTGACTCAGAAGGTGGTGAAGCACTGGAACAGGTTGTCCAGAAAAGTTGTGGATGCCCCATCCCTGGGGTCTGAGAAATCTGGTCTAGTGAAAGGTGTCCCTGCACTGACTGGGTGTCAGAATTAGATGCTCTCTAAGTTCCCTTCCAACTCAAGCCTTTCTATGATTCTATGAAAATGAGGAAATACCAGCATTCATTGCTGTATATTAATAAATCAGTTAATGCATCAGTTCCTTATAGAAGCCACCTTCACAATTTCACAACTAATACTTAATTCAGCATGCATGCTACAAAACACTCTGGGAAGGCAGGAAAGCTCTGAAGTAGAAATGATTACTCTGCTGGTGGCAACTATAATCCTCACAGAGACTGGGAGGCATACAGCAGTTAGACCAAGGGCCTGCAGGAGAAAAAGGTGTGCTGAGGATTGAGAATTAAAGGTTAAACTGAATTCCTTTTTCTGCCTCGTATTTCCTGCCTGAAACTGGAGAAGTGGCTTGATCTCATAATTTATTTTTCTGAAACAAGTGAAGTCTGCATGCTAATTTCTGGGTATCTGAACTGCAGCTCCAGTAAAGAAATCATCTCATTGGCTCACAGCTGCAAGTGAAGTTTGAGAGAGCTATACTTTGAAAGTACGAAATTCAGTTTACTCCTACACATTCTTAAACAAGATTTCCTGCATGTTTCAGAAGTGTCAGAACTACGCTGTCTCAAATCAAGCTAATTGTTTCTTTTAATCACAAAACATCCTGGAGGTGATAAGAGTTGCTTGTCTCAGGGGCCTTGGTGGAGAAAAACTGCTTTTGAAGCATTCAGGCACTATAGAAAAGTACAAGTCGTCTCAAAGCACATCTTGGTCATCAGACACAGCCCTAAACACCAATCACAGGAAAATGAGGCATAAGCAAAACACTGAAAAGATGCTTGTTAAGTGAGCAGTATTGTGGATGTCATGCAGCAAGCATCCCTGGGGTCCTGGGAGGGTTAGGAGTGAAGGAAGCATGTAATATGCACTGAAAAAGAGAATTTTAATCAGATGTATAAAGAAGCTAAAAAAAATGGAAACACAGATAAACCTGTTTCTGCTGTTTCCTACAGCTTGAATGTTTGGCTTTGGGACTGTCTTAATGTTCTCTTCAAACTCCATGTCTGTAATTATCAGCTTATTTCCTTTTCTAGTTAATTTCAAATGCTTTCTTGGGATACCTAGTGGGGCACCTGGGGTCATTTATTGCCAGGTTAAAGACAGTGACAGTGGGGAGACCAGAAATAAGCAAGAGGGAGAGCAAGTGATGAGTTTTAAGCTATGGAGATGTGCATATTCACATATGACTAGTAAGGAGAGAGATTAATAAAGAACACCCCCAGAATCCCCCATTTTCCCTGGAATTTCTGGATTATTTACCAAGTTTACATTTAAGCAAAATAACCTATCCCAGTCAAACTGGCTGTGTTCTCTAAGAACCTCTACTGAAAAGACAGAATTCAATGGATACCACTTTCACATGTTGGAGCATCTCTCACCAACAAATTTCTAATTTCCTTCATCTAGAATTAAGTGTAGCCTCTTGCTAAGGCACTAAAACTGCTCTGCCTGCACACACCCATCTCCAAACAAGCCTAGAAAATTCTGCTGTGATTTTCTCCTCCAAACACCAATTTCACTGTGAGGCACCACTGCAAGGCAGAGCAGCAGAGGCTCATTCAAATGACAATGCTGCTTTAATACCTCAGCTACAGTCTTTTCAAACAGTATCTGGGCTCTTAAAAAAATAAATGCAGTAAACATATTCCTCCTGTACTGCTCTCTGGGAGGAAATCCTTGTCAAAGAAATAAACCCATGCCTCTCTGTGGAAGATTTTCTCCTCCTGCTCCACAGTGGATATTTTGCAGTTCCAACATCCCAAATCAACTGGGAAATGTCCTGATACAGTTAGCAGGAATTTTGATCTTAGGGAGTCATAAGGAGATGAAGACAGCCGATCACATGTGCCAAGGGAGAAACAGAGAGAGAAACTAAGGAAGGGGCTCTGTGGGCTATTACTAAAAAATTTATCTGATTGCACATCTGCTGATTGTTACTACAGCAGATTGTAACAGAATTACCTTAAGTTGACAGTGGGAGATTACTCCAAACTGGGAAAATCCTGGGTTCTGCAGGTTTTAAATGTTTTTGTCCTTAATTAGCAAGCACTAAAGGCAGATCAATCAAGTTACATATAGGTGACAACCACCCAAAACGTGAACCACCCAAAACGTGAACTAGTAAAGATTCTTATGATTCACGTATAGATGGACTTAATTTCCTAAAACAGCAGGGCATATATAAAAATTTGAGGTTTTCAAGGAATGAAGTTAAAGCACCATCTAATGTAGTACCTTAAGTGAGCAAAATGTGGCAGTCTAATTGGGAAGAGAAGAAGACCTGGCAACATATTTTCTTTCAAGTACTAAGAATCAAGCAATCCACCTATATATCTGTTCTACTTATAGAGCTCAATACTACTGTTCTAATGCCATTTCTAAAGTACTGTTCAAGTGAGCAGGATTTCTTTTCTTAATTAAAAATCCTTTTGCATTCCAAGCTGCCAATCCAGCATTATTCATCAGAAATTTCATTAACATAGTAGCCTCTAATAGTGAAGTTCATTTTCCTATTAGGTTTACTTTCCATTCCAGCAATATTTCTTTTTTTTTTTTCTTTTAATTTCCTGATCACTATATTCCAAGCACCACCAATTTTTTCTCTTTGAGAGACCTGAGCTTTATTTTAGTGCCCTTCATATTTTATAGCTAATGAATCATAGGATTTTGCTGTTACTTTTTGACTGGCATGAAGTAAAATAACTTAGGATGCTGTTTGGCATTCATATCAGATATACTATATAATTCACATCTCAACATTAAAACTACCAAGTAAAATACAAACCACACTAAATACATTTTCTCCATCCACCAGTTTCACACAGCAATATCTAGTCAATGTTTATTTTATGGGTACTTATAATGGACAACAATTGCTATTTATTTGGCAGTCCATCATCATCAATTCACTCTAACTGCAGGCTACATTTGAGGATAAATTTGTCACTGCAATACAGCAAATGATTGAAAGCATATTGTTTTGACTACTGTTTATTTCAGAAAATTACATGTTAGAATTTAAGGAGGAAGAACATAGTGACTTGAAATCTGCTCAGAATTCTGGGTCCTGCCCTTAAATGCAAAGAAATGTTCATTGTATAGTCACAGCAAGTTAATCATCAGTATTCTGTGTGCAGCTGATTTAATCCTGGCTAAAACCAGATGCACAGCCAGATGGGCAAAATATATGGAGAACCCTTCTCAGAGTCATGGGCAGGATGCAGAGAGTGAAATTAGAGTCCAATGTTTGTCATCTGCACCCCAAAACTTCACTGTCCATTATTCAACAGCTCCTTATCCATGGGTGGTGATTGCAACACTTCCATGGCAAAAACCTCCTCTTCCCAGTCACACCCTAAGCTGTTTTTCTCACCCAGGAAATAAACCACAAGCAGGTTGCTTTGCTGCTTTTCTGGTTTCAACACTACCTTATTTTGTAATGCATTATATAATTATTGCTCCTTTCTGGCCTGTTCCCGTAATGATTAAAAAAATAAAAACATTTCCAAAACAAGTTTATGATTCATTGAGTGGGGGAAAAAAAGAGAAAACACGTAGGAAACAAGTGATTGTTTTCTCAAGTGTTAAAGATCCTAACTTGTCTTTTTCCACAGCAAAATATTTTTTAAAAAGTCTGCTTTGAAGAAATACAAAACCAGCCCCCAGACACATGCATAGACATTTTTGTACCTGCACTCCCTATGCTATTTTTTTTCCAGGTGCTTTCTGAGTCCTCTTGTAGGCTTGCTTGTTTTTTGGCTTGCATCAGCAGGATTAAAGCTTGTGGTACCCTCCCCGTAACAAAACCCAGAGTGATTTAACTCATGCTTTACTCTTTCAATTGCTCTATGCCCAAACACCAGCTAAATGTGATCAAACAATGCCTTGAAAAATCAAATCTTAAATTATTTGCATGCAAAATTCTACGGAGGTACTAGACATACTACATTTTAAAGCAAATGTGAATAAATGCAGAAAACAAATTGCAAAAACAAACTTTTATATAAAAGTTGGAGCACAGGGGAGACAAGATTTGAGAGAGCTTTATCCAGTGGATTCATATTTTAAGAGCTCCTGGTTGCCAAAACAGCACCTATGTGTTAATTAGGAGCTCTCTGTTGTTATTTTTAATCTTGACTACCTGCAGTTAAACGCCGGGCAGACACCATATAACCGTGAGCAGCTGCAACTTCTGTTCCAGGTTTCACAGGTGTTTGGTTCGTCTGATTTTGTGAAAAAGCAAACAGAAAAGGATGTTATTTTATTTTTTTAAGGGCCCTAGAATAAAGTAAGTGTTTGAAAGAATTATTTAACTTAAAAGTTTATGTGTTTTTTGAGATTAAACTGAAGCCCCAAATGCTCTTGTTTGCTGCAGCAAGAGCTGCCCTTGCAAGCAGGAAAGAAAAACTAAAGGCAACACTGCAAGCTGAGGCATGTTATTTCTTGGGAGCTGGTTATGGTGATCCTGTGAGAGCTGCATTAATAGCTGAGCAGTTATTAATTGAGCTGCTCCTGCCTGCTGTGGCACTGAGCACACCTCCCACTGGGTAGCTCCACACTCACAGGAATGCCAGCAGTGCCAGCAGCACAGCAGAGTGTCCCGAGACTGCAGTGCTCTGCTGGCTCCAAGCTTGCCTAATGCAAGTTTCCAGAGATGGAGGAGACACTTTTAAAACAATTTAAATTAAGGGAATCAGCGTTTCTAAGCTACCAAGCACCAAGCCTGGGGAGATCCCTGCTGTTCCCTTTCCATCCTGTAACTCTTACCAGACAGTCACGAGCCATTCCACAAGTGCTTAGGCTGAGGTTTACCTGAAACTGAGAATTACAGCAAGCACTGCCTCTTGAATTCTCAAGAATTCCTCTTGAGCACACTATTTTTGTTTTTGCAGAATAGTTATGTCAGTGAAACAACAACAGGATTTAAAAATCAGTCCTTATATTCTCCTTACAGCCATTTTAAAGAACTCAGAAAAAAAAAAGAAAATAAACCTAGCCTTGCCTCACTCTAATTTTTATATTTTCCAGTTCCAAGGGTATATCATTGTCCATTTACACACAAATCATATGGGCAGCATGCAGGCAGGGCTGTTTTCAATTTACCCAGTGGGATTTATTTATCTGTTTGTTTACTCTGATTTATATCAAATGAGCACTGCAGGCTTAATGTTTTATAAACAAGAAAATCTGTCTTTTCTGTTAAATAGCACACACACATTGGTGTGCTCTCACACAAATAGCTTTCTATTATAAACTTCTCCAATAAAATGATATATACGTAGAAATAGATATAAAACTGAATTCTTTCCTTCTGAGCTCAGGTAAAAAACTTTAGTCAACAAGTTTCCAAAAATACAGAGAAAATACCCTGGACTGCATAGTTATAACAAAAATAATTTTGAAATAGACAAAATGATAATAGACAACCACATATCTTTATCATATCAACATTTAAAGTTCTTTAAAGCTTACTACCTATGATTTATCTGTTGTGATAAAAAGTTGCTTTTTCATAAAGTATAGTTCCTATAACACAAAAGTACTTGGACTTTTGTCATGGAATTATTCTGCAGCAATTTAAAAATTATTTTTCCAAGCACAAACAACCTGGAAAAGTCCTTTGAGAAAGAGGAGTTGTCTCTTCCTTAAAGGGCATTCTTCAATTTACTAAAAAAATAAATAAAATTTACTGTTTGGCTAAATTGTTCTCTTTCCCAGTAAGCATGTGCATGAATAACGCCAGCACTTCATACAAACCAGGTATTTACTCAGGGTATTTTCTGCCACCAGACAGACAGACCCCAACAACAGTCCTTCAGCCTCACATTCTCCAAACTTACTCAGAAGATAACCAGACACATCTGGAAAAGACAAGACAGTTAAATGACTCAGTGAAAATTATCAGATTTCCAAAAATTGTCTCCCTGACGCAATAAAAATGGCTTTAAAAGAACAAATGAGTCACGTTGCTATAGCAGGACAACGTTTGCGTGGCTTGTAGCTATGTAGTATAATCACGGAAAACTTTGTGGCAGGGGGATAATCATCCTCATGTAACCCATGCACGCAGGCTTTGCTATTATCTCAGTCTAGCTCCTCACAATCCAAGGCTTCCCCTGGCTTCACTTGTTGTGAACCACCACACTCAGTATTTGGCAAATTCCTTCACTGACACACACGTCATCTTTGGCCAGGATTATTCCACCCAGGAAGACTGAGAGTGAAGCCACAGCGTGCTGCAATTCCTTTGGCACTTTCAAATGTTTACTACTCTGATGCTACACTTCATAAAGAAACACCTGTAGAAAGTGGTGCCAATCATTTAGAAGACAACACTTCCACCTTCTCCCATCAAATATTACAACTGGAAGAAAGAATGTAAGATATTTACACCTTTCTTTTGCAGGAAACATTACTTCCCACTGAAAACCAGGCTGCAGGCAGAAGAGTTATGTCTACTTTCACAGATAAATGTTTGGCTCCTCTTTTCTCTAAGACCTGAAATGACAGAGCACTGATTCACCATTAGACAGCAAACCCAAGAAATGTATGCCTACAAAGAACTAAACCAAAACTGACCCAACCAAACCAGGAAGGATTCAGGGAGGTCTCAGCTGAAGGCTGTGACTGCCAACAATCTAATTTCAGCTTTGAGAGAGATTAGACCTGTGGCTTGTGTCCTTTAAATGGTTTTGGTTCCCGCGACTAAATATGCTCAGAAAGTCCAAGTACAAAATTCACCAAGATCTTGAGAGTTAAAAGTGTGATCAGATTTCTTACCATTGATGGGAAATACTGATTTTACTGTTCCACCAAAACTGAACAGTAAGATGATTTTTATTTAGAGGAAGTAATAATTAATAAGGCATAGGCTTACTCCTAAGCAAGTCCATGTCAGATTTCCTTTCAGAGGAATGCATGCTAAAAACTCCACCCCACTGAATCCTGACTCAAAGGGCAAATGGGCCTCTGAACCCCAGAAGGGAGTTTCTAACCAGGAATTTCAATTTTTCATATACCTCAAGGAATGACTAAGGTAGAATTCCAAGCACAGAAAAGAAGGGCAGATCTAAGAATTACTTCTCTACTGGCCTCTATAATTCTGCCTTAAACAACCAGACTGACTTCTAGCCCAATTGTCATGTATTGCAGGATGCTTAAATGTCCAGATGTTCCTTTTTTATCTGAGACTTCTCTCATTAGCATCCAAGATTTTCAGTAATTTTGACAGCCCAAGAGACTAAGAAATCCTAGGGCATGAATTAGGAATATAACCGTTAGTACTGGGACAGCTGTGTGCAAAATATATGTGGAAATATGGAATATATGTGGAATATGCAAAATATATGGAAAATCTCTTATAAAAGCATGTACCAAAGTCTCTTCTTTCTGGAAAAAACAGTGAATAGACTGACTTGTTTGGAAGCATGTATTCTGTCAAAATCTGTAAAGCAGAGTGTTGAAAGTCAGGAGTGCCTCATTTGCCCCTTCATAATGTTCAAATGCTGGATGGCAAGAAAAAAATCAACTTCTGCATTCAAAGTCTACCAGGCAAGAACCATCATAATAAAAACATGACAAAAACCTGTATTCTTCCTTCATGTGTAGCTAACATTTACTCCACAAGATTTCATTGGAGTGAGAAGCCTCCTTGCATGCAATCTCTGACCCCAGACTGAGGAGCACTACATGCTGTTCTCAAGATGAGTGGAATCTTCTTCTTTATTCCTTTGAGAAGGAAGAAAAATGCCTTTCTGAGCTTTGTCAGCTTTCATGCAGTAGTCTGTTTCCTTCTTCTATATCCACAATTAGTGGCAATTTCAGACAAGTCCAGTAACATCACTGGAGTGTGCTCACCTGATGATGGTCCCACAGCTCTATCAAGGCAGCAGAAAACACAATGTACAAGCACACAGACAGCAGCAAATGTTGCATTGTCTGAATTAGCAGACGTCCATGCCTGGAAAGTAGGTGAACTGAGGCAGCACATTTCATCCTGAAAATATGACTTCTGTTTGTTAAAATGCAGTTAGTCCAGCATGACATGAAGTCATTGGGAGGATTAACTCATCTCTATTTCTGTCCCCATGTTAATGCGGGGCTGCAGTCAACGTTTCAAACAGTTACTTTCAAAGGAGACGTGACAAGCATAAAGAGGAACTATTAACCTTCTACTCTTTTTTCTTCTTGATTTCACTCAGCTTGCCATGCCAGGATGAGTCCTTTACTTTCAGAAGGAAAAAAAATTCTTCCATTAAGTCTCCAGAAATGTGTTCAGATTATCAAAACAAACACCAAAATAGAAGGTCTTAAAAATTGCTTTA
Source organism: Rhabdornis inornatus (assembly GCA_013397075.1). NCBI lineage: Eukaryota > Metazoa > Chordata > Aves > Passeriformes > Rhabdornithidae > Rhabdornis > Rhabdornis inornatus. Next base: position 1,297,543 of record VWZS01008940.1, read on the forward strand.
CCAAAGAGATCTCACACTAATTGACCTGTGAGTTTGGAGTTGTCAAGAGATTACCTGCTCTGTGTACTGGACAATTTATAGTCTAGATCACTGTGCATTAACACTACAATTTGCTGATCTATTAAGAAACAAACCCAAATCTAGATGACAATCCAAATAAGTTTTGGACAAAAAGACAGGTGTTCCAAAAAGGTTTTGCCATTTAAACAAGTGGTTGTGATAATTCCGTCTTTTCTTATACAAATGCCAGAGATTTAAATAGATAAATTATGGAAAGAAGTGTCACAGCTGAATAGGTTTACTCTGAAAATGTGTACTTTAAAGATATAACATGGGCTGAAGTGTGAGCTAGTAACTTGTACAAGGTATGTATTGAAAATGAGAAAGAAACTCCTGTAGCAGCTGAAACTATCAAACAATATGAAATTGAAAATTCAGTTGCTGAACGCTGAGCTTGATTCTCAGAGTTCGATCCTCAGAGCCTGCTGCATTTAGGGAAATATGGTATTTGTCACCTTTGGAAGAAAATTACACAAGAAATTCCCTGAAGTGGAAAAAAAGGCACACACCTCCTCAGAACTAATCAGGGGAGTTAGCTATGCAAACAATTTCATTAGTTATCTGACTCTTTTGGATAATTAAGTCTCAAGAGCCAGGGTGCAATCACCGAAAAATTCCCTCCCTCTCCCCACCTCTATGTTTAACTTTGAATAGATCCCTCATGTGTCTTGTTCCTGTTTTACTTTAGCTCATCTGTCATGCCACACTACAGAGAACAGGATGCAGAGGTGAGCTGTTATCTCCCAGTCTAAATTTCTAGACCAAAACAAGTGACTGGAACTCCTGTTCTAGTGGACCTGAGCTCTCTGCACCTGAGTATTCCTGTACTCAGAAAAGACTCCACAGAGATAACTTAATTTACCTCTATATTCAGAGACTGGGAGCCACAGAAGAAAGTAGAATAGTGGTCTAGATTCCTGTAGGTGAAGGTGACCCACAGGTTTGGATGGATCCATAGAACTGGCAGCACACCAGCAGCCAGATCATTGCATCTGGTTTTCGGCTGCACTGTGGGTGAGCTGCAACACAGTGGAAGGCTGCTAACCATTCCCTGGATCAGCATTGGGGAAAAAGAGCTTGGAATGAAAAGAGCTTTGCAGTTCTGCAAACAGGCCCAATTGTCAGAAAGGAAGGGAGGGGCGAGAGGATAAAACAACAACCACAAGCATGGTCAGCTAGGCAGGAGAACACCCGAAGATGCCGCAGGGTTCCTTTGGCCATCATCAAGGAAGCTGCATCCACAGCAAGCTGAAAAAACTTGTTCATCTTGCATCTGCCAATGGGCTCAAAAGAAGGACGATGTAGGCCTGAATTTTGGGACTGCCATTTTCACATTTTTATTTGAAAATCCATAATTAAGAGTATGTACATCTATGTACATCCAAAGGGTCTCTTCCAGGAGATAAGCTACCGACAGCCAGGGTCCAATGTCTGTAATTTGCTTTTCTTAACAAATGACTTTCTGCAGTCTGAGAAGTTTAATGAGGAATTTAAATAGTTCTGGAGCTATTTCTCCAAGTAAGGACTTTGCTGCAAGTAACATTCTCAACAGGATTATTTTCTGTATCTTTTCTCTGTACTGACTTCTTGGTCAAAGTGAGGTGGTTGCAAGGCAGTGTACGCCCTCAGAAATTCATTTAAACACCCTGAAAAGAGTCGTTTTCCTTAAGAGTTCCCTTCTACACAAATTTATAAAGATCATGTCTTTTTTTGAAGCCCTCTAAGGGTTTCAGCAATATTGCATTTACGATTCACCATGGTTCCTCTGGAGGTACTGTGTCATCACATAAGCATAAGACCCATCCAGCAAAACACTTACAGATGCCAAAACAGAGCAAAGGAAGAAAACTGCCTCAAGGGAAGAAGTTAAGAAAAGAGATATGAGAAAAGATGAGGCAGTCTGGAGAAGAGAACAGTGGTACACACAGCTTGCTGGAACTGGAAAGGTTGGCAACAGGTAGGACAGGTAGATTCTGCAAAGCAATCTGCAAACAGAGGCCTTATGGCTACTTCCATAAAAATAAAATAACTACCAAAGAACCATTCTCTGGTTGTACTCAGCAGAAATGTGCCCCTTGTTCTGGCTATCTACCTCTGACTTCAATGACCCCTGAGTGGAAGACTGAGCTGATAGCTCTTGCCTTGTTGAGCACCACAAGTTTACCCAGCACAGCAAAACTTCTGTTCTTTCTGGAGTCTGTGAAAACTGCAGAGAGGAGCCTGGTGTTCACAGGGCATAGTGCATTTGTGCTGTTAGAAACACGTTGGCAATCATAACCATTCTGCTGCTGAGACAAAAGAGCAATGACAGCACTTGCTCAGAAACAGACTGCAAATAATGAATCAGTGAGAGGCAGTAACACTGTAGTAAACGTTAGAGCTGAAGCATATTATTTATGAAGCACAATGGAACTCTTCTCAAGAAGATACAGCAGTGTTGACTCTCTCTGACACACTGCTGTCTTTTCCTTAGCTTATTTACTGCCATAGAAATTAATCTTCTGTTTTAAGGATAGCAGATACTTTGGTGGTTTGGCAGTGGATCTAAATGTCAAGGATGGAAATCCTGACATTCTTAAAGTTTAAGATAGTAAATGTATTCTATTATGGGCTGAAGATTAAAAAAACAAACAAACAAACAAAAACCCAAAACAAAACAAAAAAAAACCAACCCTGTGGAAAATTCAGGTCACAACAAGAAACAAGTTTCTTCTGAATCTAGGGGAAAGCTGTGTTACAAGCTTTGATTCCTGTTTCTTCCTTTCTATACTAGAACTTGAAAAGTTATGAGTGATGTATTTATGTCCATACTTAATTGCAAACTACTTATTTTCCAGACATCCTTCTTTGCATCACTCCATTATAAGGTAATACAGTAAGTTAGTAGGTGGATTTTTAAAAATTGTTTTAGGTATCAGCAATTCTCTTCCTCCTATGTAATTCTGTTTTCTGTCCCTAGTGTAGGCATATTTAGACAGTTTTCCACACCCTTTGTTGCATTCCAGAAAACAGAGCTTACTTTACAGTAAATTAAACTGAACTTGCTTGATGAAATAGGTGCTAAAGAATATTTTAACATCAGAACACGAGGGTATGCCTGCTTAAAATTCCAGCAGATTAATAATAAACAGTACACTGTTGAAATGCAGCCTGGAAAGTTACAACGATTTCCAGAGTTCCAGAAAGAATGAATGATACCCCCACTGGAGGTTAATCATTCTACCTTAGGGATGACATACAATAACATGTATTTAGCTATTAGAAATGCCTTCCTCCACCCTACTGTTAATAATTCTGAAAAGATTGTCTTCTCTGTAAAATCTAGATTATGTTTTCTTCCAGCTAGAGAGCAAGAGCAATTTTATAAAAAAATCTGCCATACAAGGTGTTGGTATCTGGATGAGAGATTTGACTCGCTGAAATGTCAGAACAACATGGCTGGACAAGGTAAAGGCAGAAAATCTTTGAAGCACAGTGTTGCCATGGGGAATACATAAGTGGGCAGTGAACAACACTAAAGTAAACTTCTTCCTGGGTTCCCCAGACCTGCTCTGCTTCCTACAGTGCCAGCCAGGTCACCTGCACCTTCGTTTTTTATATGCATCTCTAGTCTCTGGCATATTTTTCTTTTCTTGGAAATCCATAACTCTCTCAGCAATCTCCTTCTGGAACTTTCTATCTCAGCTGCCTGGGGCATGTACTCCCCCTCCAGACAATTTATCTTCCTTGGAATACAGTCAGAATTGCATTCTCATCTGTTCTAAAAATCAGACCTAATTACAGATTTAATTACCTAATTTTGAATTACAATAACGTTAATTAATTGTTAATTCTTATTCGAAATAATCAGCTGGAATGGCAGTGGGAAAAAAAAACCATTGTGTGGCATTTTATAGCAATTAATTTGCTTTGGTGTCTAAGATCAAAGGGATTGGTTTGATGATGTTCTTGGTTTAAGACAACAAAGCTGGTGTGCTGTAGTCAGCACCAACATGTGCATGCATCTCTTGCTTTCCTCCCCTGCTGTTCTCCTGCCCCAGTGTCAGCCTACTGTTCACTAAAGAAATGTTTTATTGTGTACATACAAAGTATTTAAGAGATGCCTAGCTAATTATCCTTAGGTTTTGGAAAGTGATGTATACTGCAAGAAGTCTGTATACTTTTAGTGAGATTCTTGCATTTTTTATGTCTAGGTTGAGGGCTTTTTCATTTAAGAAAATAAAAAAAATTCATACAGAAGAATTAACTATATTTCACATTAATTTATTCTGTAATGCACTTATACTGAGGAGAAGTATTTAACTTTAACTGTTATTTCTACTCTAAATACTCAATAAAGAAGAGGATTGTCTTCTTGGCTGGATGTGTTCAATATCAGAGCACACTTCTAATTTACTGTTTGCACATACCTTATACAGTTTAGTAGCAGTTACGTGTTTTTCAGTTCCTGATTTTCAAAAATTTCTGTGGTTTTTTTTCATATCATCAGTAAATCATCTGGTAAGCAGCTGGTGAGCAGGCTGTCCTTGGAAATCTGGGGTGATACTACGTTTGAAGTTTGGAGTTTCCTGGGCACCTAAAATTAAAACTCAAACAGTTTATGCAGTGAGTTTTGTGCCAGGACTTACTAGACAGAACATTCCTCCTCTTCAAGTCATGATCCAAATCTCCAAGTTAAAAATAACAGTAATTGATGCTGAAGATTGGGTGAGATTTAATCAAAAGTGAAGATGAAAGTGTCTCCTGTTTCTATTCCATTGAAATTCAGTTCACTGCTATGAAAGATCCGAAGCCTACCAGAAAAATAATAAAATCAAGCTGTCTTCTAGCAAATCTTTTGCTATCCAGTTGAGAGTAGCATTCAAAATGACTTCTTACCTTTTACAGAGAAAGTACAAAGGCCTTGTCAAAAAAACATTCAATAAAAAAAAAAATCAAGTTTATTTTCTGGGGAAACAAGGAATGGCAAGTCCAAACCTAACAGTGGTTTCTCTCTGTGCTTCATGATGTAACTCAGCAATGAGTTTGTTGTTTACATGCAAGCCTCTGTTATTTTACACACCTTTGGATATCCCACCTGGTCTCCAGCTGCTACTGCTGAAAAGCAGCTATTGTCCCCTATTCCTGTAGATTTTTTCTTTTTTTTAAAGCCAGATGTAAAGGGCCACTACAATCACAACATGGCTTGAGGGGGTAGAGAAAAAAACTAAAACAGTCAAAGAAAATTATAAACCATGCTAGCTTCAACAATGTATTTTATATATCAGTCAGTGAACTGTCTCTAACAGAGTGATTTGGCACCAGTCAGAGGAACCCTGCTCTAAAATGTAAAACACATTATGTTATCAGTCCTGCTTTAGTGAATCTAAAAGAATTAAACCAGTTTATGGATAGACAAAGGAAGTCTTTTGAAGGAGTGGCAAATCCTGCTGGATTACATGAACAGTTTACAAAGGAGGAAATAAAGTCATCTTAATATTTCTCCCTGCTTCACAGGCTTTCAGTACTTACCTCAAAACAAACCATTCCAAGAGCTTTCTGGCTAGGCAAATGAATACAACAGCACACACAGATACATGGAAAATAGTCACCAATTCTTACTTAAAGCCACTGCTTTACTCCTTTTGCAGAACTGTGCAGATAAATATCAACCAGTTTCTGTCACAGTGCTGGTAAGCACAGGAGATAGTTTCAGGGAGAAAAAGCAGGAGCAAGGATTATCCAGAGCCAGAGGGAAGTGGACCTAACGTCTGAGAAGGGACAGCAGCCTGGGCTTACAGAGAAGGCGGCAGCAGGGCTGGGGGGTTTTTGCCATAAGATTCCCAAACTGCCTGAGATTTCAAGACCTACATCTAATAAACATGAGCCAAGTGCCTCTAGATCATCTCAATCACAAACAGAATGAGCTAAACACCAGGAACATCCAGACTACATATTGGTGAAGTGGTGGAGAAATTGTTATTATTTGAGATACGTACAGGGGCACTGTTGAAATCAGCACAAGGAAAACATAAACCTAGTTCTCTGGTAAGATATCTCTCACCGCGATTTCTGGGATCTTTAAAATGTCCCCAAGTAGCTGGACTAGATCATAGAGTCATTTAGTTGGGAAAAAACCTCAAGATTACAAAGTCCAAATGTAAACCTATCACTGCCAAGTCCAGCAGTGCCACATCTACATGTCTTTTACTACCTCCAGGGGTGGTGACTCAATCGTTTCCCTGGGCAGCCTGTTGCAATGCTCGACAGCACGGATGCAACTCCAGCCACCACCATGTCCAGGCTCAGTCACCCAGCCAGTTTTTTACCCAGTAAACACCTGTCCCAGCCACGAGCAGCCAGCTTCTCCAGGAGGATGCTGTGGGGGACACTGTCAAAAAAGCACACGTAGATGACATTCACAGACTTTCCTTCTCCCAACTAAATGGGTCTATTTGCAATAGAAATTCAGGTTGGTCAAGCAGGATCTCCTTTCCTAAACCCATGCTGGCTGGGCCTGATGCCCTGGCTGCCCTGCATGTGCTGTGTGATCACACTCAGGACAATCTGCACCGTGACCTTCCCTGGCACTGAGGTCAGCCTGACACACCTGTACTTCCCTGGATCCTCCTTCCAACCCTTTTGTGTAGATGGGTGTCACTTTTGCTGAATTCCAGCCAGCTGGGACCTCATGTTTACATTTGAGAGATATTTCAGCTTTCTGCTGTGCGCTCAGTTGTTTTCTATGTCTTCTCACAGTTTGATTACTTGGAAAAGGTGAGGGAGCCCCAGGAAACCTGAGACACACGAACAAAAAGGGCTTCCCCATGGATATTTCACATTATAACTGGAAGCCAAAGGCAGCTTTTTAAGATGTATTTGGAGCTGCTATCCTAATCTTTTTCAGTCTCTTGGCACCTCTGTGGACAGTCTCAGCACTGTTTTTATCTCAAATCTACATTCTCTTTGCATGTTAGCAAAACAGTCACTGAAAGAAGGATAGACAGAAACTCATAAAAATGTTAACTCTTTCTGAGAAAGTTGACTCCTCACAAGTTTCAAAGTAAGTTGAAGATTTCTTTCAAGTTCAAACATGCTTCCATTGTACGAAGGTCTGTTTGCATAAGGATTTCAGAGATAACACAAAATTCTTCAGAATTCGCAGTGAGGTGAGTCAAGGTTTCCCGGGATTGTCGTAAAAACTGATTATGATTTCCAGATAAGAAATTCCTCAAATTATTTAAACAGCTGGCACATAAACGACCTCTTACTAAATGATCTCTTCCTTTAAAAGTGGTGGCCAGCACTAAAATAATCTTTATGCATACGCTTTATTATTTACATAAATCTACATCAGAAACAAATCTTGTGCAATTGAACATCTTTGGAACGTCCCCCAGAATTCTAATGAAAACATTTTCATGCATATATATAATTTATAATTTTGTAAAAACGTAATTGTGTTTATAAATGTTTTGGTAAACTAGGTCATTAATTCTTTCAGTACATTGAAACTAATTTTAACTGGAGGAAAAATAAAAGGAAATTGAGCAAGAAGAAAATTAGATATTGTTCTCACATTGCTGAGAGCCTACAAAAAGGCTCTTTACATCTCAGGTGATCTTTACATTTCCTACTGTTGGTGACAGGGGCAACCACCCCAGAAAATTTACCTAGCAGATGCAACTTCAAGCAAAGAAAATTGCAGTCTATGGTTGTTTAATCTGCTCCTCACTTATGAAACTCCAGCCAAGCATTCTAAATTACCACAAAAATAAAGGCAAACCACATGAAAACAATTATTTTTAATACCACAAGAACTTCAGAAGAAACCCCTAAAACTTCCAGAGTCAAAGGAACAAATTCCAGGACTTTTAATTAGAACTCGTGGTTGCTATGGGGAAAAAAATGTCACTTATAATAGATCCACATATTTCTGTATTTAATTGATCTAAAAACTGAAAAAAACCCAAAACAAATATTCCCTGTCTTTAGGTATGCAAGGATACAGAATTCTTTTGTCACTGAGTTCTCCACAGAGTTACTGTTTTCACGTCCTAATGTCACTTTCTGCCACTAGTTAGGCAAACTCTTGTCCCAGTGGAGCATTATAGCTATTCAGGATGGGAGTTTTGGCTGGTTGGTTGGTTGGTTGTTTTGCTTGTTGCTATTTTAGAGATGGCATTTCCTGTGCACATTTCCTGTGGCATTGATGCCACAATTCTGAAATTAAGAGTAAATTGTCAATTAGTCTCCGTGACCAGTTTCATTTAAATGGTATACACAGACACACACTACTGAGCTGTGTACATTGCACATCCACAAGAGGAAAATTACCACATTAGACAGCTTAAAAATTAAACTGGACTCATGCTTAGAAAAGCACTGAAAAAAATAATGGCTTAGCCTATGCCTAAATCAGTCCCAATACCATATGTTTTCTAGACTGTTACATTTATCTGTAAGTTAACTACTCTGCAACAATTGCAGGTTTTACTTGGTTAGCTTTTTATTATTTAACAAAAAAAAAAAAGTTTAAAACCTCATCAAGTACATTGGACAAATTATTCTCACACAAGACTCTTCCTCCCTCCACAGCCCCAAAATGCTGTGATGAGGTAGGTACAAGAGAAGACTGCTTTCTCACCCAAAGATTGCTTCATAGATTCTTCAGGGCATCTCTCTTAGCCAAGAGTATTTGCTCCCAGCTCTCATTGCACCTGTCTCATCACTCCTGTTTGAGCAACAGATGCAATGCTGCAATTACTCCCTCCAAATGTAATCAGGGCAGGTTTCTCTCAGGCCTCCCCCAGTGTTGTACCTGTACACACACAGGGAAACAGGGACATTAGAGCAGAAATGCTGAAGTCTCAGAAGGGGAATTCAGAAGCCTGCCCCTGTTCATCCTGTAGCTAAAACTTGAAAGGCTTTAACAAACATGGCTGAAAAAGCAGCAGATGGTCTTTGCCAGCCCATCTCTGCATCTGCATCTCCCTCTCACAGAGATTATACATGGGCCACACACAGGGAATTATGCATTTCCTTTAAAAAGAGGTCCAAGAAGTAAAATTCCCTTTCTAAATGCATTATGGAATATTAAAGTTTTGAAGTATTATTTCCTTCAGAGTTTGCTTATGACAATTACACAGTCAGATCATCTACTTATACTTTATGGCTTAGAGAAATCCAGGCACTTCTTGATAATGAATAAAATGGAGATAATGCTACACAAAGAATGCTGTTTGAGTACAGGTGAAAGACTTTCTTTTGACTTTCTTTCATCTCTTCTACCCTCCACAATAGGGATTGTCTTCAAAATTAAAGATGCCTTCCTGCAACTGCTTTAATGCAGTCATTGGCTAAAGTGCCTCTGCCAGCTCAGACTACACCTAAAACTTAAGCCATGTGAATAATATCCAGAAGTGTTTCTTCTGCTCCAGCCTGGGAGTCACTCAGAATCATTAGTCCTTCTTATGAGCTTGAGTAAGACACCTCTTTAAGGACTGTGATAGTTCTAGTAGGTTCAAAATATGAATGGACAGAGGAAATACTCCAAAGTTACCTGAAAAAGCTGCAATTCCTCTGTATTCGTCAACAGGGAAATGCAAGTTGTTAAAACATCTGATGAGTTTCCCTGGGCACAACCAATTAACTTCTGAATTGACTCCAAAATAACTGCAAATTAGTTCTCTCTCTAAATACTCTTGGGGGAGGGAGGGTGGAATTTGAATGTTACTTTCATTTGAATCTGTGCATTGTTTGTACTTTAAAGGCATAGTAGAATAGGTGCTGTAGAATTCCTTCCTAGTATCCTAGAACGAGCAAATAACATATCACACTCAGAATATCGGGTTAAAATTCCCACTGTAAGCCAAAGGTTTCAAACTTCAGAAGAGTGTAAGAAGAGTTCTTTTCCTGATCAACCCAGGGATCTGTGGTAGTTCCTATTCTCCAGGCAAGGAGGAGGAAACAGCATGTTGCTGTCTGCTGAAAGCTCCAGAAAGTCAGTGCATGCTGCTAATGCAGACTGAGACATGACACAGCAAGTATAAGCATCTGCATGAGCACACTGCCTCCTCAGATATGTAAGCTTATAATTTATTTGGCAGAGAAATTAAAAGTGTACCAAAGCTACAAAATAAAACATAATTATTTCTTATAATAGGCAACTGAAATAGGAATTAATTGATGGCTAGGTCAATAGAGAGCATCCTTCAATTGCTCGGATCCCTGCAAAGTGAAGTGAAAATGAAGTGAAAAGTGTATTGTAATGCACATCACATAGACAATGCAAAAATCATGAAACTGCAGGAGAGATCTGCTGATCTAACAATTCACTTCATTCTTCATACAACAGTGAGCAGAAATAAAAATGTTCACAGCTGCCCTTTCTTCCTGTCTAGGTGTAAGCCACGCCAAAGTATAAAAGGGAATCTTCTCTTGTTCTCCTGTCTTTTAAGGAGATAAATAGTGGCAGTCATTAACACAGCATGAATCATTTTCCTTAGTACAGGTACTGAACAAACAGAAATGTCCGTCATTTTCCAGCTGGTTATTTTCTCATAGTGACACAAATATTTAACTTGACAGGTAGGGCCATTATTATGGAGAAAAGGAAGAACAGTATAGTTATTGTATCTGAACCATTATGTACCATGACACCTACAAGTTTAAACAAAATTGACGTAAAAGTAAAGGAGCGCAAACTGAGTTCAAGCAAACAGTGATGGTTTTTCACTGATAAAGATGAAACATGCAGATTTTGTAAAGTAAACATGCAAAGTAGTCTGTCAAGCTTCCAGTATGTTCACCCCAGTTTAATCAACACGTGATTTCACCCAAATCCTAAGTTTCTGCATTTCTTGGACATGTTTCTACGCATCTCTAGCAGGCTACCATGAACATCCTGCTTCACTCAAGCATGACTACAGAGAAAGAAATCCAAGTTTAAAGTTCAAAACTTACAATAAACTAAGTAACATGCTGAAAGACACTTTCAGTTTATCAGGTTTTCTCCTGTTTAATCTATTATGGATGTAACTGCTATACTGGTTTAGAGGAATCTGCTTTCTATACCTTCATTTATACATTTTAGAGAAAACAAAATAGAATATTACTACATATAAGTCAGCAGCATGCCCTGGCAGCCAAAAGGGCCAACTGTACCCTGAGGTGCAGGATACAGCATCAAGCAGTAAGATAAATTACAGAAATTTTATTTCATAAGGAGTAGATTGCAGGAAGATAAAAATCCCCAGAAGTCCAATATTCTGACATTGCAATTAGGGATTAAAGTGTGACACACAATTCAAGATTTGCCAACAATCACAAACGTCCAAAATAGCTACCTTTTTTTTTTGTTTCGATTCATGCCTCCTGCAATGGGAATTGATACAAAGACAGTAGGTATCCTAAAGGCACACATTTCCAGCACATATTAGTGTACTCCATTTTTATGTTTTTTAAAAAATTACTTAATAAAGTAGATGTCTTCATTGAATTTCTTGCTTTGGTATGTAAAGAACAGGCTGTCAGAAGGCATTTGAGAGAATAAAACACAGAAAGCTAAATTTTTCATCTGTGAAAATTTTACTTTGAGGAAAATTTGCTTCAAAAGCAAGCGTACCCATTACCAGTTATTCACTTTCTGTCAATTTACCCATTGTTCCTATCCGAAATCATCAAGAAGATACTGAATATTTAATCTGTATGGGCAGGTATTTGTGGTCTCACTTCTGCTGAAGTGGCAGATGTTACCAAAGGGTACATTTCCTCTGAATTAAGGAGCTCTGACTGCTACCACATGTCTGAATTCCACACATTTCCTTCACAGGCTGATGACTGACAAATTTTATCTGCTTCAAATAACAAAGCCGGCAAAGCAGGCAGGTGTAAAGAAACTGCAATTCAAGCTTGTATTAGCCTTGCCCAGTCCTGAAGCTCCACAGGTTTATTGAACCTGGAGAAGCTGCCTTGCCTGCTGGTACAGCACAATGGATGTGAGCACCCACATGGGTGAGATGGGACACACATCCCATCCCAATCCATCCTTACATACAACAGCGCCTTCCAGTGGCTCCGAGGGCACAGGAACAGCACGAGAAGGGATCGCAGAACCGCAGCCAGGCACAGGGACAGCAGCCATGCAGCCCTCACCTGCGGGAGCACCACCTAAGGATGCCGGGGAACACACAGCATCACTGTGAAAAGCAGGAAATCAGATTTATAACTGGCCTGAAAAATATCCTGGGCAGAGAAGATGCAGCAAATAATGAGAGCTTCTTATACATTAAGGACAATATACAAACTGGTCTTTTTTTTTCACAGGAATATGAGGCTGACAAACAGCTTTGGAAAAATTGGAAGTCAACCATTTCAAATTGAAAATTAATCGTCAAGAACCAATTTTTAATATGGTTCATCAGTAAGAAACTCTTGGAAATACAGAATGGTTATGTCCATTCCTGCACAGTAAACTGTATCTGGTAATCCAAAATCTCTCCCAACAGTCGAACTAATAGTTTGTGTAATTTATCATATCAGAAGAAGCTAAAAAAGCAAACTCATTCAGCAAAAACTCTCACCTCAATGTGAAGTAAAGTTTGACTTGCAAGTAGCTGCTAATTTGTTGAGCTGCTGCCTCAATTAATTCCCACAAAGCATTAGGAAAAAGCAGTTGCACAAACCAGAATAAGACAAACTCCCATAAATCTATTGACAATTTATATTCTCATGAGGTCCTGTAAACACAGTCATTTCATACATTTACATGCAATATGTGGTTCCATATTTATATGTAAGAAAGATACCAATCTAATTCTGTTAATTTTAAGTTCAGGCCACTACACTTGAGCCTCCAAGTTACGTTTCAACATATACCAATGATGAAACACTTTCTACTTACATCTACATTCCATCCATGCAAAGAAGAGAATTAATCAGCAATTATTCAGTGTGCAAAATTTGACCTTTCATACTGGGACCTCTATGAGAACACTGCTTGCACAATTAAGTTCTGTTTTTCTCAAAACTTAAAGGAGGCTTTTAAGAAAGATTGGAACAAACTTTTTAGCAGGGCCTGTTGCAATAGGAGAAGGAGTGATAGATTAAAATTGAAAGTGGGTAGATTCAAACTAGATATAAGGAAGATTTTTACAGTGAGGGTTGTAAAAGACAGAACAGGATGCCCAGAGAGGCAGAAGATCCCCCATCTCTGGAAACATTCAAGGTCAGGGTAGGTGGGGCTCAGAAGACATCCCTGCTCATTGCAGGAGAAGCTTGACTAGATGACCTTTAAAGGTCCCTTTCAACCCAAATTATTCTATTATTCCCTTTTATAATTCATAAAGTTTTATTGAATTTTTTTACAGGTAAGATTGACTTTCCTATGCAAACACGTACCATTGATACTATGTGTTTAGAGAAATGTGGTATGTTAACTTTAAAGTCTTTTAGCTTTACAGTAGGAAACCTGGCTGTTACAGAAGACTAAAATCATGAATGTTTCACATTAATTCATAAATTAAATAGTTTTAACTGTCCATCTTCAGCTATTTACTCCTCTATACAGAAAAACAACCCTAAGTATGTAATAGTTATGTATGTTGTCAAAACAGGAAGCAATCTTCACTGAGTTTAATTTAAGGCCAGTCGCATTGGATTCTCTATATTGGCTTTCAAGGTCTCCAGAAACTTTGAAGCCAGTTCATCATCCACCACTCGACCATCACTCGAAAGAGTCACTGTCATGAGCTGATGCTGCTCAAGTTTCTCATTCCCTTCTTCATCTTCCACAATCCTGAGCTCTGGTCTTGCTCGGCCCACAGCGAGGATACAGGCCTGAGGAGGGTTTATGACTGCTGTGAAACCACTGATGCCAAACATGCCCAGATTGGAGATACTGAATAAAACAGAAAAGAGTTTCAGTAACATCAGAAATTACATATTCCCTACAAGAAATAATCTATATTCAACAGCTACTATGATTTAAATCCCCTGCAAGGCAAAACCCATTAAGGTAAAAATAGATCTCAACTGTTTTCAGTAGAGCACATTCAGACTCTCAAGGGTTTGGAATTTTTGCAATTAAAAATAACATACCTTTTCAAAAGTCTCATTTCTTTACAGCGGTATGTTCTTGCACTGCACGCACTGAAGCCAGAAAGTAAGCCAGCAAAGCAAATGTCTTTAAATACATTTTGCCTGTCCCTATTCCAAGCCAAATGTCTTCTAGACTGAACCTCACAACTCCAAGTTACAATGGCTGCTGGTATCCACTAAGCCATAAAATCTGGGCATCTAGGTATCACTCAGGCACATGAAAATGTTTTCTCTCCGTGTCACCCCCTGTGAAGTGGTATATTGGGAAAGGGCTTGGACTCGTCTGTGACAAGTTGTCTGTGGAGAAAGCTGGCCCACCATCTCCTCCTTTCTGGTGGCAAAGAGTGGAAAAGTGATTAAACAGTACAGTCCAACCATCAAATGGCACCACTGCCATGTTCACCACTACACCACGTCCTTAAGTGTCACATCCACCTGCTTTTTGAACACTTCCACGGATGGTGACTCAACCACTTCCCTGGACAACCTGTTGCAATGCTTGACAATCCACTTCATGAAGAATTTTTTTCCTAATATCCAACCCAAACTTCCCCTGATGCAACTTCAGGCTATTTCCTCTCCTCCCATTACTTATTACCTGGGAGAAGAGACCAACCCACACCTCACTACAACTACAGTCCTTTCAGGCAGAAAGAGTGAAGAATGATATGGTCCCCCCAAGCCTCCTTTTCTCCAGACTAAACAATCCCAGTTTCCTCAGATGTTCCTCTCAAGACCTGTGCTCCAGACCCTTTACCAGCTCCACTGCCCTTCTCTGGACACACTCCAGCACCTCAGTGTCTTTCTCGTGGAGATGGAACCAAAACTGAACACAGGACTTGAGGTGTGGCCTAACTAGTGCTAAGTACAGATGAAATGAACCTGTTCCAAAGTAATTGTTTCCCCCTGATACAAGACACTCCATCTAGGTTTGGCCCTCAGAATTATCACACGGAGTTTCATCCTAAACAGAGTAAGATTTTAAAAGCAAAGCATTAAAAGGCAGTGGATTAGCTGAGGATAAAACACCCACTGCATGTATTAAATGCTGCTAGAGTTTTACCTAAAAGATCCTCCCTGGTACTCTTCTGGTAACAGTTTTCCATCTCTGGCCTTCTTCGCTAGAGCCTAAAGAAAATGAAAGAAGAAAACAGGCAGAGAAAAGAAAGAAATTAGTGTGTTCTAATAGACTAATTCTTTCTATCTCAGTAAGACATTTTAACTACCACACATACATTAAGTCAGCAAAAGTCCCTGCTTTTGGATTTAGAGAAGCACCTCAGCAATACTGTTGTTGTATTTGCAGTGATTTGGCAATGGGACTAGGACACAAAACTTCATTTTCCCACCAATACTGGCTGTTCAATGAAAGCTGTTCTCTCATTTTACAAGTTATTGTTCCAGTTTTTACAATGGAACTGCCATTCTCCCTGGTGGTTTCACATTATCTAGCAAAATATTGATGAGAAATTCACAGTATTCCTAACATATTTGTTTAAAGAAACTGACATGTACCATTTCAGAACTTCCTACCAGATTTAATTTCTCCCAGCTAAACATTCAACTACCTTTAGAAGGGTGCGTTTAAGGCCAACTCCTTCTGTGATCTCCATTTCATTTGTGAGACTTTTCTTTAAAATTCAACAGAAGAAATTTTCAGATACAGCCCAAGAAGTTCATACTATGTTCCAAGACTGCAGAGTTGCACAAAACTTTAAAATTCATGGTAAGCATGTCAAAGTTACAAGGATACAATGAGCTTTATTTTAGGCTTTTTCTCATCTCTGAATAATTAGTGAAGACAATAGCCATGGGAACAGCATTCACACAACAGGGTCAATATAAGCGTGATGCATTTGTGCAATTGCATTACTTGAATGATGGAAATATGGTGCCAGGATGCACATGACCTGGAAAGAAGTCAAAATTAACATGCAGCAGAAGGGGATGTATAAGCAATTACACAAAGAAAGTGCCTGCCAAACTACAGGGAGACAGAGAGAAGCAGCTGCAGTTCCAGTGTGTGCCTCCCCCTTGTGCATGTCAGGTACACATTTATTTCAGTAATTCAGTGAAGAAGTTGAAAAGCAAAATAGTGGTGGTGTGGACACCTATGTCACACACATTGCACTTGAAAGGCAAGGGGAATGCTCACTATCATGGCCCCATTGAATGTAACACAAGCAGCATTTCCACCATGGGAACTGCAGGACATTGATTTGTGGTAAGAGAGGTTTGCCATACCATATACCATTACAGGTATTGTGGATGATAATGAAAACACAACACTGAACAATGCTTTTCCTCTTGTCATTCCATCACTAACCCTACAACAATCTCAGCTGACCTTCCTCCTGAACTGGCTACTAGCATAAGGAATTGTTTTCACAACATATTCAGCATAAGGTAAGCAATATGAACGAGAAAAAATCTTAAAAACACCCATTTATTAATATTTTGTAGCATGACCCATCTTCTTCTGCTATAACTTTTTGGCCATTCCTCTCTGTCAACACAGACTATTATGGTTTCTGTAAGTTTTACACAAAAGGCAGGAATATACAAAGTGCAGTGGTGTCTAGCTTGGGGACAGTTTCATGCCCTAGGATCTACTTCCATTGCATTCCTCAGATACTGCAGGACTTTGATTAGCAGTCATTAAATGACAAAAAAAAAAAAAAAAAAAAAGACCTGTGTTGGGACATTTCATCATTCATTCTACTTTTGCCTGCCAAAAACCACTCCTTTATCTGGCAACAACTGTCACATATCACTCTGACTGGCACCTGGTCTATGCAAAATACTGCTCATTAGTCTGAGGAGTTTAATGTTACATCCTTAATTGAATGGCATATTGAAAAAAATGCAGACAGAAATATGTTCCATAATATAACTGCAAAGACAGTAAGAAAACCAGACACAAAAGAATTTCAGGGAAAGGGAAAAAACAAAAAAACCCAAATCTCAAAGCCCAAGACTAGAAATACTAATGGAACTAGCATTAAGTAGGCTTCTCTTGAGGATTAAAGAAATACAATTATATTAAACTGCGAAAGCAGTCTAGCCACCATTTGACTAAATAACATGCTACTGTTGATTAAAAATGAAGAGAGTTGCAAAATTAGTAAGAATTTTCAAGTGTAAGTAATGCTGAAACTGCTTTAGATCTACTGCCTTTGTTATTACTGATGTGTATCTGGGTCACACTACATTTTCTGCTACAGAAAACCATACAGCTGCTCTATTCCTCAGCTTGCTGCACATTTCAGACCCACCTTTGCAGAGGCAGCAATTTCCTTTATTCCCTTGGCAGCAGCATCTTTTATGATTGGCGTAATGAGCCCTCGGTCCGTTGCCACGGCAATGGAGATGTCAATGGACTGCAGCCGCCTGCAGGCTTCCCCATCCCATGTTACATTCACATCTGGCATTTGCTAAAACAGACAGACAAGAAAAAAAGAAAGACAGCTGTTAGAAGAATAACAGTGCAATCAGCTGTTAAGAAAAAGGAAACTCCTTTAAGACACACAGCTACACACAGGCATCCACCAAGTGAATTAGCTTGCACTGATTTTATTTACATTTACTTTGCCAAAAAGCACGGAATGTATGCACCAGAAACTAAAAATGGCAGGACAGACTGATGTTTGTTTGGTACTGCTAGGGAAAAAAGCCAAATTACTACAAATTTCTTCACTGATACCACCTTATGATGGCCAGCATGTAAAGCTTCAAAGCAGTGCAACTTCTCCCACAAAATAAACCACAGGATGCTGAATTTTAAAGCATGGAGAAGGACATCTTACTGCACCTGCATGCTGTTTTTCAGTGGTGTCTCAAGCATGGTTCCCAACAAATAAAATACGCTGCAGATACACTCACTGTTATTCAGATGTTCTAAAATGCATCAGATTTTTTTCTGTGGATGGACTAAGTTAAAATTGAGATATTTAGTGATATTTTACTTTAGTTTTTTTAGTTTAATGAAGTGACCAAGGTATTCCAGAAAAAACGTACGGGAGGGATGCACTATCAAAAGTGACTCTACTGTCTATCTAAAGTAACTGCACTCCTAGGAAGTACGGTGGTACTCTGAGTTCCTATTCTTCAACACCAGAATGCATAGTGTAAAAAAAAAGAAAAAGAAGAAAAGAGAGAAAAGAATAAAAAAGTATGTAGTATTCTTCTTTGTAAGCTAAATAAGCTTCTAGAAGTCCCCACGGTTTACACAGTTGTAAGATGCCCTCAAGTGGGTGCTGTGCAAGTATAACTCTTTATAGAAAGGTATTCAAAAGAGATGGTAGGGACACCATTTGTCACTTCAACAACGAAAGATTTCTTTTTAAAGGACAGCTGCCATTGGAGCTGCTGTTACAAAGCCCAACCACTTGAGGATATCAGCCTTGAAGCTTTTCTTCCTTCCTCCATCCTTCTCCCTCTTTGTTCCAGAAAGGAGAATGCCTCTACTGCGCTGTCACCTGGTGAGACCACTGGCACATTTCACAAAATCCTGGCCTGTCAAATGGCAAGACCAAGCTGAAACACAGAACCCATAACCGGACTTGTGATAGCCTAAGTGAAGGAGAAATGTAGCATGTTCAAGAATCAATACAAGCAGTGTCCTGAGGTGTGTGCCAAACAATCATAAACCGTCAAACCAGCTGCAGTCAGCTCATTAAAGCAAGAAGAACACATTTTTCACTGTTCAGAAATAAAACAGTAACAAAATATTCTCTGAAGAATGCCCAGAAAAATGTCAATGAAACTGCCTTATTTTAAACTTGATGTATTTGCACCACCCAATTTCACGGGGGGAGGTGCAGGCGGAAGTGGGTTTTCTTTTTTTAAAGCAGTTGCCCACATCTTTTCCTGAAATACTGACAGAAAGCTTGATCTCAAACTTGTTTCCTGATACACCAAGTTAAATCTGTTGGGTTTTTTTTTTAATGTATTATTTTAATAGTCAAACAAATGCTAGCATAGATGTCTAACAAAGCAATAGGGTAGAAGAATTTTATTAATTACTTCCATATCAACACAATATTATTATCACCTCAAACACTAACAAACCCCTCAGAAGACAAAACACAAAATCTCTTGCTCTCTGTCTCCTGTTCCTTTCACCCGCTCTCTGGGGCAGATATAAGTTATCCAACACTCACAGCAGCTCATGTTAAACTTTGGGTGCCAACATTTCCTCACAAAAGGTTTCATTAGGCCACTAAAAGAAGCTTCTTGTTAAGTATATGCCTAATAAAAGCAGAGCACACATATTTAGCTCCCCCTTTTGTTTTTGGCATTAACTTGCAGAGTTTTTTCCAGTCTAAATAAGGCCTCAAATTTCTCTCAGGCACTTGCTTATGAACTTGCCTAGAATCCTGTCTATTCTCTGTCCAAATTGCAATTGTACATTAAACTATACCTAAGCTATATCTCTTAAAATTATACATTAATATTTAGTACATGTTCGGCTAGAAATCCATTAAGTCTTTTCCAGTCCAGTGTTCTCTTAATTCCATACGTCCATAGGAATAGTCCCCCAACTTAAACATAACTTTCTCTCTCAACTTTTAAACAGTTCAAAGTATCCTCACAAATGAGAAAAACAGCTCTTGCATCCTTTCCAACGTTTTTGTATCATTGAGAGATAATCCAAGCAATGAGAATTCCTAGCAATGAGCAAAGACTGGCTGCCAGAATAATTTTTATTTCAAAGTAGGTATCACTGAACATGCCATCAGAATACACCTGAGGTAATAAGGCTGGTGTAAGACTTAGACAAATGTTTGTTTGTAACTAAAAGAAATAAAATGTAACTAAGATTAGAAGAATTACCTTGACAATGGCTTTAGTCTGCTGATAAAGCAACTACTGTAATTTGCAGATGTTAACTGCAGTAAGCAAATCTTCACTAGGAAGTTCTCATATTTAAAGTTCACAGCATAGACAGTGAAGAGAATTTACCTGGCAACCTAAAAAAACCTGACAATAAGCAATACAGAATTACCAGCTTTACTGTGATCCCATTCATATCTCCACACAGACTCACAAAATACTTCTCTGTCTCCTTGGCAGTTTACTATTAAAATATATTTTTAAAGTCAATTATTTTCTTACCTTCAGAGTAACTGCTGTTGCCTTGATAATAAAATCATTTACAGATACTTTAATGTCATCTGCAAAAGGAAACAGAAGAATTAAAAAAAAAAAGGTAACAGTCATTGTTCGTAAGATTTGCTTTATCAGCATTTGTGTGATGACAAGATTCCAGTGATTCAGCAGATTTCTTTCTTTGAAGCATTAACAAAAGTCACTTATCTTCAAACTCCACTAAAAAAGCAAGAAAACTTTTTCCCCCTTGGAACAAAAAGCATATCCATCAAGAAAAATCTCATGCAGAGATACTCAGGAGAGTTCCAGGAGAGTGAAACTGGTAACTAAAATCAGGAGTGGCAGCAGAAGCAGGGATAATAGATACAAAGCAGATTAGGCCACAAGATTACTCTGAAATGCATGACATTTACACAATATTAAACTCACCATTCTCACAATTAAAAAAACTACATCGCCCTTCCACCACCATCACTACAGTCAGCAAAACTGATCAAGCAGCAAAACTGCTTAATTTTCAAATCTGGTTTATGGCATGTAACACACATACCTTTAGAAATATTTTTGCAAGGGAAAATCATTTATAGATAATTACATCAAGTGAAACATTCTTAAGTCATCACGAATTTAAAGGAGTGAACCAAGTATCCAACTTACCAAATAACTGGCCTGCAACATTTGCCATGATTAGTAATCTATGTATAAGAAGAGAGACAGCATCCAACAGAACATAATGGAACTTGCAATTACTGTGCTGCACTGACAGAATTTCACATCAGACAAACCTGTACCTGGGTCATCAAATATACACTGTTCACACACTACATTCCTAAGCCTTGGCAAAAATGTCACTGTCCAATAGTAGAGAAGGAATACATTTAAATGATCCACGTCTGATAATATTTTACCCTGCATCACTGAAATTTATAGTAGTAGAAAATACTGTAATTTCCATCAGAGGAAACAAAAATCTACCAGGACAAGCTTTGCAATTCAATTTCATGCAAAGACATATGGTTTTTCCACCTCTGCATTTAAAGGAAATATTCATTAAGAATCAACAACAACAGGAGAGGTGTGAAAAATTTTCAGCATTCCTAAGATCCTTTTCTGGTTCATTCCTTATGAACTGCTGCTGTTTAAAGAAAATATCACCATCAGAATGTGTCTTTGACATTCACTTGTGAATAAGATATCATTAGCAAAAATAACAGGTAGAAAAATGACCTGGGTCACTGTTGCATTAAAAATTAGTCACTCAAAACTCCAGTAGAAGGAGAAGCAGCTCCTGTATCACCTAGGAAATCTGAATATACTGATCAAATTTAATTTTAGACCAAAGAAACAGATAAACAAGCATGGGCTAGTCACTAGTACAGAACAGTTGGCCTCTGTTTCTCAATCAGTAAAGCAATAAAAATGTAAATTAAAACTATTATGATGTGTTATTCTGAATGCAGAGCTGATATGGCTTAGGAAAGCTACCATTTGAACCTATAAGCTTTCAAACCACGACAGCACTCAGGAAGCCTAAAACTTTTCATTCTTCATTCTCGTGATAATGAGGTAATGAGGAGAAACATCTCAAAGCTGAACTATTGAGAACAAACTACACAAATGGTATGAGAAAAAAGAACTAATGGAAAAACACTAAAAGGAATCCACATGAAATTGCTTATATACTTTTCTCCTGTGCAGTCAGCTATATTCTCCCATGAATGTCTTCTGTCTTTAGAACTAATTTGTGGTGTTTAAAAAAAAAAAAGCATAGTAGAAAAAAAACACCCTGTTGTTTTTTCACTCTATAAAAAAATCTTCAGATTTTTTTACCCAAGTTACAGACTTAGCACCCGTCTAGGAGGTGCATGTCTGCATCACCAAACAGAGCATCGCTACTTGCTTATGCAGCCTGATCACTGTGGAAAATAAGACTTCAGAGTGATGTGTGAGTTGCCAAAGTAACACCTCTGTCTTCCTGTATCCTGACAAGGTGTTCAATTCAATAATTTCCAGGAACTACAGCTTGAGTCCAACACTCAGAATACTGAAAAAAAATTATTTGAATGCATAGTGGTCTACCTATACAAACTACACGTTTTGGGGAAGTTTATGTAAACAGGACAAATTATACATTAGCATAACCACACTAATATTACCACATGTTAAAGTAAATCAGACTACTAACCTTTGGCCAGTTCTTTTCTTAATTTCAAAACAGCATCAATGGCACAGTCAGCAGCAGCATATGCATGAGGTATGGTGGTTTTAGACTCTGTTAATCTCTTAGCAATAACTCTTCGGATGTTGCTAGCTGGGATTTCTGTGAATGTGCCCTGAAAGAAATTACATGCTGTGTATTAAACATCAGGAGAGCAAGCACACTTCCCCTTTGCTGAAAGTACTCCAGCATTTATGCATTATCATCAGTGACTCCT
The DNA here is from genome assembly GCA_013397075.1 of Rhabdornis inornatus. Lineage (NCBI taxonomy): Eukaryota > Metazoa > Chordata > Aves > Passeriformes > Rhabdornithidae > Rhabdornis > Rhabdornis inornatus. The sequence goes on from VWZS01008940.1 coordinate 1,320,228, forward strand.
GCCCACATCAACTATCCCCTACACACCCAAAAGTGATACATTCCAACTACAATCCAACATTCGATTAATATGACAAAGAATATTGAGTGTTCTAGTCTATTCCTATTAACTGGGATCAACACAACAGGTTTTACACAATAATTCCACCTTACAGTACAGAATTAACCTTGTTTAAAAAAAAAAATCCAAACACTGAGGCATTTATTTTCAGCCAGAGTATATAAGCACTATTCTATCTTCCAGGCTTGGCATATTACTCAGATTATGCTTTGCTCCATTGAAATGATAAAAGAACATTTCCTTGGTAAACTACTGCTTTTTCAGTTCCCTGCATCTTTTCTGCTATTCTTCTCTCTCCTTCAGACATATCCAATAATGTTTCAATGGCCAACTTCTTCCTAGAAGCAGGTCAACTTGCAAGAAATCTCTTAAAACATTAATGACTACAGAAAGCAAGAAGATAAATGATTCTGTAAAACATAATTTTGTATACTTAATCTTTAGCACATATGCCTTGAACATATAAGGATTCATAGAATCCTTAGTACATATTCAACAGTACTCAACACACAAATTGCAACACATATGTTTTGGGGCAATCAGAGAAATTTTATTTTGTTATGTTTTGTTTTATTTTGTTTTATTCTGTAATGGATCTAAGTCTGAGCTTTTGAGTTCTTTGTTTGGCTCTTTGTACAGTGCAAAAAAAAAGCAGCATTTTCTGAATATTATGAATTGTAGCTACATTGTAAACTTCAGCCTAAAACAATACATCAAATTTAGTTCTAGAGCCAGAAGATGTTTTTCACAAAAGCTTTTCAATTTCTACTAATGTATATTTCAGCAAGGGTATTTATTCTTTAAATTTTTTTCTGGTATTTCTAACATTTCAATTTAACATAGAAACTTATTTAGATTCTAGAGTCTGCACAATTACTCTCCAAGGCAACCAAGAAGACTTTTCCTTCCTCAATTCTTGACAACTCATTAATGGACACTTAGATCTGGCAGGAAAGCAAACAAATCAAGTACAGTAAAAATAAATCATAATTCTAGTTTCTCCAAGGCCTGCAATATAAATTTTTTCATCACTTCAATTTGCAAGCTACACAAAATAGTATGCAGACAGTCATTTCAAGGGTTCAAAGTTTTAATTGCATTGTCTTAGAATCACTGAAACATACTAAAAAATGCACATCACTGAGCTTGACATCTGGGTGGCCTTGGTTTCCTTCCTCTCTCCAGATCTAGAAATCTCAGAGCTACTGAAGCAGCTACTGCACTATTCAGCTGTAGCAATGCTGAAATCTTAGCAGAAGTGTTACCAGTGCAGCAGGCTGTCCTGGTGTGGAAACTGGTGGAATTGCTGGCCTTGGATAAGAAGGCATGGCTGTTGCTGGTGAAGGAGAAGGCACTGCAGCAGGAGCTGGAGAAACCACAGGTTTCAATTCACTGGGTTTACCTTTCTGCTTCTCTTGCAGAAGTTTGAGAGCATCCCTGGTGATTAAACACAGAGAAATATTAACAACAAAGAAACTATCTAACAATTATCAAAGTATTACTATTACATCACTTATTCTATTTAATTAGCCACTTCTGTACATTTAATTTTCTGTTGTCAAACCAAACATTAAGAAGGCGATTATTATTAAATTATTTTAATTTTGTGTTGCCTTTGTGGTATTTTTAGAGTAAAACCTTGTTAATTTCCATGGATAAAGGGCCTAAATATGCAGTAACAGAAAATATTTGTGTTAGAGAAGCATAAAAATCATCATCACTAACCGTAAGCATGCAAAGCTATTTTTGAATTGCACTAACAATTCTTCTGAATAAGAGTACATTTAGTCAGGTTCTAAAGTCTCAAGTAAAAGCTGTTTCATCTGTTACGTTTGAAATAATCTGAATTTAATGTAATTACCTAGCAATAAGTGAAAATTAAGTAATACATTTATCACTCATTTCTCTGCACCTTTCTGACATAAATTTTCAGAGTCAGGCACAGATGTTATACAGACCCATACTTCCTAACACCACACTGGAGAAATAAAGCATTCTCCAAGGATTTTTTACTGATACAGCTACCACCACAAGATTTTCCTGTTGTGGGCACAGTATGACAGACAGGAGAGACTCCCATCTCTAAGCCATGACACTGTGTCTGCTCCAGGTGCACTGCATTCATAAAACAACAAGCTAAAGCCCAGCACCTATGAGGCTGAACAGAAATAACCACATTTCCACCACCAACTGCAAGGCAAGTCACTTGTAGATCTCCTCTCTTTATTCTCCAGATCTGCTAACAAAAGCCTCTATCATATACTCTAGATAAATCTCTACCACCTCAAAAAGACACAGCATGTACACAAAAGTTCAATTCCACAAACTGACAGAGGAAATTAAAATAAATTTAAAATCAGACTCCTGACAGCCCTACAAAGGTTTTGAAACACAAGCCATAAATACTAAACAAAGCCATCTAATTTCAGTAGATTACTGCTTAAAAGACTATTCTTGAATGACAGTCAAGAGTTTGTTACTAAATTTTTATAAAAAGAACAGAATCTCAGGACATTATGCATTCTTAGTTCTTCCTAAAAAGTAGCACTCCAGAAACAAGAACTGAAAATTGAATAGCTCTACATAATGCCTTTTACCATTGCTGACTTGCTTCAATTTATTCTTACCTTCAACATATAATATTGAAAAAAGTGAATGAGCTTAAGATAAAACTTTTTCTTAATAAAAGCTGTTACTTGCTTTCCCAAATTAACATGCTAGTCAAAATTTGTTTTAAAATTAAGTGTTTAGTATTTGATACAACTACTGTACCAGGGGAAAAAAACAGATTTGATAGAATGAAAATCATTCCCATGACAATTTGAGACATAAGAAGTACTGCACAACATAATGCAAGCTTTTTGGTTAACATATTAGAAGCTACCAAAAATTTGTTAAGGGTTTTCACTTGGCATTCATAGGAGAGACCATCTGGTTTTGGGGGGTTTTAGTGTGTTAATTGGAAAATGTACTGCCAAAATTGAGCTTATTTTCAGACTAACAGATTCACTCAAGACTTTCTGAAACTAAATTGTACCGTACAAAAGCCACATATATAAAAATCAAAGTTCACATATATTTGTTACACATACATATGAACAGAGATTCCCCCCACCAATTCCAAATTTTCTAACTGGTTAAGAAAAACAGGTATAACAATGCTATGACTGTCATGGCTGCAACACTGCAAGCCTGAATATAAGGAGAGTTAGAAGAGGCATCAAAGCAAACAAAATTAAACAGGTTTAAGTACAAATCAGGTAAATATATATATTTTATTACAACTGGAAAAGGAAGGGTTGGTCACATCTTTCCAACAATTCTATTAACTTCTATCAAGATGGTTCAGTAGCAGAGAAAGAAGAGGTAAACATGAAAGAGCAGCCTGCTTTGCAGAAAAGATATGGGAGTTTAGTAAACATTTATTAAACAAAAATATGCCTTATCAAACTATTATTAGAAATATGCAGATTCTGACAATTCTGTTACACTTCAGTTTACAGAAGTGTGTAGTCTTTTCACTTCTTGTTAGCCAAAATCCAAAGAATGGTGAAAGCAAACCGAGTATTTTGTGTTCAAAATATACTTTTCTTAATATAGACAAGTTAGGTTACACGGACACCTAAGAACCACCAAGGATCCAAGAGTGCAACAAGAGATGCATGGATTGACACAAGCTTCCTGTGGTGGCAGTTACTCTTACCAAATGGTACCCAACCCCTTTCATATGTTTCATATTCCCTTTTCACGTGTTTACACCTATTTACTCAATTCATAGATTTCCTGGAAGAAGGCAAATGGTTAGCAGAGATTCAGAGCACATCAGAAACTTCCAGCTATCAGACTCATTGCACTATCATTAGAGAAGGAACTCACACCTCCCACATGGCAGCTAACAAATGGCACACAGCAGAGATCCCAGGGTCAGTTCATGTTCAATACATGCACGTGAATTTAATCTCCAGAAAAATAGCACTCCATGTGTGTGCTGTGCCTTCTTTGCAAGCTGCAAATGCCTGAGCAGCTCAGAGATCCCAAGACACACTAACTTAAAAACAGCTGGGAGCAACACACCCTCAGAAAAACACAGTTCTCAGTAACCAGCCTTTTCATGGCTGCATTTATAAATCCCTAGACCACTATGAAATAGAATGGGAAAGGGCAGTAGTAGCTGAAAAAAGTCAATTTTTTGTACTGGCACACCAATTTTCTGGGACATTTTTCAAGAAAATTATATTAAGTTATCTAAGAGGATACTACTTAGAAATAACAAATAAAAAAACCCTGCCCCTCCATAAAAAAAAAATCCCACACAAAACCAACAACAAAAAAGGCAGGAAAGATAACAGTAATTCAACCTTGAACAGACACATAATATAAATAAATAAAAGTATACAGATAAATAAAATAAAAGTATTGTTCTACTAAGGAAGAGGGTCATGACAGAGAACGTCAGTTGGAAGTTCCAACTGCTGTTCCAAGCTTTACAGTGAATTGAATTTAGAGACAGAAAGTTGGGTGAAAGAATCTTGCTTACGTAACTCACTGTCTTTCTTTCCTGTAATCTGGTGAGTGCAGCAAAAGAAATATTTCCCTGAATATCTGCAGCAGGTCTCTATAAAAATCTGCATATTTCATTTCAAACTGAATATAATAGCAGAGTCTGTAGGCATCTGAAAGATTAACCCCATTTCAAAAGAATGGTTAAAAAACCCCAGACATTTCTCATCTTAAATTGACATTTAATAGTCAAATCTTTTGTATGAAGAAAAACAGTTTTAAAAAGAAATTCTTTTGCTAGATAATTCTCATAACCACAGAAAAATCTTTGCTAGATCTCCATGACAACTAGGAAATGTTAATTCGTTAGCTCAAAGTCCTGGAGGGTTTCCACCTGCCATAGCCTCGTTACACACCATAAATTACCATTACACTTACATAATTAAGAAAGAACTGTCTCTGATGATTTGCTGCTACAGAGCACATTCCATCTATTCAATTCCTTATTACATCTCAACTCAGCCAAAGGTCATGAAAAAAAAAAAGCTTTGAAAAAAACTGTCTGCCACTTTTCTGGCTCCAGTCCCAAGTTACACTGACCTGGTCCTGGCTGTCTTTGCATGGAACTAAAATAACAGCAGCCAACAAACTCTGTGTAAGTGAATGATGGTATGTGTCAAAAGGAATAATTTTACTGAGAACAAAAATACTTTTTTCTGCCAAAATCCTCACTACCAATAACATACATTCTTGTGTGAAGAGAATGCATGATTTCAAGGCTAAATGCACTGCATCTACCACATTTTTTACACCCGACTTTCTCACTCAAAGTCTTGAGTGCCAATCATTACATTGGAATAATCAAAAAGGTATAAAAAACCACTATATCATAATAAACCACAGCTTTGTAAACAAACATTCTTTAAATGTTTCTTCCTAACAATCATCATAGAGAGGAAAAAGAAAAATATGAGAAAAACAGAAATCTGAAATTTGTTATCGTTACATTTCATTGCTCCTCCCAGCCTAATAAAAATAAGAAAAAATGAAATCCTGACAGGTTTCAGAACAGAACTGCAGCAAAAAAAAGCAAAAGATAACGGACTCCCTGAAGAAAAGGAGTTGAAAAAAACAGGCTGCTGGTATTTTATTTTGGCTCTGTATGCATCTTGGGAAGCAAAATTCTTGAGATCCACAGTGGTAGCTAATAGTGGTGCTTAGCAGGCAATAGCCACCATTAGGCTGAGCTGCAGGAAATGTGACAGCACTACCACATAGCTAAGATGGGACTTAAAAAATACAAATATATTTTTTGGGTTTTTTTTCCTAATTAAAGGCTTCTTCAAATACTTCCTAAACCATTCTCCCTATCTTTTCAACAGATTTTTCAAATTTAACTAAACCCATCCATAGCAAAAAACGGAACAAAGACATGGCTTTTTTAATAAACAAAGTTTAATCTAATGGAGGTTGTTCTGGTATCAAAAGCTGTAGGTTTACCAAATTATCTACATACTCTTTAGTGAAGATTCCTCGAGGCCCAGTAGGTGTAACATTGCTTGGGTCTAGTCCATGTGTCTCCAGAATGTTGCGAGCTGCAGGACTTAAGCGAACCCTGAAGAAATGAGGGGAAAAGAAATAAATTTTTTAAATAGTAAGATTAACTTATTTCATTAATGTACATCATGATAAACTGCATTTCTCTCTGGTCAACTACAAAGCACAGTACGTTGGTACAGAGTACCCAGTGCATCTTAATATGATTTGCTTTCTGATATGAGAAAAGCCACCATCTAGAGAAAATGTTTTAAATTCTCAGATACAAAGCAACAACACACTCATAAAAGAATAAATACTTAGTTTCAAGTCTTTCCACAAAATCTCCTATTCATTATTTCCTAAAGGGGACTATATTTGCATGACATTGAATTTTAAGAATGGTCCATTAAGCCCTTGCCAAAAAACCCCCATGTCATAAATGATCCTTTGGTTCCAAACATGCTGATACATCTCTAAGAGTTGCAGTGAAACATCACTTCTGATGTTCTTAGGTACTAAAATGAAAGACATAATCCTTTCAAGGATCCTTTTGTGGATCATCCTCCCACTACAGGTAATGCTTGGGCAATGACCTCAGCTGTCTTCCACTTGCATGACAAAAGCCTAAATGCTGGCAGCATTTAGAACATGGCAAACCAGACAGAAAAGGTAATGAGGTTTGGGGGAAAAAAAATAAGCACAAATAAGGAGCAATACCTCCAAACACGATATATCCTGGGACACAAAGTGATTGTGAATTATTGTTACCTGACTAACACTCTGCAGCTGACCACTGCTCCAAGACGTTTGCAATGCTTAGAATACCAACAGATCTAAACCGAACTAACAAAGAGCACATAAACTGACTGGTTTAAGCTTTTTGCACTCCACTGTTATGAAAATATTAGAGTAATTTTTTTCTAATATCAAAAATGCAAGAGCTTGGAAGGATTTTGGAGTGTGGCATTTCTTTGTCCATTTTTTCTCCTCAAATAAATAGAAAACAAGTAATAGGTACACCTAGCATCTGATGCATAAGTACTATTGTCCATCCTGTATTAGCACAATTTTTTCTCAACTGTAAGCTTAGACTCCTTCACAATTTAATTGCAGGACAGAATAAAAGCACATTTAAATCCAGTAATATTATGTTGTTTGAATTGACTTACTGGGCTTATGAGCAAAGAAATAGTCCAGGCCTGCAAGGTTTATCACCTCACTCATACTGAAACACTCTCAAACTAACAGCCTACTACTAGGTAAAAAGAGACAAAAATATTTCTTGGTTTAGTTCTACTGACCTAATGAAGAGTTCTCTTTCATAACAAACATAGGAACTTACTGCAATTTCCCAGGTTGATGTTGCAGTTTAGGAGGGGCTGAAACTGAAGGAGCTGCAGGAGCTGGGGCAGGTGCAGGTGGAGCCACAGAAGATGGAACACCAGCATCAGCTGGTATTTCAACTTGCTTCCAGTCCTGTCCTTCCTCTACCAGCAGACCAATTAGTGAGCCCAAGCGAACATTTTTGCTTCCTTCTTCCACCTAAATTAAGAACATCAAGTTACATATTACACTGTCTGCTCTAATATGACTAAAACCAGTAGATGTCGAAGTTTCAGGCATATTAATGACAATTCATCAGTAAGATATATCCCATTTTATTGCTACTTTTAGTAAGATATTTCAAGACTGAAATTAATTATAATTGCTATTATAAGGAAAGGAACATTAAAATATGCCCCAAATCCCATACACCTAAAGTTAGCACTCAGAAATCAAAGTAACTTTTTACAGACACAGCCTTTGCAGCTCAGAACTAGAATAGAAGAAAAATTGTTACAATTTTGCTTTTTATCCCCTGGATTTTTGAGTCACTGCTACATTTTCATTACTCACAATAAAAACAAACCTGTGCATAAACGTCAATGAACCCTAGAATCTCAGATGTAGAAAGAGCTGAAATAAGTAGAAGGACTTTATGCATTTGGGATGAGAGGCTGGACACAAGCCAACAGTGTGGATTTGCAGCCCAGAAATGCAAATGCAAGAGTGTGGCCAGCAGGGTGAGGGAGATGATTCTGCCCCTCTACTCCACTTTTGTGAGACCACACCTGGAGTGCTGTGTCCAGGTCTGGGGCCCTCCACAAGACATGGACCTGTTCAGAGTGGGTCCAGAGGAGGGCCACAAAGATGACCAGAGGACTGAAACACTTCTACAAAGACAGGCTGAGAGAGCTGGGGTTGCTCAAGCTGCAGAAGAGAAGGCTCTGGAGAGACATTACAGCAGCCTTCCATTACTTACAAGGGTCTTAGGGAAGGAGAGGGCCTTTTTATACAGGCAGGACAAGGGGCAATGGTTTAACCATCAAAGAGGGCAGATTTACATTAGAAAGAAATGCTTTACTCAAAGGTGGTAAAGCACTGGAACAGGTCACCTGTAAGGGGTGTGGATGCCCTATTCCTGGAAGCATTCAGGGCCAGGTTGGATGGGGCACTGTGCAACCTGATCCAGTGAATGGCATCCCTGGTACAAGATGATCTTTAAGGGCCCTTACAACACAAAACATTCTATGGTTCTATGTAGCCAAGGAGAGTCAAAAAAATCCTAGCTTTGCTGACAAACCAACAAAGCATAGGTGACATAACAGAGAAAAAAAATTGGAAGATAAAGTGAACAAAGGAGTAGAATTCCCTTGAGGCTTTTGCCACTGCAGCGTAGTGCTTTAGTCACTAACAAATATATACTAAATAAATGTTTATGGGAAGAATGGGAAGAAAAAAGGACAGAACTTATGCTGGCTCATTCTGCAGTGGATTTTTGATACAAAGTGGTTTCCATACCAATTCTCAATTAGGTCATGAATGAGAAAACGGTAAGAGATACTAATATTAAGGAAACTTTCCTGTCTGACTGTCCAAGAGCCACTCTGGCAATCAGAGTCCCACCACGGGAGCAGGGACCAAAGCCCCTTCAGAGTGGGTGGCTCCAGTGACCCCGTGAGCCCCCGCACACACTGCCCCCACACCCAGACAGGGCTTCCTCACCAGACTGACCCTGGATTCCCCATAGCACAATCTCAGACACCTGGATCCCTAAAGCAATTTTAATTGTGGACCAGTAACACAAAACCAGCTCAAGCTGGTGCCTCTGGAGAGGGAGCCTGAACAAAGGAATCCCTGTGCTTTCCTACCCTCAGTCTATGCTGCTGATAGTCTGGGCTCCTCCTTCAGAGCCCTTGGCTCCTGCTGTGTCCCAGTGTCCGGTCCCCTGGCCAGTGCCACACGTCCCTGTGCCCTTTGCTGTGCTAAGGGTCAGCACCAGGTCACAGCCCCTTCCTTGTCTGGTGCTCCCACCACATCTTCCACCCAGGGCAAAACCTGCAGCTCCCACTGCAGCTGCACAGCCAGTACCTGCTCCAAGCCTATTCCTCAACAATTAATTACAGTTCTTAAACAATCATTCATTATCTGTTTTGTTCCAAATTGAACTGTAAAGTATATTGGGGGGGGGGGGGAATCAGTGTTAATTTAAGAAGTGACTCTACTGAAAGAATAATCATCATTCTGAAATTACCCTTCCAATATTTCATTCAGTTCTTTAATCTTTTACTGCATTTTACACTGAATCAAATGTGATCATTAAAAGACCTATTCAGATAGAGAAGAAATATATATGCATGAGTTTCTATTTCACTGTTAGCCTGCTCTTCCTAAACCATACATAGGTTATATACAGTCAAGGAAATCTAAGAAGGGTTACAGAAGTTGAATTAATTTAACCTAACGAACCTCCTATCTTTAAATGCAAAACTCAAAGCATTAAGCAGACAGTGTGCTCACTTGACTCAAATTTTCCATACAGAACTCTGTCAAGATGATTCAGAATTGTAGCTGGCATCAAAAGGCACACCATTTTTGTCTCATTTCTTTTAGGAAGCGAGTGAAATTCAGCCAGATGCTAGCTCAGAGACACAAAACATTGTTTAATTCCCATCAGCTACATCACACATGAAACTTCTGAGTGGCCCTTGGAAGGACAATCTTTCCAATAAGTAATTATCATCCCATCCACAAACCTGACACAGCTCATTTTATAAGCCTTACACAAACATCTACTGAACACCTAAATACAGAGCAGAAATATCCACCCAGATGCTGCAGAAAGACAAACAAGGATCACACCTGAGCTAGGGAAAAAAAGAAAAAAAATCTGAACATTTCTGATCTTATTGCTCTCTTGTTATTTCAGTTTCTGAAACATCACGTTTTTTCTGTGCTTTTTAGGAGACTGGAACAAAAGCCTGCCTATTCTGTACTCTAATTCTTAGGCCCATCATTTCTAGATTCCAAGGATTAAAAGAATCCATTAAAAATTGAGTTTGCATAATGATCTGTTCATATTACTCCAATAAAGCTGCCGCTCTTCCCTTATTCTGAAAGACATTATAGTAATTTTCTACCTCCTAGCATCTCCCTCTCTGGTTTAGCTCTTAGCTTTGGATTGTTACTGGATGATATGGATATAACTAAGGCTGAATGCCACTGCTCCATGACACTGATATCACGTAGCTGCTAGAAAGTCTGGCTTTGATCTATCAAAAAATGTGCCACAAGAGCAATACACACAGAGAAATTCTGAAATTTGCAATGCATTTGAAATACAAGACAGGAAACAAAAAAGCCCACAGCTTCTGAAATACTAATGTTACTTGAAGCCATCATGAATTACTATTAAAAAAAAAACTAGCAAATTTCAAATTTTTTAGTATCTCTCTAGGATTAATTCTTTAATACTTTTGACAGAGAGAATCCCCATATCTCCCCCTCACATTATCTAACAAAGCAGTTTCTGCAAATGCAGAATAAGCTGCCCAAGCTTTTGTCAAGGCTATTAGGAGCAAACTGACATTCAGAAGCATTCAAAACTGAAGGAGAGAGATTTTAAAATAGTGAAAACAATTAATTAAATAACGGCATGGAGACTAAACACAGATTAAAAAACACATCCAATGTGAGACTTCATCCTGGCATAGCAGAATAGATCCTCTGAAACTTATTAAATGTGTTGTTCCATAGCTGAACACAAATTTAGCAACACAAAAGAAGGAAATAGATTTTAAAAACTCTTGTCTATATACACTAGTGCTTAAATGCAAGTTATCCTGTAGAAATTGAACACTAATGACAGTTTTTGTAAGCCCTGATACAGTTCATTTACAGCTGAGTTCCATCTTACATCCCCTCTCCTCCCTGCCCCAGCCCCCCATCTATCTTGAGAGTTTCACTTTTGCGAAGGATGTTGCCTTTGCTTATACAAAAAAGGAAGATACCAAACAGAACATCGCTTCTCCAATGCTGCCACACAGGAAACTACTCTCCCTTTTCTGTTTTTGCAAAGGATAACTGTGCAAATACATTCTGATGTAAGAAAATGCAGCTGTAGCAGAGATAGGAAGTCTAATATACCAATCCAAAAAGCTTTTGTAATAGCAGCAGAAACACATGTCTCGCTGTGCCTAGGACAGAATTTTCTCACGGCTCCAGGAACCAGTTTGTACCCATGCCTGTTCTGCTGTTTCCTAAGTGGCTGGATTGCAATTAATACCAGTATGCCTAATTTGTGTGATTATGTGATCCATACCTCATGGGTAGATATTCCCAAATGAGACCTCCCTAACCAAATGACATAATATTTACTGAAAGTACACATCCCTCATATTTTTATTCATTTCATTCCAAATTCTTGCAATTCACCCTGTTGTTTAATTACTGTGGAGGGAGAGAAGGAACAGCTGCAATACACGACCAGCTGAAACTGCTTCAGAAGATTTCCTACTCATCCCAGTTTTTGTTCTTTATATTAAGCTTAATCAATCTAAATTAGAGAAAATTATTGACTCCAAGAACTGTTCTCTGGGTCAGCCCATCTTGTACAACATTCCACCTTGAACGACTAGCACAAGACAATCTAGCACAGAAAGGACGCATCCTGGGTAAAGTACCACCCAAAATTCCATATTCCAATTGATTGTTAATTGTTTTCCTGCAAATCAGAGTAAGAGGTTTATATACTACAATATTTTATGGACATAACTCACCAGGTGCAAGACATACAAAACAACCTAATTCAATCAGGTTAAGTGAAAATCCATTAACTATATACAGAATCATGTACTATGTACCAATAGTCTGGTACACACATGGCAAAAACAGAGTAATTATTTCTCCCCAGGAATGCAAGCAAGTGCATTTTTCTGAATGCTGAACAGAAACTTAGTTATCTAAACTAGTTTGAGGCAATATGCTAAACAGTCTGAAGTTATATTACCCTACTGAGAAATGCAGGATTCCTACCAGTATTTTAGCCAATATGCCTTCGTCACTTGATTCCATGGCAACCACTGCTTTGTCTGTTTCAATTTCACACAGCACATCTCCAACATTCACTGTGTCACCTGCAAAATACAACAGAACTTCAGAATACTTACCCTGAATTTCCTTTCAAATTTGTTTAACCATGGAAGATAGATATTCACATATAATATAGTAATTTTGTATCCTTCAATATATTTTATAGCTAGTTGATCTCCCATCATGACTTATCATATTGTATCTTTTCAAATAAAATCACCAAGATTCAAGAACCACAAACTGCTTTGGCAGAACACTGACATGTTCCAAGAACTGATGTTTACAGCAGGCTTTCCAAGAGGAAGCACACACTTATTTCCAGAAGCCTATATTCAGTAGCTCTGCCATGAATAAAATACTGAGCCTTCCACATTCACTGCTAGCCACCAGTCAGAGCAAGCTATCTAATACTGCTTAGGACAATGGTACACAGTTCTGTAACTGGTGTCTACACTATTAAAGACATTCAAATAAAAATCTCAGGAATTTTAACGTCTTTGGGAAAGCTCAGCTGCAAGCTTGCTTAATCTTCTATATGGTTCAGATAGGTCTTTTTAAGCATTCATTCATACTTACTTTGTGAAATAAAAATACACACAAGTGCTATAAATTGCCTTTGCTACATTACACAAATCCAAGATTAATTCTGAAGTATACTCTTCTGCTTTTGAAGAATCTCTGTATCTGCTAGCAGATGATAAAGACATTATGTGTCTGGATTATTTCAACAAATCAATACTAAATAGATGTCTAACATTACAACTGACATTACATTAAAAACTGTGAGGTAGTTGAATGTTTTGGCTTCCAACAAAATACAGTTTTTATTCCTTATAGAGACAACACATACAAGCCTAAAACACGCCTACAATTTTATATGAAGTAAAATTTTAATATTTCCCCATCACCAGAAACGCTGCAACAGCATCAGCTATCTAAGCATTTAGCTTAACTACTGATTAACTACTCTATTGTGCTTAAGGAGCAGAATTAAAACCTAGTGCAGGTTATCACCTACATTTAGGTAAGAGACAACACTATAAAAAAATAATTTCCTGTTTCGGGACTACATGAATTAGAAAGGGAAAATGAGGTGTTGTATCTCATTTGTATTGAATGAAAACATCAAAAGCTCAGTCACCTACATAGTTTTATAAGTCATAAACACTCCTATTACAGAAATTAGTAGAGAAATATACTTCATCCTTTTAATGTAATAATCTAACAGCCTCATTCCCATCTGCAATAACTAGAGCATGAACAGTTTATAAGAGGAAGTCAAAACTCCAGGCTCTATACGAGTGTTTTAATTTCACTGGATCATTAATTCAAGTATCAAATTGTTGGGCAAATTCTGTAATTTACAGAGCTAGGATTGGCAAGCAGAAAGGAGGCTAACTCTGTATCCTAATCTGCATTCTGCACCACTATAAAGAAATCTCAGAGTGAAGTGCTCAGAGACCAGAAGCAGCACTTCCAGCAGAGTAAGCCATCAAAGGCAAATACCTTCATCCATGTGTTTGTCACACATCACATCTCAGCTTGGGTATCTGAGGCTGTCCTCAGAAAACTAAGTGTTGTCTTACACAGGGAGAGCAAGAGGAAAAGTCTTTAGAGAACTGGATAAACCACTTCCCACTTTTTTTTTGTTTTCCTTTCGTTGCTGCAGCCCTAAACTTACCACAAATTTGAAAGGCAATTGAATAAATGCAATATAAAACTTCATAAGAATTCATTTCACTGCAGCATTCAAGTCCTGTGAGTGTTTCAGCACCCAAGTGCAATACAAGGACTACTTTCATTAGAGACTGCAGTATTTGTGATAGCTCTTAATTGATGCCCAGTTTGATGTCAATTACAAATCAGCTTTCCTAATAATTAGGATTAGAAAGAGCACTTTTGCAAAGCGTATCTTTGCTCTTACACTATAAACTGAGAGAGCAGTATTTGCAACAAAAGCTGCCTGAACCAGAGCACTCTAAGATATATATATAACGGCCTTGAAAATTTTTGGGTGACGTTCAGGTTTGTTTGTTTTTCGGTATTTTGCTTCTTAATTTGTTTTTGGTTTGGTTTTAATGATTAAATTCCCATAGCTAATTTGAATGGTTAGGATCTCTACTGAAGCAGAGTCTCCTTCCAGGAGATCCAAGTGGCATCCAGTACCCTTAGTGCTCTATTCAACTCCTGACAGACAAGTATCCAAATCACAAGATACTAACTGCATTTCCTAATGTTGCAAATAAAATCAGAGTTGACTGAACACAGACACTGAAGTCCCTGGAGCTGATGTCTCAAAAGGTAGCAGAGTTACACTGTGTGTGGATGCTGCCAGCAATGTTGTATCTTCTGTTTTCTGCCCACATTAACAAGAGGATTTTGGTCTCCTGGGCTGTCAGTCTACCATCTTTCATCAACATTAAATTCATACATAATAAATAGAAGTTTTTAGAAACGTAGTTTTATCTTTGTGAAAATGACTTTATTACCCACAGGAATCAACATGAAACTGCATTAACAATGAGAAGGAAAAGTAAAGCTATCAGTTAAATGTAGCTCTTTCCCTTCTGTGGTAGTGAAATTATCTGTCCATCCTGTGAAGCCATAAAATGAAAACACTTGACATTTACACAAAGAACAGAAAGATTATCAAAATAGTATTATACTGACCCCTTCTGGTTCAACAGTGGAAAAAACATATATGCAACCAGCTTGCTCCTGTCAACTGCTTAAAAAGATTCATTTTCTTGGACAATTCAATTGTCAAACGTTTATATTCAGCAATAACACTACTTTTACATGGCAAACACTCCTAGGGAATTAAGTAGTTAAGAGCATCCCTTACAGAGAGGTGTGTAAGCATTAAATCACTGTTTTCTTCAAAATTTATCTCTTTTTTTTTAATATCGCCTTTATGCTTACTGTCCAGACTCTTAGAGGAAACAAAAGTATTGATAGGAAATAATTATGGTCACAGGTGTGGCCAATAAGAGAAATACTATATTTGGGTTTGGTCTTCTTTCTAAATAGAGAACAGAGCAATAAAAATACTAAAACAGTTTTCTTTCAAAGTCTAATCATCAATTAAGATTTGATTTTAATTTCATTAAAACAGGTGTGAAGCTTTCTTTTCTTTTGTGTTAGGGTGGAAGGCTAGTGGAAAGACAAAAAAATCCCATTGTATTGCTTTTACACTCTAACACTTTTTTATGAGTGAAGCGGATTCATTCATGTCGGGGAGTAAACTGGAATCTACTCAACTTCAACCATGCCCTCTTTGCTTTCTCCTGCAATTTTGAATGCTATAATTACTGTAAAACAGGCTACTGTTTGATATTTAATGTTTTACAATTATTGACAACTAACAAATACAAAAAGGACTTTGGATCATTCTTTCCTCTTTGCATCATCCTGGACTTTACTAACTGAAGCTTCAAGTTTCAAGAACACCGGTGCAAATTTTTTTAATAGATGTGAACTTCTGAATTGTTCCAGTAAATTCGGCAGAAATTCTTACTAAAAGTTTAATGAACAAAAGGTCAAATCCACTATTGGAGCAGGAAGCTGTCTTCCAGCCACCTCTCAAAATGTATTGAAAATGTAGGAAAGCAAAATTCTCCAGGAACACAATAATGGAAGCTGTATCAACCCTTGAAAGGATAAGCCAAAGGAAAAGGCTTATCTAGGCACAATAGTCAAAACGTGTTTAGCTATGCAAATTGTGTCTGTCAAAGATAATAAGCTGTAAGATATTTTCTCTTCTCCAGATGTATTCATCTCTTTAGCAAATCTAAAAATGCCTGTGAACAAGACATATTCCTACTGCTATCCTAAACCCTGCAATGCGTCCTATACCAACAGCTACCTAGAATCCAAACCTACAGTCAAAATTCAGGTTTAATATTAAATTGAAGAAGAGACAGGGTAGGATTAAACAGGACAAACATCTCCTGACAGAATAGGAACTGCTGATTCTTCTACAGATCATTTTTCATTTACATACAACCTACACAAAGACAAAACTTGACAGACTTTTTAATCCAGTTGCTCCAAAATATTTTAACAGAAGCAAATAATTGTCAGAGCACAGAGTTCAGGCTTTTTTTGGATGAGTATGTTGGTTTTCAGTTTAGGTTCTTCTAGGGAAAAAATTCACCATTTGGTACTAGGGTTATGAAAGTAGTTTAAATTTCTCTCAGTTTTAACTGTAGACTATAATTAAGATATTTAAAAATATATTCAAAAATACCCTGTTTTTCATGGTATTCCATAACACAACAGAATAATGAGAGAGAGACTCTCCCCAAAGTCAATGGCTCTCAGACTTCCAAAGCTACTGAGCAGCATGACAACACTGGGAATTAAAAACAGCACACACACACTCACTCCCTGGAACAGCCTAATGGAAATGTTTCAAAAATATGACCAATGCAAGCTTTTGGAAGACAATTATGCAAAAAACATTTCAAGAATGAACAATTTCAAAGCAGGTATAGTTCATGATGACAGCATCCATACACCAAACATTTTGCTTCAAAATACTGATCTATAACCAGGAAGAATTATCTTATTTTTACAGAATACATTTACATAGCTGAAAAATTACAAAAAAAAAGTGACTACAGAAAATGCTATCTTACCTTCCTTTTTTAACCATTTCACAATGTTTCCTTCTTCCATTGTTGGAGATAGTGCAGGCATAACTACTTTAATACCAGGTGTACCTGCAAAACAAGCATGTGGTTATCTCAACTGAGTACTTTTTCAGTATAACTTTTCTCTCAGTTAATTGCTTAACACAAATGAAACTAAAAGTGCATGAATCTGAAAGGTAACTGAACAAAAGATTCACTGTGATGCTCTTTTTTTTAAGCTTACATACAAGCATGCCCACCAAAGAGCTCAAAGGAAAAAACGGCACAATTTCCATTACAAGAGAAATGGAAATTCACAAACCCTGCATTCCTAGTCCTGAAGTTTCGTTGATCATCTCAAAATCCACTAAAAGCACTACATCCTCCTATCTCCTGTCTTCCTTCTCCTCCTTGACTCAGGCTGTGGAATTTTCTCCAGATTCAAGCATATCTTTTAAATAAAGCCTTTGTGATACTAATATTCCAGACACTGATGATCTACCTCTTCCACTGATAGACTTTTTAAATGTTTATTTTTCCTTTTTACTAGAAAACTATACCTACTTTGCAGAAATTGCTTGATTTCAAGTTTCAGTGATTTCATCTTGGTTCAGTAAAGCCATATGCAGAAGCAGCACTGCATAACAGCAAGCGTGTGCCATGTTAGTGGAATTCTTCTGAGGGCAGAGCTCAGGATACAGTCCTTGGCTTCACAGCAAATTACACCTCTTGTCATCTGATCCTCTATACCAAAGCAGTATTCTGACATCAATATGAGAGATACTACCTTTCTGTACTTTTAAATATAGTTATGAGGCAAAAAAAAGCACCTTTTTAGATCAATTTTGTAAAAGCAGCTTTCCAGTACCTGATTTTTGAGGTTCTTTCTTGAACTATTATGCCTGAACTTGTGTTCATTTACAGAACAGAAATAGACACATAGAAAGTACACTGTATACAATGGCAAAGCTCATTTCTGCTTCATACTCCCAGCACTGAGGATTGTTATCATCCAACAGGAAACACCACCACATTTCTCCCAGTTGCTGTATTGCTTGGAGTAGTCAGAAACAGCTAAAAAAAAACTCATAGAAAATAATAATTTTTTCATTTTTTCCTTATTATATGTTTTTCAGCCCAAAATCCTTCTAGTTTTCTTCCTTGCCTTTTTTTTTTTTTTTCAGAAGCTGCGCTAAGGCACATGGAGATTCAGGACAGCCAGAACAGCTTCACCAAGGGCACGTCCTGCCTGACCAACCTAGTGGCTTTATATGATAGAATGACCACACCAGTAAACAAAGAAGGCCTATGGATGTCACCCCTCTGGACTTAGAACATTGTTCTCTGTAAATTGATGAAATAAGAATTTGATGGGTAGACTGTTTCATGGGTGAGGAATGGGTTGGATCCAGAGGGTAGTGGTCATCATCTCCATGCCCCCACGGCCATTGGTGACCCTTAGAAATACTGGCAGATGAAAAGCTGCCATGTGGCAAGTTAAGGCTCACAGCCCAGAAGGCAAACATAGCCTGGGACACATAAAAATCAGTGTGGCCAGCAGGTCAAGGGCAGTTCTGCCTCTCCAGTCTGGTGAGACCCCACCTGGAGAAATGCATCCAGCTCCTGAATCCTCAGCACAGGAAAGGCATGGATGTGTTAGAGGGGGTCCAGAGGACAGTCATAAAAATGATGAGAGAGGGAGCACCTCTTATATGAAGAAACATGAAGAGAGCTGGGGCTGTTGCAGGAGAGAAAGTTCCAGGGAGACCTTATTGCAGTCTTCCAATAGTCACTAAAGGGGGCTTTTAAGAGAAATGGGGACAGACTTCTTAATTGAGTCAATAGCAATGGAACAAGGGGTAATGGTTTGAATTGAAAGAGGGAGGATTTAGACTGGGTGTAAGGAAGATTTTTACAATGACAGAGATGAAACACAGAACACAGAAACAGGCTGCTCAGAGGGCTGGTGGACACCCCAGCACTGGGACCAACCGAGGTCAGGTTGGATGGGGTTCTGAGCAGCCTGGACTATTTGAAGATATCCCTACTCATTGCAGGGGGGGTGGACTAGATGACTTTTAAAGGTCCCTTCCAACCCAAACCACTCTACAATTTTTTAAAAATGTGAACTGGAAACATTGTAGCAAACCTCTAATGACCGAAGCAGCCATCAATGATCCTGACATTTTAAAATGTACCAAGAGCAAAAAGTGAGTTAGTTATTCCCTAAAGCCCCCAAGATAGCAACACAATCAGGATCATGCTACCCAAAACACTTGAGTTTCGGGGAAATGAGCTCAATTGCATGGCTGACATTTCCAGAAGACTGCATGAGCAAATACACCTTTTTTTACCTCAGTCTTTCCATGGTAGCTTCAGTTTAATATTACTCATGACCGTCATGTTTAAAAATGTATCCAGACAATGTTCCTTTTAACACTCACAATTCCCATCTGAATTACCTCCATGCACTTCCTTTAAAAAGTTTCTTGCAACTTCTCATCTAGGACTAATACACAGAAAAGTGAACCATGTTATGTATGTGAATGCTTATCTGTGTTCATTTACCAAATACAGTTTTGTAGTATTTGAAGCATGACTGACAAAGTATGAGTTAACAATTGTCTTATACTATACATATACTCAAAAATAATTTTTCAATAACAGCAAGTAGAAAACATTAGACATGATATTACATATTACAGGAAGCAAAGAAGTGTTCTCAGTTTCATCAGTCTAACTTGACAAGTCTGACTTCGACAATCAAAAAATTACTTTGAAGCCATATCCCAAAAATATCTAGAATTTTTTGAGAACTAGTGGACAGACCTCACTTTAAAAAGTGAAAATAATCCACATTTTTAATGAGGAAAAAATTAATTTTTGAACACGGTGGTTCACATTTCTCTTCCAAAAAGAGCTACTTGATCCATTTCCCAGAATATGCTTCACACTTCGGCACAAATACAAAACTGAGCAACAAATTTGTGCCACTGTAACATTTTCCCTTCAGTGTTATGAGCAACTACCTCAAAACACACAATCCATTCTGGTCCTTCTATCAAGTTAGAAGACAAACTCCAGAAGCAAGTAGCCATGAAATGGACAAGTAAATAAATAAAACTGGATACAAAGTAAAACACAGGACCTTGTGCATCCATTTAGTGCTCATGCCCAGAGAAGTTCAGGGTTGTTGCAATTAAGAGCCTTGCTCAGCATGAGATAATCACCAACCACAACAAGTCTTTCAAAGCTTTTTCAGTTGCTTTTTAGCTAATGACCACACACATACAAAAGCCAGGCTTTAATGTGCCTCCTCAAAGAAAAGCAACTTTACAATGTAGAATTACCTTCACCAAATATTATTTGCCCTCATTAAATTAAAAAAGGGGGATAGCAAAAGGAATTACTGCATTCACGTAAGTTAGCTGCACTGCTGCACAGGCAGCCCTTACAAGCACCTTGGGAAGGAAATATTGTTGCTTTGCAATTGTGGGTCAGCAAAAAGTTCTGGCAATTGCACAGAATCTCAAAGACTCTCTAAACTCATGGGCATATTAGAATTTAGAACAAAAGCAAGCAGAACTTGTGAACTTCCAGTCACCACCCACTGATTTTTACTCGTATCAACAGCAGCTATGTTATCACACATCAATTATCTGAATACAAAAGGAGGAAGACTTAAAAAGAACCATAACAAACTTCACATGAACATGAGACTGCTATTTTAAAGACAGCTCTCTGTGTATCCAAGAGAATTTGTTCTTGGTGACACGTTTTAACTATCAAGTTGAATCTGGCAACATTTCTGCTGCCTTCCCTCTCCATGAAGGCATTCAATGCATACTGAACCTGTAGCACCAGATAGATACTTCATAATTTCCTACACACACTCTGTAGTCAGCAGAGAATTGAAAAACGTACTGCAACTTAACACCAATGATAAGATTATGAAACATTAAAAACAAAGAAAAATTGATACACCTCTAACATAAAGAGGTCATTCTATTCTTTCTATTTTCTCTTCTTCTTCTTTCTCTGTGACCAACAAACTAAGAATTCCATTCTGAATTAATTGTTTTAATTATGCAAACGCTTTTTCCTCTATTAGCACCATGAACAAGGACAGAAACATAGTAAGAAACAAAAATTCATGTGACATGAAAAACTAGATCCACATGAACCAATACTTCATATAGTGGCTTTCTGAGAAACAGAAAAGCAGAGAAATAAAAGTAATGCTAAAATAAAATGTACTTATATTTACATTGTCAAACTAGGAACCGAGTGCATTTTATGTTCAAATGAGCTGTATGTTACCAGAGAAGTTACGACTTCTCATCTTTAATTTTAGCAATAACAATAAAGTTAAGAAAAATGGTGTCACCAAAATACAAACCACCTTGAAAAGCTGTAAGTACACTAGAAGGGTGGAATGAGGAAAGCCTGAATGAGTTAAAGGTGTGATCTATCCACCCTAATACTTTAAAGCTTACTGTAAGGAATTAAAAGATTTTAGTCATTTGTATATCCAAATTTAGAAATTTAACTCCAGCTCAAAATAAAAAACACAACAGATCGTCTGGGATGACTGTAGACGAGAGTTATTTAAGGAGTTAAATAACAAAATTAATTTCGGAGTAGCTTATCCTACATTATATTATATTTGCATACTACTCTATATAGAAAGAAGCAAGCTTTTTCTAATAAAATTCGGAAACAAATAACATTTATTTCAAGAAAAGGACAGACTTCCCTGTATCACACACAGCAAGTTTTACAAAGGAAAGTATTTTCATACTGCAAAGCAGCAAAGGCAACCACTGCTGGAAGGAAGGGAATGTTGAGGTCTAAACCACAATGATTAAACCATCTCTGAACTACTGAGTTTTATCACACAAGGTTAATGAAAGCTCACTTTCTTTAAGTACACTTAAACTCCAAAGAGTTCAGGTATTTCATGCTCAGCATCACACCAGGACCTCATAACAACACACCTGACCACTGTTTAAATGTTTTACAAGTTGTAACTTACAGAGTAAGTAGGGAAAGATCACATTTCATTTCAGGATCCATAAACTCTTCCCACATCTCTTAGAGACAGAGGAAAACATGAAAGGGTAAATAATCTGATACTCCTGAAATATACATCTTGAAAGGGTGTTGTCATAACCTCACACCTTGACTCCTATGTAGGAAAGGATGCTAGACTTGCAATTAATAAACTCCATTCTTCCATTTAAAAAACAAATAGAATTACATAAAAGATACATCATACACCGTTCTCCACTTATTTGAAATATTACCAGGAGAATAAGGTGACAGAAATGTGGTGAAATTGCTAAACATGGACTAAAATAAGAGAAGTTCACGGAGGACTGTGTCCCGCGGGACAGAGCCCAGGCTGGAGCAGGGAAGGAGTCGGAGCGCTGTCCCTGAGCAGCGGCATGAACAACACGGGATGGACTGACCGTAACCCTCACTGCCCTCTCCCTGTGCAGCTGGAAGGGAGGAGGTAGAGCACGGTGAAGGAAAAGTGGTTTGGATTTTTTTTTTTCCCCCACCTTCGCATTACCCTGCTCTGATTCTGACTGGCAATAAACTCACTCAATATCCTCAAACCGAGCCTGCTCTGCCCATGACTGTAATCGACCAGCGGTCTCTCCCGGTCCTCATCTCACTGCATGAACCTTCTGCTGTATTTTCTCCCCCTTGCCCAGTTGCGGAGGGGAGCTGCAGAGGAGCTTCGGTGAGCGCCTGACATGCAGCCAGGGTCAACCCTCTCTCCGCGGCAAGTCCCCGCAGACATACCTACAGCAGGGCACCGCCCGCCACTCACCCAGCAGCTCCCTGGTGCCGTGCAGGTGCCTCCATCCTGCCCGGGCAGGCAGGGAGAGCCCCGCGCCCAGCGCCGAGCGCCCGGCCCGCAGCAGCCGCAGCAGCCGCTCCCCGCCGCCGCTCAGCCACAGGGACGCCGCCATCTTGCCCCCCACCCCCCGACCGCGCCGGGGCTGCCCCGCTGACTGCCTGAACTGAAATAACCCGGCACGCCCCCAGTGCCGGGGGAAGGCTCCACCGAGCCCCCGTGCCCCGCCTGCCCCTCCCGCAGCACCTGCCGTGGGATTGGCCGTCTCGATCGCCCTATGCTCGGGCAAATACAACCTCACGGACACCCGCGCCTAGCCGGCTGTTCGTCCCCAAGGCGCACCCGCATCTCCTCTAGTCACTGCCGGCTCCCGGCCCGAGGGGAGGGCAGCGGCCTCTCCATCCCGCCCGCCGGGGCTCGGGTCGGTGCCCGCGGCCGGGGCATGCCCGGCGCTCCGCAGGCGCCCGCGCGGCCGTCAAAGAAGCCCCCGAGCAAGGACCCCGCGCTGGGCTTGCTATGGCGGCCGCCGGCGGGGACGCGGTGAAGGTAATGAGGGATGGGGGACGGCGGGGCCCCACCACCGCTCCGAGAGCTCCCCGCCATCGCGGGGGCTGAGGCTGTTCTTGAACCTTGGTAATTAGCCAGCAGCTTCGCCGTTAATTATAGGGAGGCCATGGGAGTACTGGTGGATGGCAAGTTGACTGTGAACTGGCGGTGTGCCCTGGCGGCCAGGAGAAAATTCAGCCAGCGAGATCCTGGCGGACTCAGTGTCCAGCATTCCAGGAACAATGTTCATAAGCTAAAGCACAAGTTCCACTTCAACACGGGGATGAACTTCTTTACGTTGAGGCTGGCAGAGCACTGGAATAGGCTGCGCAAGGGACTCGTGGAGTCTCCCTCTCTGGAAACATTCAAAACCCACCTGGAGGTTTTCCTGTGTCACCTGCTTTAGGTGACGCTGCCTTGGCAAGGGGATTGCACTGGATTACCTCCAGAGGTCTGTCCCAACCCTAAGTGTTCTGTGATCCTATGTAAACACGTTATACAATTTAGTACAGTTTCCAAAATGTTGCCAGCTGTCTGGCTGCATCTACAGGATTCATGGCTCTTTTTATGTTAACTGGGGTTGTTCAGGTTTGTTTTGTGATTTGGTTTCTTTTGTTTGTTTGTTTGTTTGTTTGTTTTTAATTGGTGTTTGTTTGGGGTTTTATGTATCATCACAGCCAGAACATGAGCTGGCAGTGCTGTGCTTCATCAAGCACAATAAACACTGAGCACATGGAAGCATCTCCTGGACAAGGCTCAGAACACCTCTCCAGTTTGTATGTGGTGAGAGACCAGCCCAATCTTCAAAACCAGCAGGGACATGAGAGGTATCAGCAGCCTACATAATGTGGCCTGTTGGGAAAGAGGGAAAGAATAGTTCATCATAAATGAAACAAAACAAAGCAAAAAAAGAGCAGCAGATCGAGTTGTCATAATACATAAAACATTGTCACAGAGGTGAAAGGCAAGACCTGCATGTCCATGATCTTTGGTAAGAGAGAACAAATCTTGTGACTCACTGTCATTGGAGGTTGTAAAGATGAGGTTAGAGCAGGAAATTCTGAAAGTCAAACGTGCCCCCAGGCTGCCATCCCCAGTGATTCACCTTCCCAGTCTCCTGCCTCAGAACCACTGCCTCATGCTCCTGTTCCATGCTGCCTCCGCACCCTTAGTTCTCCAAGTCCAACACCAGCTGAAGCACTTCTTTCTAAACATTTCAGCAAAGGTATTGGCACCAAGTAACCACCTGCCTGCCATTTCTGCTGTTTGCTGCTTTTGCATTGGTTCTCTCTGTTCTGTGGGTGTTGACAAAATACTCTCCCCTAATGTGGATTCTTTAATGGCTGCTAAACAAAATATTTTTCTTGGAAATGTTATTTGATGGGCGTTAGTGACTGACATGAGCAGTAGAGCAGCTAATCATTTGTCATTTAAAAAAAAACTTTTTAAGGTTCTAGTTGCTGCAATAAAAATAATTAATCCTATAAAAAAGGCATACCATAAAAGCAGCTGTTTTACTGTGGTAATGTAGGTAGAAATTTTACCTCTGACACTAGAGATAACTTTGGTTAATATATAGATACAGATATTACTGTAATAAAAATAGCATATAGAAAAAATACAAGATTTTTTTTCCTTTTAAATAAATATTTAAATGATGTAATTTGCCTTCTGACTAAACTGCATGTAAAGTAACTTTGAGTTGTAAAAATGTAGGAATGTAAAATTAATAAAATAATTTGCATCTATTTTCTGTGGTATTTTTGAGTGCTGTTTAAAAATACGTATTGACTAATAAAGTCTGTTCTACTGACATTTGTAAATCAAGCAAAATTAACCTACAGAAAAACTGATTTAATAAGAAAACTATTAGTCAAGCTTCTAAAAATGGATAATGTTAGATGCATTTGTTTTCCCTTTTTTTGTGCAATAGTCCATAACATAATCCTGCTGGTGTAATATGCACGGGCCACTGCACTCAAATAAATTTTAGATGAAACCTTTCCTGTGAAAGATAGTCAGACATGCCCCTTATTTGGGGGTTTTGTTTGTTTCAAGCTGTGATGTCCCTGGCAGAGCATAAAGGGCATTGTGTAAACATGCAATTATTTTGTAATTGAAGTTCATTAGCATAAATTAAACCATTTTGCCTCAGTATGAAAGTACTAATCCTTTAAGCTCAGTTTGAGAGCTTGAATTCTTAGCTTTGAGGTGTTTCTGATGTTTTTTTATTAATTGATTTAATTTCTTTTTAGGATGGGTTACATCCAAGGAATCTTATCCCAGAGCTTTGTAGACTGTTTTATGGTTTAGGCTGGGTAACAGGAACTGGTGGAGGAATCAGCTTGAAACATGGGTAAGTAATGATGAAAGAGAAATAATGTGGTGAGAGAAAGGCTGGCTGTGTTTAGTAGTTGGTGAGGGCATTTCAGTTCCATGAGAAATGTTTGCAAGTCAAGAGTGAGCAAGAAGTTAGAAGGGGAAATGAACAGTATGCCAAATTTAACCACATAGGAGAGAGGTGAATATTCTGAATTAATCATTGCAGACCTTTCAATGGAGAGAGACAACTTCAGGGAGTGACCTTATCCCATCCTTTTCCTACCTTTGTTTAAGGTAGATGAATTGTCTTTAAAGAACAATGTGTTCCCCCTTTTTCATTTCATTGACTATGGAATTTAGAGTGGGTTACATCAGGCACACAGCTTTCAAATGCCTGTGGTTAAATAAGATCAGTCTCACCCTGGACGTTTTGCAGGCCAGATATTTCCTCTAAGAAGGAAATTACTGTTCTACTGAGGTAATTTCTGAAGAGACAAATGCTTTACATATAATTAAAGCACGACAGGTAACAGCAACAATTTTTGGTCTCTATCTCCTACAAAGAAGCACTGCTTTGTGTTTTAATTTGCTTGTGTCCCACCTATTCATAATCCCCAAACCTTTTAGTGGAAACAGAGCTCCTCTCAGTGGCCACTGAAAAAAAGTAAGTCCTCATTCTGCAAAAAGCCTTGCACAGTGCCTGCAATTCTGCGCCCAGTCACAAGGTTGTGACACGATCTTGAAGGTATCTGACCTCTCATTTTTCTAGTATACACTTGCATGCATGCACAACCAGCCATTGCTATTCAAATATGTATATATGTATGAATAAAAGACCCTAAATGCTCATAGTTGTGCTGTTTGGACTTTGTGCAGGTCGTTTCACCTCCCTGCTTGATTTTGCATGCAAAGCAACAGCAGTAATAATAATGAGATGAATGGAAAGAGAGTAAATTCTTGTTTTTAAAGTTGTCTGTGGGAAGATCTTTCTAGCACTAATTTGTCATCAGTAGTTAAATCTAGCCTATTATCTTTGTCATTCCAGTGCAACTCCTGTTGTTTGTGGCAAGACAAATGGCATTATCAGAGAATGCACTAATATAGTTTTCCTTAGTAGTTCTCTAGCTTGTTTACCTGGCATTGTTAGAAAGGAAAATGTAAAATAACAGTTAAAATTTGATTCAAATATAGCAACTGTTTTTACCAGATAATCTTAATCAGCCTTACTCACTGTGATGTTCATATCAACTATCAAGAAAAAAAAAAAGCCAATTTGGACTTGGCATAGCATATTAAAAGTGGATGTAGAATTCTTTGTGAGGTATCTTGTATTTGAAGACTTTGTCATCAGATTTTCTCTTTCTGGTTAAGTCCTAAAAAAGAAAAATATCCGATTTAAGAAAAATTGTGTGTCTGTCATAAGTAATTGAATTTACCACTTGATTTCTCATCTTGTTCATGCAAATGAATCAAGACTAAATTAATGCAATGCCAGCAGTGTTAATTCATGAATGTCACAAATTACAAATGTGATAAAGCCACATTTTTCTGTGCTTCACAGACATCTTACCACTATGCATAGTACATCATCTTAAGAGTTTTATTTTTGGAAGAACTAAAATCACAGAATTGTTTAGGTTGGTAAAAATCCTTCATATCATCAAGTGTCCAACCATAAACCTACCATTGCAGCGTTCTCCACTAAACCACATTCCTAAGCACATGCCTAAATATCTTTTAAAAACTTCCAGAGATGGTGAGCCAACTGCTTGGTAACCCTTTCAGTGAAGAAATTTTTCCTAATATCCAATTTAAACCTCTCTTGATGCAAATTCACATCATTTCCTCTTGTCCTGTCACTGGTTACGTGGGAGAAGACACCAGCCTCACCTTACTCCACGCTCCTTTCAGGCAGTTTTAGAGATAAGTGATAAGGTCTCCCTTGACCCCCCTTTTCCCCAGGCTGAACACCCCCAGCTCCCTCAGCTGCTCCTCACAGGACTTGTGCTCCAGATCCTTCACCAGCTCCAGTACTCTTGTCCAGAACTACAAACATCCCATGATCCATAGGAAATGTATCTGTAACTTGACTAATTATTCACTAGATGTCTCTGTGCTCCTGAATTTAGTCCATGACTGCTGAAGCCAAATAGTGATTGCAATTCAGAGAGAGAATCTAGTTGGGGGTTTTGTGCTAATAATGAAAATAATGTAGTACCATCTTGAAATCATTTTCATTTCAATCAGTTTTTACAGTTTTTTGTTCATGTAGACCTTGCAAGAAGTGATGCATTTCTATTTAAATTTTCAGTCATTTAATTGCACTGAATTAGTGCTATCTCTTTATCAACACAAATAAACACGGAACTGCACTAGAAACCTAACACGCACAGTTGAAAAAAAGTATTTACAATGTTGAATGTTGCATATAATTATTACTGTTTATAGATAGTTTATGGATTTTTATGTAATTGTTTTGTCACCTGCTTTGTCACAGATCAGTATCTGCTTGCAATTTCTCATTTAATTTTTATTCTGAATTCTAGAAATTTGAGTTCCTGCAGGCAGAAGCTGTTTTTCTTTGTTGGAAAAATAAGGCTGCATTTCTTATATGTGTTTTTAGCTATCTGTCAGGTTGAAAGAAGGGTTTTGTACCGCTGCAAGTTAGAGATTTTATTTGCTCTTGTACAATTTGGTTGAATTTGAAAACTATCTACCTGTCAATGTATGGAAAGAGCAAGAAAGTTTTTAAATTGTGAGGGTCTGGGATTTGCTATTTCTTTTTCAGTGGCTCAAGAGCTCAAATTCCCGTAGAGTGGAACACTCATTGCTCAACTGTGCTTACTGACTTTTCTCATCTGTTCCTAGGGATGAAATCTACATCGCTCCTTCAGGAGTCCAGAAGGAAAGAATACAGGTGTGTTAAACTGTACTTTTACCTCAGAGCTCATCCTGAGATAGATGGAAGTGCCTTTGTTTAGAGTTTCATTTTTCCTTATGTGAAGTTACAAACTTGTTATACTGTCGATTACTGCTGATTGCTCAAACAACTGATGATTTCTCCCAGTACTCCACTATCATAGCCAGCCAGTATGTGTTTCAGTGGCCAGTGTAGACTAGTCTTGATGTTCTCTTTGCTTTAAATTAACACAAAGCAGTGTGAGAGTGGAGCATTGCTCCAGTGCAGCTTTATTCTTTGTCAGGTTTGGTTGGCTTTACCTGTCTGGCTACAGTTTCAAGTTACACACGTAAATAGACATTAACACCTCATCACTGTTTATTTTCATTTGAGTGATTTCAAATATTTGTCTTGATATTCTCAGTAAATAAGTGGGCTCTCCCCATGAAAAGGTGACCTTGTCTATCTGTCTGCTTTCCAAAAAGCCCCAAAATGTAACAGGAGGGGAGAATGGTAAATGATACCTATTTTATGACAGTATGGAACTTCCCCAGAATAGAGTAATGCATGGAAAGGATTTGTCATCTCATAAATCTGAGGATAAATACAGTAAGGAGAGAAAGGAATTTCTTCACTGATAGAAACTTGAGGTCTCAAAGCAGTGTTTTCTAGGGATGTGGAGAAAGAAGTAAGGCAGGCAAAGGTATGTAAGATAACCATGATGGTCTGGTCTGTGCTTGCAGTAACAGAGGATTAAGCAGAGTCAGTGAGGAAATCTCCTGCAGTTGTGTTTTCAGCTGATTTTTAAAATAACATTAAAATTTTATTACTATCCTGAACATCCTTTGTGCTATTATAGCTAATTGATGGAAATGTAACATTTATGTAAAGCTACCAAAAGCAAAGTTTAAAAATAAATAGTTCTACAAGTTAAATGTATTATTTTAAAGTTTAACTTGTGTTGTTTGTCGGTTCTTTTAAGTAGGGAAGGAAAAGTACATCTACATTTCTTATTTCGAATCAGTTACTACTTTTTCTTTTGATCTATTGTTGTTACTGAGCTACACTATCTCCTTTCTGAGAAAATTGTAGTTTTACAAATATCTGCATGGTATCAGTCTGGGGAAAAAGAGTACTTAATATTAATTTCCATTACACAATGTTGGTAAGTACTATTAGAAGCTGGAATAAATGTGGAGCATTACTGTGCTTTTACAAAGTTAAAATCACATTCTGTATTAAATACATGGTTTGTATATATTTGTTTTGAGGTCAAATATCAAACAAAACTATCACAGATCAAAATAATTTCTTCTTTCTTACAGCCAGAAGACATGTTTGTTTGTGACATGAATGAGCAGGACATCAGTGGTCCTCCACTGCACAAGAAACTAAAGAAAAGTCAGTGCACACCTCTTTTTATGAATGCCTACACCATGAGAGGTATGTAGCAATGTTTGCAGTTTTCAGTGACTGAAATACTGTATATGTACATCCAAAATTGCTATTCAGTACCATATTACTTATACGTAGTAGTTACAGTGAAATAAACATGAAACTATAAAATAAATTTATTTGCAAAGGTATATGTACAGTGGGATATAATCCATAGTAACATCCTGTCAGTATCACTTGCAATTTAATCTTCTCTTGTAGCTACGCCTGTGATCATCTTTTCAGCACTGATTTTTAATGCAGAATATTGGTAGACTGCAGGAGAAGCCTGGGATTTTTTATATCAGTGGTTTTGAATTTTGCCAATTCAGCTATTACTGTTTAAATCCTTTTGCATCCGTTGGCTGAGATTAACAGTTATAAATTGGGAATAGGTGAAAACAGTATGAAACTTTTCTTTTGCAGGTAGACAGTAATAGTAGGTAGATAGTAATAGAGAGCTTTTGATGTTGTGTAAAATTTACATCTGTTATTTTAGAAAGGATTTAGGGAGTCTCTTCTGCTGTTCCTGCACAAGCATCTTACGTGTGTACTCAAGGAATAGCAACATTGCATCTTTGTAAGTAGATTATAATTATTGTCTACCTATCTTTCCATCATGGCACAATGAGATAATGATTGTTTTTTTCAGAGAACCAGCAGATAATTGAAGAAAACATAAAAAGAAAGTAAAAGGCTTTAAACTTTCATTTCACAAATAAGTTTGGGAATTCTTTACAACCTCAGAACTCTGATAAAATTAAGAGTGTCTCAGTCATTGCAGTATGTAAAGAAATGTACAAGTAGTGTTCCTGCTTGAATTTGTACAAGTAGTGTCTCTCCTGGAATTTGTCACTAACTGAAAGTTTAACACAAGTGTCCTAAAACAATCCATAATTATTCCTTACATGTGAGTAGTTGCCTCATACCTTCATTTAGGTTGCTGTATATTTTTTCCTCTCATACAGTAGATCACCATTTGCTAAGATGCCTAATCAAAGGAAATTAATCAAGTGTGTGAATAAAATTTTCTTAATAGATACATTTTAAAATTAATTCTAAATTTCCTTTTTCTGTTCTTAGGGGCAGGCGCAGTGATCCATACACATTCCAAGGCTGCTGTTATGGCTACCCTTCTTTACCCAGGGAGTGAGTTCTCTATTACCCATCAGGAGATGATAAAAGGAATCCAGAAATGTACTTCAGGAGGCTATTACAGGTACTTCTTTATATCTAGCACAAGAGGCATGATATTTGATCATTTGTTTTCAGCAATTTAAATACAAGTCATTTGAGTTCTATACTTGGAAGTGTATAATATAAAGTATTAGAAATAAGAAGTAAAAAGACCTCTGGAATGAATGAGTCACCACTGGCTTTCCGTAACATCTGAAGCCTGTGGAAGAGATCTGAGATAGAATCTTGTAATGCCAAGGCTGCTGTGGTCTATTGAGCTACGGGAAGAAGCCAAATAAAGAGCCACATCCTGAGATGTTACCACATCTGTACAACATTCAGCTGAAACTGGAGCCAGCCAACACCAGGCTGGATTGATAGCATGTACAAACTACATTTGGGTGGACTTCACATATCACTGCCTGTGCTAGTTTGGGGCATGTTAAAAGAATAGAGGATTTCAGATTTACTTGACAGAGTTTGAAAGAAAATTCAGAATAAACAGCTCATTAAAGATAATGTTATTACTTTTCAAGGATGAGCTCTGAGGTAAGTGCTGAGTTATTCCAAATTATGTGTGATGGCTTGTTTTGAGGTCTCCACCCACAGAGTGTTGAATTGGGATCTGCAAACAACATTTATATAACATGTGACAAGGAGATGAGAAATTGAAATGCTAAATTCTTTCCACTTTTTGATGTTAATTTTTGTATCTAACTATTGCCCTTTGGCAAGGGAGCAAGCCATGTGTGATTTTACGCCCAGGCATATTTTATTCCATTTTGGTTGACTTGGCAACTTTACTTTCTTGTCACCATTAGCATGTGCGTTTTTAATGTGGTAAGATACAAGCTCTTGTATTGAATTGTCTAACAACACTGGTTTTTTAAAATCCACAATAATTTTTTATAGATGCGTTTTGAACTCTCAAGCACTCCTAAACCTTAGTCAGGAAATATTGTATTTATTGGGTTCCATAGCTCCAGGTTTTCCTGTGTCATTCTACTAAATTACCAGAAAGCCTCAAGAAATCAAAGCTTCAGGATGAATATGGCTCATAAGCACATATTCATCCACACTAGACTGATTCCACTGGCTTGCCTCACACAAGTCTCCCCACTGAATTCAAAAGAAAAATGGGACCTTGGATTCAAAATACAAAATGGGACTTTTCAAAAAAGGGATTGAATGTTGTTTCTAGTTATATAAATCTTTTCTGGAAGCTGTCCAGGAAAACGCTACAGATAGAATAATCAGAAGTATATTTTGGCCTAAATATGACTCCAGTGATCCCAGACTAGTTTTACCTTTGATTTCCATACAAGGAGAATTAGATCAGTCGTAAATAGGTTTGAAAGTCAGACTATCACAAAGTATTTTACATCAAGGTTTGACTAAATGTAGGCTACTTACATTTGAATAAAAAAAAAGAGATACCGAGTATTTAGCTCATTCAGAGTCTTCTTGACATTTTTTTAGATATTAGTTCCTGATAGAAAGCTTATGGTCTTGGTTAGGAATCAGTTATGGTATTTATAGCAGCTTCCAAGCTCAAGCAGAAAGCAGAACCTAGGAAGCCAATCCATTAACTCATTTGGCCTCATTAGTAACAAACACTTCCAGTGTAATTTTAGTGATCAGAATTTGGAAGAGTCAAAGTAAAGCTTCAAATGCCACTTCACTTTCTTCATTCACTATTTTTATAGCCTTCCTTGAGAAAGCATCAGCACTGAGAACTGTAAGGGAAGAGACTTTATCTTCTGAATATTTGATTTAAAATACAGGTTGTTGGTGTGGGGTTTTTTTACCATTGCTTGCTTTGTGTGTTTTACGAAAGAAAGTACTACTAGCATCCACTCATGAAATATCTATGTGATCTCAATGATAAATCTGAACCTGAACTGGGGACTTATTAAAACTATTTAAACAAGTTTCTGCTAGTGTTAATTAAGGTTCACACAATGCCAAATATCCCAGTCCTCCTTCAGAAGAAACTCTTAGGCAAGTTCCACTGAGTAACGTGCATCATCTTGTCTTTGGAACTGGGGTTCTCAGGCTCTCTTAAGATCACATGTAGCCCACCAATGACTCCATCACAGAGAATTTATTTTTCATGTGTTGACTCTACCTTCTATTTATATGCCTTAGCAGGACAATCTTCCAGGGGCTTTTTGGACTACCTAAATTAATTTTTTCTGCTCTCCAGCAAACAGCTTCATTTCCTTCTTCATGATATGATTCTTTTAAATAATTTAGTCTGAGGTAAAGCTTGTAGATGATGCCAGTACAGGATGAAAAGTTTGAAAAAGTTGTAGAGGGACCCAACTACAAAGTGATATGGCAATAAACAGCTACACCTAATAGATTAAAGTGTTGTTTTCTTTTTGTGCCTCGAGTGTAGTTCAGGTATTGCCAGCGTAATATGTGTTTGGGAGTGAGACAGGCTCCTGAGAATTCCTATGCTACAGCATGACTCACAAGAGAAGAGCATAAAATCTAGTGCTGAGAATTTAACATTTTACACAGTCAGAGGATAGTCTCTTTCTTACGGATAAGTTTTATACATCCAAGCACAGGGATTTTTTAAATACATGAACATAGCTTTTATTTTTTTATAGATATCACGATACACTAGTGGTTCCTATTATTGAGAATACACCAGAAGAGAAGGATCTCAAGGAGAGAATGGCACGTGCAATGGAAAAATACCCAGACTCTTGTGCTGTCTTGGTCAGACGTCATGGTGTTTATGTATGGGGAGAGACATGGGAAAAAGCCAAAACCATGTGAGTACAATTCAGGAATATGCTATCTCTTGCCTTAAGATCTTAATGAACTTAATGCTATGTGTATTTCCAGCCCATGGACTATGATTCAGAATATTAAGGCCTCACTGCATGTATAGGGAACTTTGGGGAATGGATTCATCCATGATTCCATTGCTTGGTTTTCCTTTCATATCAATGCTGGCTGATAGGGTTGCCAATATTTTCCTTTCAGACAAGTCAACAAGTCCCTCCTCATATGAAACACACAGGTTTATCTCTGCTTTTATACGACACCTGCCAGTACTGTTTGTGTAGCCCTCCCTAGTCCCGTTTTTGGAATTTACCTCATCTGCTGATGGAAATGCAGCAAATCAATATTATGTAGCAAAATGGCACTTTCCATTCCACAACATTGGAAATAAACAATAATAGAGCTGTCCAGTCAGCCTGTCATCTTGGTGATAAAATCTTAAGGAAGGAAAATACTAATTTTCATAAAACATGGTAAGACTTGAGCTTTACTTACATTGCATTTTTTTCCCTATTTATTTTAGGTGTGAATGTTATGACTACTTGTTTGATATCGCAGTGCAGATGAAGCAGCATGGGCTAGATCCTTCAAAACATCCAGTGGGAGAAAATGGGATCTTGTAAATGTCAACAACATTTATATTCAGGTGTGAATTTACCTGTAAGGATGATCTGTTTGGAGGGAGAGACTACAGATGACACAATCACTTCAGTCTGCTTTCGCACTCAGGAAACTTCAATATTGCTCATCTTCTCCCAGTCTGCTCCATTACCACTGCAGTTGTGTCTATGCCTGAAATAGTGCTCCTTTTCAACAGAATTAAATAAAAAATATATGTATTAATAGCTAGCTATGTCCATTGCATATTTAATACCAATGCACAGCATGGCGTGTGATTTCTTTTTAAAACAAAACAGTATCAAGCAGTACCAGAAAAGCCAATGGACTAAAAAGGGCAGAGCCTAGGGAGCTGATCTGTACAGAGATGTCTGAACACCCACATTTGTTCTGCCTGCAGGATCAGGTGTGATTTCAGACCATCTCAGTGATATTACTTATGATATGGTGGGTTGGCTGGAGGTTTTAGGGGGTTAGGTTTTTTCCTTCAACAGACTTGGTTGGTTTGAGTTTCACCGAGAAGTGTCACCTGTTTACCTCGTGCAGGAAATCATATTGACTTTCTGGTTTTTACTGTACCAATGATGAGTTTTAACAGTTTTCATAAGAAATTCTTGAAGATAAAGCCCATAGATAACATGATCAGGGTGTACTTTACGTGAAGGATACCTGGAACAATTCTCACATAAGTTATGTACAACTTGGTATGGCAAAACGCAGTGGTAGCATAACATTTCAGAGTTGGAAATTACGAGTTTGAAGGTACCAGACTGATACTGAGATTATAAAGGAATTTCATGACCAAAGCAGTGGTGTAAGTAAACAGGGTGGGCTAATGACAAACGGTTGCTCAGGCAACATGACCCCACAACAGACAGGGATTGGCTCCTCAGCCTTTATGCCCACCCTAGAGCAGGAATCCGTGGGACAGGTTTGCTGTCAGAGAGTCTCTGCCGTAGCAGGTATTTAGGGTGCTGCCACTGCCTACAGCGATGAAGACGCGCTGGCTGCCACACCTGCACAGGGCTACCTCATGGCCTGTGAGAGCCATTATGGAATCACTCCCAGCCCCCCAGCCACGTAACCCCCTCCCCCTGCTGGTGTCA